>LKUV01000196.1:0-81432 GCA_001414455.1 Hymenoscyphus fructigenus | reverse complement strand
CTTGCCACTCACATACTTAAGCTCACAGGATCCGACCCCTCTTTACCTTTACTCTTCATGCAATAAAGATATAGGAATACAACCACTTATTGCATCACACTTTATGACTACCAAGTCATACCAACAGTTTGGTTGGGGAGTAATTAAAGCCTGTTCTTTTTGAAGGTGGGGATATTTGGAATTTGAGTATTTTTATTCTCATTTTCCTTTGGAACTCTTCTACTCCATTCTCGTGAAGTCTTTGGATAACAAGGAAAACTGTTTAGTCGACGGTGGAGGAAATATAGGTGGTAATTCTTTAGAAATTTGAGTTTTGTTTTGCTTGGGTGGGGTTTATTATACAGGCGATCTAGGAAATCTTTTATGTAATATCTAATTTTTGTGGCAATGTAAGGAATGGAAATTTCAAACGGTTTGCTCTTCGCACTTTCTTTCTCTATTTTCTAGGAGTTTCAGTATTCATGGTAGCGTTAAAAGCACTTTTTTAGATGGATTTATAGACTAGATATTCGGTTCAACGAATATAATTCGAAACATTTAGGAAGATCTTTCAAATTGTTTACTGTTAGTTGGTTTGAATTTTACTCCTTAGCTACTGTTTCCGTAGCAGAAGAGGAGGGTGGTTTGGTCTATCTGGGAGTCAGAGAATTGGTGGTTTGGGTGGCAGGGGGTTGAAAGTTTTTGTATTTCTTGCGTGAATTGAGGTTAGCTGTAGGCAGTGGAGATTGTAGTACGCTCGATATAAAAGTATCTCAGGGTTTCCCAAATCCAAAGTCCAAAAGAGCAAAAAATGCCAACAAGACTCATGAAGACAATGGGGAGTTACGAGATGTCTCACCGAGGCACTCTTTTACCTCTTTTTTCATGATAACTGGAGATGAAAGACTGACAGTTCATTATTGCTGAGCTTGGACGTTTGGGAATTTCAATGGAGTGGAGAGGGAAATCGATGGAGGGTGGGAATTCGGCGGTAAATGAAGGGATGACTTCTTTTGAACTGGAGGTGCTTAGGAATTTAGTATGGAACTTATGTTTATTCAGTGGCATTGCGTAGATATGGGGGTACTGATTTGCATGCTTTTTGTGCTTCTTCGATGACGAGCCCCAGCTGATATTTGACGTCTTGGTAAAGGACTTGATGACCATAATATCAAGTTGTTAACTCGGAGAGGGCTCTTAAGAATGACTGAAGGATCATCCTAATTCCTTGTACGTACAATTGTAGTCTGAAGAGTTTATAACTCTACTACTTGAAAGCCCGGGGGCTCACGGAATCAGGTTAATTGGCCATATATTATTTTTATCTCTAAGGCGGTAGTTGAACTTGGGCGAACTCGCTGGTCGCAAGCTTGTGAGCAAAAAGAACAAAGGCCAGATCTATTGATAAAAGTTGTCTTAATGACTTGTTTGGTTGAGGTAACCAGGAAGGGTGACGGACCTGGCTATAAAAAAGGTATGGAACTACCTTCATCTTTCCCTTATTAACTATCTCATATTCAAGACGCCCAATACTCCCATTTTTTCAAAATCAATTTCATTTCACTCAATTTCTTGCAAGCAAAAAATATAACGAAAATGAAACTCACAACCATACTTCTCACGACTATCCTGTGATTCCTCTCTACCTCAGATGCAGCTCCATCTCCTTCTCTCTCTTCATTGCCGTTTCTCAACAAAATAAAAGTCGAATTTAGGCTCTTTCGTGTATCCAACACCTCTTTTCATACAACGGTCATAGTTAATTTCCCCATCAACAACCCACAGACAATTATCGATGTGCCTCTCACCCAAGCTCTCACAGAGTCTATCGAGTTCGTATCAGTACTCGGGCCAAGTACTGGGGAACCGAACACTAAGGGGGGATGTGATTTCTATGAACATCCAAACAAAGAAAGAAGGTGGGGAATAGAGATAGGAAATGACAATCTTGATATCGGTGGTGGGTCACATGGTAAAATGGTTGGGATGGTGGAGTGTTATATTTTGAATGATGCGGGTGAAAGGAGCGGCAAGGTACTTACTTCATGAGTCATTGTAGCGGTGGGCTGGGGTGTAAATTAGAGCTGAAATTCTGTTTTTTTATTATGAAATTAGAATGTTTCTTGCCGTCGTGTGAGGGGTAAATTAAACCAGAGACAGGTGAAACAAAATTGTTGGCTGCAAGGCTGTGTGTCCGGAGTTTTGAAGTTGAAGAAGTAGACCAAGCGAGGTGAGATCAGCTCCAGTTCGCTGGCAAATTCTTTTGGAGAGGTTGTTAGGTGGCTAGTGGTTTGGGGGCACCAGGGATTGCAGGAATTCGTGACTGTATTTTCGAAGTACTTGCCCTTCTAGAGTTGTCTAATAATCTTAATTATTCGAGTCTTTTAGAATAATGGAATCGATTTATCGAGTCTCGATTGGACAATGGAAGGAGTAGAGGAGAGTTGTTCTATATTGACCAGTCACGAATTCCTGTATGCCCTGGTGGGGGCTATGTGTGTGGTTATTTCGAGACCGTAATACCAACGCGCGAAGTTAAGCCACAAGGGGCTATGGACCTTGAACGAAATGGATAAAGAATGTATCTTACCGTTGCTTCAATTCTTCAAACTTATTCTTCATAAGTCTCTCCGCCTCCGATTTGCAAAAAGAAAAAAGAAAAACGTTTCAAACATCGAACCCCCATACCAACAAACGCTAGAATGCATTTTACAACCACTTTCCTCTCTGCCATCTTTTTGTTCTTCGCCACCACAAATGCATCCCCGTTTGCATTCCCATCCTCAGACGATAACACGAATACCGATAGCCAAACAGTTGTTGATGTTCAATTCGTACCACTTCTCGGTTCTGACGATCCCTTCGACGTCGTCATCGTCGCCAGTTTCCCGTTGAACCAGCACCAGGAAATCAGCAACCAATTTCTCAAAAAAAATCTGAACCAGAATGTCAAGAGCGTGGTGGTGGTCGGGAAGGGTGGAAGATACAATGGGGAGATATGTGACTTCTTCGCAGACCCGAATGGGGAAACCATTGTCGCCACAGGGGTAGGAAATTTGACGCTTGCTCTTGATAGTGGAAGTATTGCTTCAACTGTCATGAGTGTTGCGTGTTCTTCCTAACCTAGAGAAAAATAGGACAGTAGCACAAGAATTTGTTCAAAAGGAAAATGTGGTCATAATGAAGGGTTTCATTTCTTGAAGTTGTTCGCACTGAGACGACCCGAAATAGGAAGTTCACGTTTCTGTCCTGTTTTTTAAAGAATGAATCTGGATGTTATCTTCGGAACCGGCATCCAAAAAAAACCCTCCATCTTCAATCTCCACGCATGACTGTTTCCGAATGTATTGAAGTGTGATTAGCAATTCAAGACTATGTTTGTAATTTGAGTTACCAAATAATCAAATCTCATTGTTAAAATCATTTCCTCAACCAAATATTTCTAACACCACTCCCGGTCATCCAGAAATAGTAAGAAACGGAATCGAATAAAAGTCGAGGCGGACGAAACGCGCAAGTTAGTCTGTGGCAATGAGATAGAGTAATGTTGGAATGACTAAAGTTTCTTAATTTGGTTGGAGACACAGCGTACAGCCTCAGATAATAACCGTGGTATGAATGGGTGATGTTGGACGATGGCTGTGTGAACAGAGGGGAGTTTGTTGGAACTACCACAAAGTGAGCAGCCATTTTAGCGAGGACGAGCTATAAAAGTGCAACTTACTTACATCAAACACTCTTCTCATCAAGCTCCATTTCAGCAGAAAACTCAAATTGCTACCAATCTTCCTTGGCAAAACTCAGCAAAAATGCAAGTTTCTATATTCTTCTCCTTTATAATCTTTTTTACCGGAGCTCTGTCCAATAGAAATAACCCCAAAGAGCTCAACTTCCACCCGAGCAGAACCACAATTGCGGATTCCACTCGTAGTACCCCAGCAGGAGGAAATCCAAACTCAAAACCAATACCAACCCTCCTTCAGCCAAACACGACCATACAACTCAACCTTGCTGATGAACAAGCAAAGCAATTCAGCTTTCCCCTTGGCTCTCTGGAAACGATCAACAACGGAACAGCCACCGGGGGCGACGATAGACGCTTGGGAAAGGATGTGGCTAGTGTGCAAGTCGTGGTCGGAGAAGGAGATAAGGTGAAATGCGATGTCTTCGGTGATGTGGAAGGAAAGGATCTTTTGGCGAAGGGGGTAGGGACGGAAAGGGTTAAACTTTGGTAATGGACAGGGTGTAAAGGTTGGGGCTGTTAAGTGTCCCGGAGGAAAGTAGGATATAAGGGTGCTGCGGTTGGAAAGTAAGGGGTATGTGGGCGAGTTTAAAAGTGGAGGGTTTAAGGATGGGTTGGAGTCAAGGAGTTTATTTATTGTTTTGTTTCTCTCACTTTTTTAAATTAGCTTCACTCACTACATCTATTGAACGAAATAATAACCTTGGGATACATTAGTGAGAATAAAATATCTTTATGGTGCAGCTCAACACTCTCAATCTCCGTTAACAAATTATGAGAGCCATTCAACGCTGTTGTTGAGTGACAAAGTGGAGAAAATACAATGAACCTTTGGAGTTTGACGGCGAAGCTCAGACCCAGAATAAGTTTGGATGCAGAATTGATAAAACAATCTAGGGCCTGCCTGGCAGCTAGATTGCGAAGACACACTTAAAAGTATTTTAAATTATCAATGGTTTATTATATATATAATCCTGTTTAGCGAAAAGACACCATTCGACTACTACTAAACTAGGGTTTAGGCTTTATTTGTGTGTCACCCATAATTGCGGTGGACATTACAAGTCGCAGTAAATACTTCAGGTTCGTACCTGCCTCTCAAGCCCTCAATATTACAACTTTCTAGGGTAAAGCATGCAAATTATCCCAACCACTTGAAACAATGTAGGCTTATTAACCCAGATATTGTAGAACAATCAAGTTCCGAAGTTCAACTGTAATTATACAGAAGCCCGGAACAATGGGTGATTTATTTATTGCTGCTTTTAATGTCCACTATGAGTCATACTAAAAACCTCCCATCATAAATGCACTGCAACTCAAGCCTCTTTCTGATTCCGCTCTTCCAGTTGATTAATAGAAGGTTTGCCTCCTATCGCGCATTCGTTTTCAGTCAGCAAAAATAAGCCGTTGAGACGGTCAAGTGTCATTGTAAAAATGTCGGTGATAAGAGTCTGCCAACTGTCAGGCGAAGGAATCTATAAAGTTTATACTTTTACGCCATTTTCCCGTTGCTGAACAGAGAATAACGTGTACTCAAACTCTCTTCCAAGTCTGGTTGCTAACACATAACACCACAAGGGTATTTTCATGGAAAATTTAGAGACCCTCAACGAAACATTGCCGGTTACAAACTAGGAGGTTCCCCCCCCCCCCAAAAAAAAGAATTTGATCAATTTTACGAACAGACTACGTATAAGGAGAACATTTGACCATAATTTCGGCAGGTCGTGTTTGAATTAGACCCAACGAATGGCCTTTGTTGGTTTTGAGGCTGTGCGCCGGGAGTGGCCCGATTTCACTAGCAAACAATCTTGAATAGATGTTACAGATTATTGTTGGCTTGGCGGCTATGGGTGAGGGGTGATGAGGCCGTAAATACCTAAAGCGGTGATCTAAGCGAGAATGGCCAAGTCATTGTCCTCTCTACATGCCATTCACCACAAGTCTCTCAACCTATATCTTAAAAATTATTTTGAGTATAGAATCGCAGCCACTTTCCACGCCATGCTCCCTGTTCTCGCCTCAACCATATCCTGTCTCATTAGGCGCTACGGTCGAATTCAACCTACTCTCGCCGTTCAGCCTCGCAGTTATAGCCAGTATCTCAGTTGATCGAGTAGTGAGCTACGGATCCTTCTAAATGCCGTTGTTACAAGGGGGAATTATGCGATGAGTAATAGTGGGCGGCAATGGTTCATGAGCGAGGCATAAGAAGTTGAAGAAGTTTTCTCTCTCGAATTGTGAAGTTTGTCAAAACACTGGTGAACCAAATATGGTCCAAAAAAAGACTCACCCATTAACAAATGAGCAGCTAGTTGAATCTAATAGAGATATATTCAATTATAACAAGTGCAGAGCTTATTTTAGCTAGTGAGCCAGGGCCATGTTGCAATAACTCAAGTTGGTTGGAGGCAAAGCGTCAAGGCTCAGACAATAGGAAAGGTCAGTGGCCATGAATGGGCTGAACAGAGGCTGTGAACAAGGCGAGCTTTTTGCAACGCCCACCAACTGCTCCATACCAAAAAAAAATATAAGTATCAGCTTCTTCCGTCAAAGTTTCTCCTCATCAACAACTTATTTTCGAACTCAAGATTCAAATCACAAAACACTCAATCATACACCACCTTCAATCTTTCTTCCAAACTCAGCAAAAATGCAACTTACTGCCCTTTCAACCATCCTCTTCTCCTTCCTCCTCCTTGCTACCGGAGCTCCCCTCGCCCTATTCGCGAGAGATCCATGCAAGACAAACAGTGCGCACAAGAGACCCCAGGGCTGGCAGTGCGGTCATCATAGAAGCCTTGAAGACCAAGAATCAACTCCCACAACCCTTCCCAAGTTCGACGACACATTGTCAACCCCAAATTCAACTCCGGATCCGACCCCATACGCTTCAATTCAATTCAATCTCGTCACCAACGAAGAATCGTACCAATTCGGCTTTGGCCTCAGCGATCTCGCAACCATTAACGCCGGTCAACAAAAAGCCTTGAAAAATGCCGTCGCTAGCGTTCAGGTTATTGGAGATGGAAAGTGTGACATCTTCGCTGACCAGGTTGGAGATGCAATTTTGGCCGAGGGAGTAGGAAATGAAGCTGTCATACTTCGTGATGGAACTGGTATAGCTGTTGGAGCTGTTAGATGTACTTAGATATTGGTGTTGTAGTGGGAACTTGTCTTGGAGGTGATGTCTGGAAAGCAGTGGATAGATCGTAGATTGATATGGGTCTGAGAAATCGAGGATTTCGTGGTGGTCAGTGGGGAGAGTAGTTGAGACATTTCCCAGCCTGAATTCCAATTCGTTATTTTACATCAAATTCTGCCTCCCCTTTCGTGTAGAATTGATTGCAGTTTCCGTATTTGAAACAGCTATAGAAGACGATAATTCGCTTTAACAACCACTTGCTTTGGAAAGCCACAGTGGGGCTGAAGGAAAAGAATAGGACCTTGGAGACAATTTGATCAACTACTTGAACAACAATCATTTCCGAAGCAGTAAAAATAGTTTCTAGAGTCTGTGGTTGTCAGATAGAAAACCTTAAGGTAATTTTCAGAATGAAAGTCTTACAGTTACCTACATGCTAATAGCAAGAGCGTGTGGTTTGCTCCCCCAACTATAATATTGAAAATACTCGAGAGAGTGAATAACAGGAAGACTTGGGGCTCCATACTCGGCAGGTACCGGAGCCATGATAAAGAAGGCTATGAGCAGGGCGGGTTAGAGAAGGCAGTGAGTGAGGAGCTACAGCAGCGGCTGGCGGGAATAACACAGCACAATCACAGCAATACTAAGCCACAGGGCCTCAAAGATAAAAGTATATATATACCAGCTCACTTACCTTTCCATCATCATTATCCAACTCACTTTCTTCTGCAAAAACTCACACTCAATACAACTCACACGCTACACAACTCAAACTCCATACAACCCAAACCCAAACTCCAAATCTATCAGCAAAAATGCAACCAACCACTCTCCTCGTCCTCGCTCTCTCCACCCTCACAGTGGCCCGGCCAGCTTCCATCCCAAGCACAATAATTCAGTTCGACGTCATCAACAACGCAAAACCCTACTACCAATTCGAGTTCCCACTCAACGTTCCCTCAATCATCCCCAGAGGCGAACACACGGCCTTGGACAACGGTGTCGTCAGCGTTAAAGTTGTCTCTGGACCGAGTGATGAGAAGTGCAAGTTCTTCCTTGCTCAGCCAGGATCGGAGGTCTTAGCCGAGAACGTTGGAAGTGACCCGGTTACACTTGGTGATGGCAAGGGTGTTGCGGTTGGAAGTGTCTACTGTACCGCTGAAATTTAATGAGCGTTTAGCTGGCTGGTGGGAAGTTCGAGGGTTTGATGGGTGGTGGAAGGCCAAAGTTTATTTGGAAGGGGAGCGACCGATGGGTGGATGGGACTGGGAGAGACAGCAGTGGAAGGCTTGATTATTTTCTTGGCTTCTTCAATCTGAATGCATACATTGGGACAAAGAATTCTATGAATTAATGAAACTCTTTAAAGTTACAATTGAGTGAATGTTGATATCTGAGTCTACAAACTGATGGCTTCGTGACTGAGAGGCAGTGTAAATATAGGTGGCGAGGCAGTTTATTTTAACATAGAGTTCAGATATTGATACAAAGAGCACACAACCTTCCGAGCAAGTAGATTTCCGAGAAGATGATGTCCTTGAGAAAGTGGTGGTTCCGTCTGAAACTACAATAAGTCTCTCCCCTTACTTTCCCCTTAAATTCGAAATAAGGTTGATACCATTGCTCTGCTACTGAAAAGGTAAGCATTTCTTACCTATAAGAAAAACTAACCGAGATATCATTCAAAAGACTGACATGGCGTCTTTGAGTTTTGATAGCCATATCTCAATTTTAAATATTGCCAGTCATGCGATTGACCTCCATGAAACGTAAGAGTACTCTCGACATACGTACTAAGTTTAGCCATTTGTGTTGAAATTAGTAAGTAATTTAGCTTCTGATCAACTGATCTCGTACCTCCTAGCTTTATCATCTCTATTTTCACCACTTTACTAAGCACATTTTTGAGATTACAAACCAACTAGCGTTCAAGAACAACCACCGTAGTAATTTTCTCTCATATAACGCTTTAGAAATTCACAGCTATTAGGTTATTTACGATAATTTCCTCTTCTGAAATGTTTGTCATCACGCAGGCATGCAGAGTGCCGCGGGAATATCCTAATTCCGGGATGGCATGCCTAAAGCCGAAATATCGATCGCACATTTCTAATGAACTACGTAATTGAAATAACTAGTATATCACCTCTATTTATTGCTAAGTTACTTGGCAATTCGATCACAACTAGTAAATAGTTGCCATCAACTTTCAAGTGACACTTCAAACTACCCATTCCAATACAGCCCATTTCTACTCGACTTGACCCCGAAGGAACATCAACATGGCATCAAACAAGTACAACAAACTCGCAGGTAAACACATCCTCATATTCGGCGGAACCTCTGGCATAGGCTTTGCGGTAGCAGCAGCCTCCCTCGCTTCCTCTGCGACCATCACAATATCGTCCTCCTCCTCTTCGAAAATTCAAACCTCCATCGACAAACTCCAAGCCGAATTCCCTCAAGGAAAGGTCAGCGGCCGTGTTTGCGACCTCACCAGTCCCAAACTTGAGCAAGAAATCGAAAATGTATTCGAGAAGACCGGGAAGGTCGACCACATCATTTTCACAGCAGGAAACAAATTAGGAAAATACCCCCTACAAGAGATCACCCGAGACAAGATCATTGATGCATCTCAAGTACGATTCATAGCCCCTCTCCTCGTCTCCAAAATCGGCTCTCGATATCTCACACCTGGACCCTCATCATCCATCGTCTTGACAAACGGTGCCATCGTGGAAAACCCCGTTCCAAACTGGACCATAATCGCAGGTTTGGCAAGTGGTCTTATTAGTATGGCACGGAACTTGGCACTGGAACTTAAACCCGTTCGTGTTAATGTTGTGATGCCGGGGTTGGTGGATACAGAGATGTGGGAGACAGAGGCAACCCCAGGGGAAAAGGAGGCAATGTTCAAGATGATGCAGGCGAAACTTCCTACTGGGAGAGTTGCTACCGCCGAAGATGTTGCCGAGGCGTATCTTTATTTGATGAAAGATCGTAATGTTACTGGGAGAGTTATTACGTCTGATTCGGGGAGTTCGCTTGTTTAGCACTCCCTCGCGATATTTCATTGAGACTGGCTTATTGGAATTTAATTTGTAACGAATTGACCGGAAACAGCTCAGGAATACATGGTATGAAGGCGGTTAAGTTTCTCTTTATGCTAGCGTAATGATACACAATGTTTACGGCTTCGCTTACTCCTCTCCCAAACTAGCCGTGATATTCCCCATGAGCTCTTATTCATATGGCTCCGAAAAGTCTTCTAAGTTAGATATCTCTTCCACCGTACCTGTGCATCTCTTTTCGGAAGTGAGTTGCTTTTCACTCACTCGGTAGACACAACAGGACAGTAAAAGCGGTAGGAAATTGTTGAGTTGGGAAGGTCCTCAGTACTGTCAGTCATGGAGAGTTGATTGATTTGTGAAGGTAGTTATCTAAGGTCTATATATAAGGAGTGAATGATGATTACATCATAATGAATGAATGACATAATGAATCTAGTATAACACTATTGATCATACCAGTTGATCAACATAGCAGACAAAACTGCCGATGAAGTGGTAAATCAAATAGTAGTCCATTACGGAAATAAATAATGCGAAAAGTCATGTGATGTTATGAATCCAGCACAACAGAAATATCAGGTTTGTGCCTGCCAATCTAGTTCTCGTTGCTTTAACTTTCTAGAGTAATTTAAAATCACTGCTTTAGATAATTGGAACAGTTGAAAACAATAAGTGGGTTGTGTAGAACAACCAAGTTTCATTGCCCTAAAGTAATTTCAAGTAATACTGAATTATACAAGATAGTCAGAACAATATTCCAGATCTTCAATTCATTATACGCTACATCAAAAGACTTTGACAAAAATGACTACAAAAACCCGCAAACGTCGTCAGTCCTCCGTTGCCCACAAACTTGGATGCTCAATTGTTCCTAGAACGCCGAGATATCTTGACATCAATTCCTGTTTGCCTCACGAACCAAGAATTCTGAAGTGTCCAGTTTTTCATGGGATCAACAAGACATATCTAGTCAAACAGGGTCAGTGTGGTTCCTCGGGCGGATCAAAAAATTCAACTTACATCATATTCCAAAAACAAGCTTGCGATCAATTTATAAGTCTCCAACACCGTCATGTACCTTCCCAGACATGCCCTTTTCCCCGCTCCGAAAGTGAAATCATGTCTCTTCATATTCGCAAGACGCTCCTGATACATTTTCTCATCTTCATCCTCATCATACTTGAGCCAGCGATCGGGATTGAAGATTGCGGCATCCTGCCCATATATGTTTTTATCTTGATGGACGACCCAGGAATTCATTCCCACGTTCGTTCCGGCTGGGAGAAAGGTCCCATCTGGTAGTTCGAGTCCACTTTCTGGCACTACTCGTTCCAAGAGCATTCCGATCGCCGGGTGTACACGACAGGATTCTCGTATCACTGCGTCCAGATATGGGAGCTTACTTGCTTTTGCATAGCTTACTGGACTGTCCAGGCCAGCGCCATCGATTTCTTGGCGGAGTTTTCGCAATACATTGGGATTCTTGAGCACGTAATAGACAATTGCGCGCAACAAGATCCCAGTCGTATCTGCACCAGCCAACATGTTAATCAACAAAAGCTCAATAACTCCCATATCAGTCAGATCTCGGTTCTTCTTCTTCAGCTCGATGAAATCATCCAACATATCTCTCTGCTCCTTATCTTTCCCATCAGCCCTTTGTTGTCTCGCAATACACTGCTGAGCCGAGAACTCCGCAGCTACAGCAAATGTTGGCGGACCAATGGGTCTTATCGGGTTCTTTGCGAGCAATTTATCGACTTGCGGGACCTGGGTTATGATAGCAAAGTAATCAATCGCTTTTTCTGATGTATCCAGAATACCGGAATGATCCCGACCTGCCTGCAGGAATCCCATGGATTTGCTGAATGATAATCGGCCGATGACGTCCCATGAGAAAAATAGGAGCCAGTCTTCCATCTTGCACGTCTTGTCTTTGTTGGATCCGCTAACAAAATTCCTGTCAATGCATTCGAAGAATTCGGTTATGGTATCGTCAACCAACGCTTCCGATTTCAACAAATTCTGCAATTTGTACAAGGAAGAGACGAGACTTCGTCGACGTGTATGATCCGCGTTATCCCGAGTACTAAAGACATTGCTGATTATCATGCCGCGGACTTTGATATCGTTCACAGTGTATAAATTGTTCTAATCTCTCTCATTAGCTCTCATTTCCTCTGCCTCCCACTTTAAAAATTCCTCTCACCTTGAGAAAAGCTCCCCTACTATCAAAAACCTTCTGCACAAGCTCGGGGTGAGCTAGGCTCACTAAATCTGGACCTACACGAACAGCCGGACCGTATTTTTCGTGGAGATATTTTTGTGTGAGGTCGGTTCTTCCGGCCCAGCTGTCGAATAGACGCCAGAAGTTTGTGAATTTTGCTAGGAAGGGTCCGGGGATTTTCTTGAGTGGGGAGGTGTAGTATGTCCAGATTATTTGGGCGGTTGAGAAGACTGTAAGTGCCAGAATGGCTTTGAGCAAAAGAGTTGAGAGGGACATTGTCGATTAGCGAGTTTTCCGTCAATACCAAGACACGATTTGGGATACTGTTGTGCGACTGATTCACAAGATATATGTAAGGAACGAGATAACGAGATAACGAGAAACGAGAAAAAGTAATGGCAAAATGAGGGGAACTGATAAGAAATCCCACCCATCTTCTTCGGTTTCTCAGTTGTACTACACACCACAAGGAAGGGGGTGGTATTCATGCTTTCCCATCTGGGGAAGATGCCATCGAAGGGTGGCATTTATTCTTCTTCGGATATTATTCATCCATCTATCGCGTTTGAATATTAATCAGATAGCGCGGGACGGAGTGGTTGATACTACCCAAGGGCGCCACGTGAGTGCCCCGCATTGGTGGAGTTGGGGTTTTTAACCTATTAAAGGTGTGTATTTTCTTTGGCAGGGCGTTGGAGGGATTTCGATCTCGATCGTTTAGATTTTCTTTTTCTGTTTTTTTTTTTGAGTGGGGGTTGGTTAGGAGGTGTTGAAAGGATGGGTTTATTGCTTGGGGACTATACGCCGTGGTCTGCATTTGTGGTGTAACCGATTTGGGTATCTGAACGTAGAACTTAGACAAAAAAAAGGAAATCAAAGTGCCAAAGATCCAGTTCTCTGCGTAAATTTACCTGAAGTAGACGTTTGATATATGCAATCCTTGTATACGCCGACACCATACTACCTCTTTGAAGCGGTTTCGTGTACCTTCAAGGCGAAAAGCTACTTGGATGAAATGAATGGCTCTGTCTTTTGGATAGCAATTCCATGTCTTTAGAACCAAACTCCGGGAATTCTGAAAAGCAATGACAAGAGCGACAAAGAAACGCAACGCTCCTCAGATTTTCCATAAGGCACTACTACTCTTCGATATATAATGAGTAAAATTCTGGAAAATGGAGAGGAGGGGAACGAAAATGTAAAGTTTCAAGAGACAACCACCGTCGGCCCTCTCTCAAAAGCTCATGGTGCATCACCATCCCGTACAATAATGTAACACAATGAAACAACCAACGGGCATAACGAAATGCTAAACAACAGTAATGGCTGAACTAGCCATATGTGACGAAAAAGACATATGGGCAAAGAGGGGGGGCAGAACAAGTACGCGTGGAACGAGCAGAGAAGAAATTTTAAGCAAGCAAGCCGAGCAGGAGATATGTAGCAACTAGAAAAAAGCAAGATAAAAGAAAGGCCGTATATGCATACTCAATATATCAAGATGGCATTTAAATAAATTGAAGTCGAGGTGAAGTGAAGCTAGCAGTCCAAGTGGGTCGCCCGAAAATGACGGGTTTTAGTGACAAGGATCCAGTTTCCTTCCACAGCTAGCAGCCTCAAAACCTCCCCTCCACAACACCAACCAAAAGGTCGACCATCCACTGAACCCCACGACCCCAAACACAGCCACAATGTCCGCCAAAATCGAAAAGATCATTGTCCGTCTGCAAGAAAAGTAAGAAATCAATTATCAATTCTACCCATGGTCCCACAAACTAACCACCGCAACCCCCACCAGGATCAGCGCAGGCGAATTCTACGAAGCCCAACAACAAACCCGAGTCGTAGCAGCACGCTACATCAAACAAGAAAACTGGCCCGCAGCATCGAGCATCCTCTTCAACAGCGCCTCAGCGCTCCTAAAAGCCGCCCAAGGAGGGTCGGGCGGGGATCTCGGTCTCTTCCTAATAGAGGTGTACAAACAAGCGGAGTTGAAGCCAGATGCTGAGAGTAAGGGACGGTTATTAACGCTCTTGAGGCAGTTTCCTGCTGAGGAACCGACGAGGAAGAAATTTGTTGGGGAGATGATTGGGTGAGTCGAATTTCATAATTGGATAGGGAATGGGAGGGGAAGAGAGAGGGCAGGGCTAATGGAATTTTGGCAGGTGGTCAAGTAAATGTGGTGATTACCCCGCCGGAGAACCAGATTTACATCACGTCGCCGGCTCGCTCTACGCAGAAGAACTCGATGTCTACGAAGCCGAACGCCATCTCACACTCGGCACAAAGGACTCCCCCGAGATATTCGTAAAGCTAGAATACGAATGGTACACCCAAGATGATTCACATACCGCGGCTCTCTACGCTGCACGAGCAGTTTTCCCTTATCTCCTCACCGGAAACGTGCGCGATGCTTCGAAATCTTTACGGTTATTTACGAGTCGATTGATTGAAAACAACAAAGGACTGGCGGTGCAAGATGTTAGTAGTAATACTTTGGATATGAGGATATACCCCTCTATTCCTCTGTTGAACTTTCTAGGGTTGCTATTGCTGGTGGTACAGAAGGGAGCAGGCGATTTGTTTAAGCAGTTGAAGAGCAAGTATGCGACGCATATTAAGGAGGTGGGGGTTTGGGATGAGGCTTTGACTACGGTTGCGGAGATATATTTTGGGATTCAGAGACCGAGACAGGGGAATCCGCTCATGGATATGATGGGGAGTATGTTTGGTAGTGGGGGAGCACCGGGGAAACCGCAGCCAAAACGTGTTGGGGGAGCGGGACCTGTTGCTGAGGGGTTGGACTGAATATAATAATGCCATGTACAACTCGCAAAGCAATCTTTGTATTCCTTATTCTTTGTGCAAAACTCCCTGGGTATACTGAAACGCCGTTCGTGAAATTCGTCAAAACTGAAAGAACCTGAGGATTGTCCAAAGCAAACCAATTCCTTATCGCATTGTAGGTTCTTCTTCCGGCTCGTACATCCAATTATCCTCCGCCAGCTGCGTAACCTTCGCTCGCAAACTAGCTTTCACAGCCTCCAACAACTCTGTGATCACCAAACATTAGCACAATCCTCTTCCCTATTTAAATCTCAACTCACCAGCAGGTTCACTAGGCGCCCGATTCCTATCCCGATGACACTTAACAGCATCACTCAATCTCTGCCGCTCCTCTTCCACACCAAAGTCATCAGCACATATCTCATCACATATCCCCTCATAATTTCCCCCTCTCCCATCCCCTCCAGTAGAATTTGGGCTCTTACTATCCTCATCCTGCCCATGTCCCTCCCCCTCATCAAAACTCTGCATAGGCGGATCCCCAATCTCGAATTCCCCGTTGGAATCTCTTATCACTATATCTGAAGAATCAGATTCGTTCTGATCGGTGTCTAGACGGAGGGTCTCTGCTGAGGTGGAGGTTGAGGATGTGGTTGGGCGGCGGGAGAGTTGGTGGTGGAAGAGGTTTCTGCGGACGCCTTGGGGTCGATTTGGAGGGGCGGGTCGACGTTCTGGCATTATTCGAGGGTATTTTGTATTTATTTTATGGGGTAGTGGGTAGGAGGATATGATTTAGGGAGGGTGGAAAGTTGGAGGGGAGGGTGTAATGAATTAATGAATAGTTGAGTAAGTGAAAGAATGTTGTTGTTTGTTTGTTTGTTTGTTTGTTTGGCGGGGAGCTTTGGGGTGGGTGATTGTCGGCGAGGGGTTGAGTTCTTGGTGGGACCTTGAGCTTTCTCCTTCAGGTTCACAGCTATTCATGTTCCACCTCGATACTTTTTATGATACGCCGGGCTTTGGCGCATGGGATAAAGATGAGTTCTTCGTTTGATATCCAACCTATTGGCCGGTTTGTCGGTCAAAGTGCGCCTGTTAAACGTCCAAGGGTAAGAGAATATCTTCTATGTTTGCATCTTGCGATACTCACGAGAGTACCGAAAACCCTTGATTTATTCTCTCCCTTACAATCATTTATGATTTACAAATACAGTAGTTTGATTTTACCTTTTCAAGCAATAAATTTTCTCTTTTATTCAAAAGCGCGTCTTCTCATCTCATCCCCCCCTCTCCCACTCATATCTCAACACCAGCTCTCCGCTCACAAACAGCCCCCCAGGAAATAGCATGCTTCTCCTACGACGACACCCACAAATTCCGCCTCGACGATTCATCCATAAAATACTACTACCCCCCAACCCTAGGCGCCGACCTAAAACGGGGATTTGACACCTTCTCAAAGCTAGATGACACAGCAGACGACCATCTAGACAGCTTACTAAAAACTATCATCGCTCATGAAGAGAAGACTGGAACAGCTCTGGATGCGGATTTCATCACTTGGAGGGGGATGATGACGAAGTTTTTGGCGGCAATTTTTGAGGATAGGAATGGGTTTGAGATGAATGCTACGCTTTTTCAAAATACCATGTAAGTAGTTTTTTTTTTGGGGGGGGGGGGGGGGGAGGGGGGATGGTGGTGCTGATGTGTGTAGATTTGTGGAGGAGAATCATGAGTATAAAGTTCAATCCCAGAAGAGACAGTCGCAGCAACGTACTCGGCCTGGCCAGCAGTCGCAGGATATGATGAGCTTTTGGGGTATGTTTAATTGCCTATGATGAAGATATGTATTGACTTTTCAGGTTACAAATTCGAGACTCTATGTCTTCTTCCTCAACCATGGGCCGAAACTTCTCGAGATTACATTGAGAATCGGGAAAACGAAATAGTTTCCAACCACGCCCAATACTGCTCAATCGTCTGTCCTCCCCCTATTCAAACCCACAACACATACTTACAAACTCCCCAGGTCAGAACAGGCATAGGAAACAACACCATGATCCTCGGCGGAGAGGTGGATGCAATATGGGACAGCAAACCAACTGATTCGAATTCCCCCATCAACTGGGTAGAACTCAAAACCAGCGCCGACATACGAAACGACCGAGATATGGTCACTTTCGAGAGAAAACTGATGAAATTCTGGATCCAATCATTTCTTTTAGGTGTTCCGAAGATTATCGTTGGATTTCGGACGCCTGATGGGATTTTGAAGAGGATTGAGGAGATTGATACTGCGAGTATACCTAATACAGTCAAGAGAAGGGGCCAGGGGACGTGGGATGGGAATATGTGTATTAATTTTGCGTCGGGGTTTTTGGAGTGTAAGTTTCTGCCCTTTGATACGAATAGGAATGAGCTAATGCAAAAATAGTTTTGAAAGCTACGATTACCGGAGATGGAGTGTGGAGGATCCGGAGGAAGGAGCGGTCTTCTGTTATTGAAGTCTTTAAACAAGAGGAAACTGGACATGGAGATATCCTTTCTGATGAATTCATCAATTGGAGAACCAAACTAGCAGCGAAGAAAGAAGAGACCAAAGAAGCAGAAGTACCAAAGGAAGAAGTTCAAGAGAATTAATGTATTATACCAACCCGAAAACCAACTTCGGGAATCATGAACACAATCCGGTGTTTGGACGCAGAGGGATGACAACTCACCGCAATATGCAAGACTCGGGGTTTCAAGGATATTGAGATGCATGGCTTGCCAAAACCCAAACCCTTCAGATTTCTATTCGCTCCTCTTATGGTTGAGAAAGGTAATTTATGGAATGTGGTTGCACTAAATATGTAGTTGGCGTCTCAGTTGTTGGTTCTCGTGGCTCGGCCCGAAATTCTGTTGAGACTTTTCGTCGGAACTCTTATCGGGGACGAAGGACGACAAAAAATTTCAAGACTCACCTTTTCCGTCATCCTAAGAACTTCCTTTTCCAATCCCTAATTCCCTTCTTCTTTTTCGTTAATTGCAATTTGTCAATCACCAATTGAGACGATTCAAAGAATTGCAAAGCTCGATTCAATAAATACGCCATACCATAGGCTTCGGCCCCCGGTTCTCAATAAAAGATCAGACCTCGGCCTAGAAAAAAAATAACCATGCCAAATCTAAACCTCACCTCCCTACGCATCTTCTCCAGAGCCGCAAGACAACTTCCTCGATTCCGGAATCTGTTTGGCCTGAGTTTATTCGCATCAAAAGGAGCCGGGAGAATGACGACGACAACCTCACCTATCGCCCGTCGGGCATATAGCCAGAATAGATTTTCGTGAGTCACTTAATCTAACCATCAATTCGGGATTGGGAATCTTTTTGCTAATGAGGAATTGCTTGTAGACCACCGGATACTTCGCATTCTGTGAAAGCTAGACGGGCACTGGGGACTCATGGTCTTGTGCCACCTGTTGTGGAGAGCTACGAGGAGCAAGCTCGGCGATGTAAGTTGGTCACCTAGTACTTGCCAAACCCAACAGTTGAGGAGCGAGCTGACTTTTGGATAATGAATAGGTTTGAAGCAATTGGAATCCAAGACTAGTTCGATTGAGAAATACATTTATCTCTCTAACTTGAGGAATTCCAATGTTCACCTTTTCTATCGTTTGGTCCTTGATAATTTTACTGTGAGTTAGATACATTGACCTCGGGTTGTACAAGGGTCACGGGACTCACTTTTTTTCTGGATAGACTCTTACGCCCTTAATTTATACCCCGGTTGTTGGTGAGGCTTGCTTGAAATGGTCGGATATATATCAACAGCCTGAAGGTATGTTGAACCTCTTTGATTCTCCTTCGACGAGACGACCCCCACGGCACGTGACCTCATCTCTGACCATTTTTAGGTCTGTACTTATCTTACCATGATCGAGGTCATCTAAAGGAGATTCTCCAAAATTGGCCACAACCAAATGTTGAAATTACTGTTGTCACCGATGGTGTAAGAATATCTCTCATTTTACTACCCCTCATTTCCCTTCTTCCGAATTGCTCCTAATACATCCAACAGAGCAGAATTCTTGGTCTCGGAGATTTGGGTATCAATGGCATGGGTATTCCAGTTGGAAAACTTGCCTTGTACACAGGATGTGCTGGAATTCGACCAGAGGTTACTCTTCCATTGACTTTAGACTTGGGCACCAACAACGAGACACTGCTTAAAGATCCATTATATATGGGAAGTCGAATGAAGCGAGTTACAGAAGCTCAAGAGGCTGAGTTTATTGAGGAGTTGATGGCTGCCATCAACCAGATTTGGCCTGGGTGAGTTCTCTCCCTATGAGAGGTAGGGGGTAATGCTAACGTAAAACAGAATTGTGGTGCAGTTCGAAGACTTCAAGAACCCATTCCCAGCTCTCGAAAAGTACCAGTATAAATATACATGCTTCAATGACGATATCCAAGGAACGGGTGCTGTTATTCTTGCGGGTATCATTACTGCTCTGAAGAAGTCTGGTATCCCAGCCAAGGACCAACGAGCTGTCTTCATGGGAGCTGGAAGTGCTGGTGTTGGAGTTGCTAAGCAGATTGTGGAATATTTCGTCAAGGAGGGTTTAACAGAGGATGAAGCAAGAAAGTGCTTCTGGTTTGTTGACACCAAGGTAAGCTCATCTAATCCTCTATAACTTCTAAAAACTGCAAGACTTAAAAACACACAGGGACTAATCACAAATGACCGAGGCGACAAACTAGCTCAACACAAAATCTACTTCTCCCGCAACGACAACGCAGGTCAACAATTCAAATCCCTCCCCGAAATCATCGACCACGTCAAACCAACAATCCTCATGGGTCTCTCCACCATCCGCGGGATCTTCTCAGAATCAATCCTCAACAAAATGGCTACCCTAAATAAAAACCCCATCATCTTCCCTCTCTCAAATCCCTCGAGTAATGCAGAATGCACATTCGAAGAGGCGATGAAATATACCAACGGCACAGCCCTTTTCGCTAGTGGTTCTCCTTTCCCGGATTATACACATAATGGCAAGGTATATAAGTGCAGTCAAGGAAAGTAAGTATTTCCCTCCCCTCCCCGCTATCCCTTCAATCGATCGACTTGAGATGGCTAATGGAAAATAGCAACATGTACGTCTTCCCTGGCATCGGTCTGGCCTCCATTTTATGTAAGGCAAAACACATATCCCAAGAAATGATCTACACCTCCGCCACCTCTCTCTCCTCGACCCTGACACGGGAGGAATTCGAGTCCGGTATGCTGTACCCGGATCTTGAACGTATTCGTGATGTCTCCGTCATCGTAGCTCGTGATGTTATCCGGGAAGCTCAGCGACAGAAATTGGATCGTGAGCCGGAGTTGAGGGGGATGACGGATGCGGAGTTGGAAGCTTGGATTAAGGCTAGAAGTAAGTAACCCTTGTTTGAAGTCCCGTTGGATGAGGACTCATGATTTAATGGTGGATATGTGCTAATTTTTTGCTAGTGTATGACCCCAGGAAGGAGGATGGGTTTTTGGAGTTGAAGAGGGAGGAGGTTGAGAGTGTTATTCGGGCGGCTGAGGTGGGTGAGTTTGTGGTTAGGGAGAAGTTAGTTGGGAAGCTTTAATGGCTGGTGGTGAAGATACCCGTTGGTGTTGTAGGGCCGCTGGGAGTGGGTTGAAAGGGTGATGGTGCGGAGGGATGGCCGAAGGGGTGGGGAAAAAATTGGGTTGTAAGAATTGTTGTCGTTCTGCTTTGGCGCTAAATTAGATAGGATTGAGCATACCGCAAAAGGTTACATAATTTAATTTTACTGAGACCATTTGAAACTTCGTGGATTGTTCAAAAATACCTGGAACAATCGGGTTGATTATTCTGGGAGGTTGGGATAATTGATATCCATCCCTCGTTTTTGTTCAACTCTTTGCGAGTAAGCCGGTAGTGAACTACGAGTAAGCTGCCTCCCGGTGAACAGAAAAAAACGGCAATAAATACTAGGTTCGTGCCTACCTATCTTACTTATTGTTCTAATATTTTAGAAAAATCTAGCTTAGGTTAATATTCTTAATTGTTCGAAGTATCTAGGGTAATTACTTTGGATTATACTAGATGGTTGAAACAAAGAGCTGGGTAGGCAGGTACGGACACTGCCGCTTTTTATCTACTGCGTAATTATAATACATTTCTTAGCTTCTAAAGGTTCAATTATTTAAATTGTTTTATTTAGATAAAGAAACCCAACTCTACAACTCAAAATTAAGTAATCTACTTTATCCCATCCAGACCTGAGAGGACATTTGAAAACGTGCAATTAAAAGCGGGACTTTTCGACCAGAAACAGCGACTTTGAGTTGTGCACATACTGTAATGAGGTTGGTGACCACAAAAAGTACCCAATTTATACTCGCTTTTGAGTGCACGTTTTCAAATATCCTCTCACGTCTGGGTGGGATACAAAAAACTTTGTTAGGGGATATTATATTTTAATATAAATCTAGTTATTTATAGTATTCGTGTTTAAAATGAACAATATCTAAAAACAATAACTTTTACAGAGAGTAATTATTAAAAAAAAATTATTTCTTTTAAAGGTTACTATTATCCTAGACCTTATAGAGTAGGTAATATTATAAAACAAACAAACATCTAGTAAATGTAACAGGTTGACTTATACTTTATAAACTGTTTAGAAAATAATTTAGTTACCTTTCGTCTTACTTATTACTGCCTTGCTTGTTACCCTTTACTAAATATTGCCCTACTCTAGCCTTACTTCTATTATTATACGTTTATAAGTTCCTTAGAATTAAAATATACCTTTAATACCGACACGATTAAAAGAATTTAAGGTTATTTTAACTTGTTGTGAGGTGGATGGTAGGCAATAAGTCAAATTGAATCTCATGAGGGTAAACAAGTATCAGATTCAGTACAGAACTAATCTCTGCTCCTCCTTAGAGGTGCAGGAGAAGCCTCGTTTTATAGAAGCTCCTAAACCCTAATATTACGTAGACTCTGTTAACTCCGTTAACTCCATCCACTAGAATTGATCAATTCCTGATTGATTTATAATAGCAGATGAAGGCTTCCTTAGATCAGACGAAAGGTCACATGACCAACACGGCCTCCACATATCACACTTGTATATCAACATTAAAACTCTCTATTTATTTAATTTAATCCCCTATATCCCTCTAAATTAGAACACCTTTGGTAATACAATTTAACCCCATATCCATCCATACACTCTCCTTATCGTGCCATTCAATCCCTATCCCAACGACACAGATTAAATTTTTCGCACTAGTACTCCGATCCTGAAAACAGCAAATCATTATTCCGAGCGGGAGCTGATCCTCTTGAAAGTGTATTGTTAATTTGCAAGGAACTCTTTACTATCTTTTACTAATGGTATTTCTAGTGACTCGTGGTAAAATTTAGTTTCTTAGGAGTATAAGAAAGGCTAGCGGATGGTATGATTATATCAATATGTGATTATAACTTGGCCGGCTTTGAAGATGGCGTGTTTAAGGTTACTTCGTCTATAGCTTAAATTTCCCTATAAAAATATTTCTATAGCGATGTTGTGCATTTTTCAAGTTCCGGTATGCGTATGCAGTGAAGTGGTACTTGAAGTTTCGCCTGAATGTTGTAAGTATTCGAGGCTAGCAAAACATTCGGCAGAAAGCAGTATTTCGGCGGTAGATAATGTTCAGATTCATCCCAAAATAAGCGACTCTCGTTTTCTTAAGTGATTGTAAGCTTGTTTCTCGTAAGGGACAGTTTTTTTCTTTTTTCAAAAAGAGTTAAAGTTTTAAGAGAGATCAAGAAGGTATGCCGGGATAAGAGTACTTTGGGCTGTTGCCTTCTTCCCGCCGTGTGTTAAGAGTCCAGATAAGTACTGTTCCAGGATTTGTAGGTGATAATACAGTGGAAGGTTAAGTGAATAGTATGAGGCAAGAAATAAAGATATGGATGGGTTCCTTTCTACTCTCTTCCTTCTTTGGTTTAGTCAATATTGCCACTTCCTAACATGACCCAGGAGTAAATTTTGAGTACCTATTTCATCTTTAAGAACACTGGAATATGCGTAAGAGTATATATATCTCTCTTCTTTCGTCACAGATTCAAAACCATTCAGCATACAAAATTGGAACTTGGTGGAAAACGAGCTGCTTGGACTGAACATCCCCTTCGTTTTTTCTCATCTTATTTCCACCATAAGCGTAATACCTAAGTTCTTAAATAATTAATGAAGAACGGGTAATACTAGTAAATACATCCAAACTTTTCAGAATGAAACTACATCATTAACAGTAGTATATTATTTGGTGGTGAGTAGGGTGTTGGTGGGATAAAGTTTAGATTTTATTTCAGAAGAATCTTTCTTTCACAAGCATCGCTTTTGTAGAAGAGGAATTTTTTCTAGAGGGCTGGATGTGTGATGGAAGTTGAAAGGAGACGCAGCGACAAGAGCACATCGTTTGATATTGTAATGTTGTTTAACTGTGTGTTGAAATTTTGAGGAGTGCTCTGCATTTTATAGTGGAAAACTCTATGGGTGATGAGTGATAAATTATAAAGGTTGAGCTTCAAGTATTACAGATTTAGTACTTGAGACTCATGCTATGTTTCTCCTTTGGTTCAATCACCATTACCACTGCCAAGATATAAAGGTCCCAATAGACGACATATAGTTATTATATATTTATAAGTATACACCTAAAAATAGCTTTATTTTTCATGATAACCAATCTAGAGAATGGTGAATAAAAGATCCCAACTCCATATTATCAAGATTATGGCAAGATTTCTTTCCTCATGTAACATTGAACCTTCTCTTGGACCATCTCATATGCTTGTGGTCTCATCTATTTTACCTCCCACCAACAGACAGCTTTCAATGACAAAGCAGACTTAGTCTTCTTGGATTGATATTCATTGTCAAAATAAATGGAGTTATTAATTTAAAAACCGGAAACCATGTCAACGGCAATTTAAAAAACGACAGTAAGAGTGCAAATGAATGTTGATAGTTCAGATGAATATTTGCGATGATTGTTTGAAGTTTGATGTGTAAAGAGTTGTCGCTTAACATCCTGTTTTGACCTGTTCACTAGGTGCACAAGTAAATCTTGAATTACCACTAAGGTTTTCATGTTCACTTTGCTAGGGTATGGGATGGTCTTTTGCTTATCATATATGGAAATCAATTGTTCTAATTATTTACATCAATTTTAAATTGTGCTAAGCATTTAAAATAATTTGCATGAATTACCCTACAAAGGTAGACCAATAATGCTTAGGCAGGCAGTTACGAACCTGAAGTATCTGCTGCCACTTTCAATATCCACCAGAGAGATTTTAAGCCTACTTTCTAAGCGGTTAACTTCATGAAAAAATTATCACGTTCCTAAGAAGTTCAACAACTTAGTTAATTATACCTTCTCTAAATACTCAGATCTCCAATATCCTTATTTATCTTAGAAAAGCTAACATGTAAGAACAAAGGGCTGGTATTACATAATCTAAAAGGTGATATACCTCACGCTCCGGTTCCTGTAAGAAGATGGCTTTATTTCCTAAAATCTAAGAGGAGGACTCTTAGGTGGCTTAACTAATTGCAGAGCTGAAAATTTGTGAATCAATGCGTGAAAGAATGGAGTTTTTCTTTAGTGATTCTTAACCTGAATTATCCCTAGTTTTCGAAATCAAAAGGAACTTCGACAGTAAATGCTACAACCAAGGGTTTCAACAGCAAGTCTATGTTGTAAAAAAGACTTGATAACTCATGATAAAGGAGCTTCAATAGCTTCTGCATGCGCCAAGTTGCTTAATGCAGTGAATGTACGAGCCTTACTTAAAAGTGAACTACAAAACAACCCAACCAACTGGTGCACAACTCCCATTGCTGGAAAAAGACCAGTTTAGCTAATAGTAACCGTGGTCGAAGTGCAGCAATGTCATTACGCAAGTGAATCGCAAGATTCGATAGTTTCCACAGGGTTGGACACCTATAAAATCAATGGAGAGTACTCAAAACATGGTTTCGCCAAAGCAGAATACAAAGGGATTGTGAATCTCATTTGCCCGTTACGAATACTGTCATAGTAATTGTCTCTCTGTTTAAGCGAGAGTACCCACGACTTATGCTACTCATTTCCATACCTTGAGCTATCTCCAGTTTGTTCATCTTAAATCTTCACCTGAATTATCCAAAATTTCAACAGCAAAAAAAACTTTGACAAGAATCCAAAAAGCGGCGATAAACAGCCTTGAACATCTCTCTTGCTTCTCCCACAAGTCCTTCACTCAGTTTTACAGAAAATCGTATTAAAATCTCAACGGAAAAAGCTAACCCAAGTCCCGCCCAAAGAACATACCCATCTTCTCTTCTCCTGTCGTTTGATCTCTTTGAAATGCTTAACGCCTTTCTACGATTAACACTCCTTGATTTCATTTTTAACGCTTTGTGCACCTAAACCAGTGAATTCTCGAACTTACTCACGTATTACTCTACAAGGACCAACTTTACTTTCATTCTACAAAACAAAGTAACATGACACCAACCATCCCAAGAATATCTATTTAAACCAATAGAAGTAATCAGAAAGACAAGGGGTGTACAGCCCTCCCGTCTTTCCCGGTGCAACCCCAAGGATCATCCATCTGCATCTACCCAATCGCATCCCGACACCCCCTCCACTAGAAGAAAGCCACCCTTGCTTCCCCAGCCCCCTGATTTTATCAAGAGAACTTACCTGTTTATCCAACATCCCTAATTCCACTAATATACGCGTAGATTCGTAGAAGCTGATACTCTGAGATCTTACCAGAAGCCAATTAACCCAAGTATTTGTGGCAATTCAAAATATTAACCCAGGAACCTTAGAACAACGAAGAAGAGGAGGAGATAAACTCAAGCAGAAGACACGACGACGAAGAGAGATGGTATTTTCAATTGCGAGTATATACTTGGGCGAATAACGTAAAATTCCTATTTTCTCCCTCCCCCAGAAAAACCACCAATCCATGCAATTCCATGCCATTTTTTCTTCCTCCATGCCATGCAATGACACCATATCACTATGCTACCCCCATCCCCCATTTTCCACACATGTTCCCCTTTTTTTTGTCCTCCATTCCATGCTTCCTTCAATGCAAATCATGCAGCCAACCATGCTGACACCTTCCAAAGAAATGCAAGAAAACTCAAGCCCCGAGAATCATCAAGTGGCTCCCAAGCAACCTCAAGGCCAAAAGATAAAACGAGAACAAGCACGAACGAGGTCAAGAACAATGCAAAAAGACTCGAATCCCCAGATTTCCATGCAAGCATGCTCAACACGAAAAAGAAGAATGCCAAAATAAGCACATGAGAAGTGAAGAAATGAACAACGAGAAAGACGAAACAACAATAATCAATGCAACACACATACACACTGGGTATCGCCACACAATGATCAAATCTCCAACCCAATTTTCCACGCCTTAGGTCCACACTTCCTCCCTGCCACACTTTCACCACAATCGATTTCCAATTCAACATTCTCAAAATCTACTTCTAGCTTCTAGTGATTCTAGAAAAGGGAGAAGCGAGGCTAGAAGTCCTAAAACTTATCAGTGGTAGGCGAAGCACCACCATTGTTTGGCGTAGTAGTGCCTCTCGATCTCGACATGCTATATGGAGCCTGTAGTCACAATTAGCATATTCACTTCATCTAGTTTTAAAACCACAACCGAAACCACAGCGAAGTCCAAGACATTAACACAAGAAAAAAAAAGGGGGAGACAACAAGACAACGAGAATAGAAGGAAAGAGAGAAGAGAACATACCAAAACCTCCTTAGCATTACAAATCCTCCAAGCCATCTTCCTCACACACCCATCAGCCAGCACAACCCCTGGCGCAAACTCAACCCCAAACATCATAAGCACTGCATAAACCACCCTCTGCGCGAACTTGCCCTCCCTCTCAACCCTCGCCCCAAACCCCTCATCCACACTATTAGGCGCCACATCCGGGTCACGATCAAAGCAGTTCCTGACAACCGGAAGTAGTGCATTCTCAACCGCGGTACGGATCAACTTATTCACATCCACAGAAGGAGATAGTGATAGGGGTACGATATCGTCTTCATCGAACCTAGGGATGCGGATCTCGAAGGGGAGGGAGATGGACATGACGTTATGTTTTCCATCGTGATGATAGCGGAATTCGAAAACCCCCGTGGTCCAGAAGAGTTTATCGCCTTCGAAGAGCATTTCGCCTTGTGCGTAGTCGCGGGTACTCCCATCCTTCCTATCCTTCCCAGAGATGATTTGGTTCGTAGTAAGGATCCCCTTATCAGCAGGCGTAAACTCATATTCATTAGGAACAGTAGCAACCCATCGTCCAGCGGAGGAAAGTCTCGTGACGTCTCTCGAGGCATTGTCCGCTACCATGTAGAGTCCCACCCAATCTTTGGAACTGTGGTTTACGGGTGCGGTCCATTTTACTTTTATAGGCGCGCCGTACTCGAACATCAGAGGCTTGAATTGATCCGTTCTTTCCTTGTCCGTGGAATGGTCAATTTGTAATACAGCCGAAGAAGCGGTGCCCTCGATAGCAATAGAATAATCTCTTGGATCGAAACCCGCAAGATCAGGAGCTAAACGCGTCAAGGTAAGACGAGCAGGATACTGACTAAACAGCGCCGTGGTATCTCTCATAATAGTTGAAACCCCCGCAGCGAATTTCGGTCTCGCAGCTTCCAGGAAATCCTCAACAAAGTTACTCGTTTCACCGAGAACTTTGTCGACGCTTCCCTGCCATTTCTTCAGAGGCGGCGGGAGAGAGCTTCGAATAGTCTTTGTGAGACCTGCTTCGGATCGTAGGGCTCGTCCGTAGAGCTTTTGCATGTGGGGCTTCTCCACGAATTGGATGAATCCCAGGGTAAGCAGATGACTGAATAGAGCCAAAAAGAAAATAGCCTTGCTCCTCGTAATAAAAACCGCACCCCAAATACCAGCCAACCCAATAAAGCGCTCCGGATTATTCAAATAACGATAAATCCCACTATACGTCAACTTGGGCGCCTGGTCAAAGAAGAAATCCCCAAAGAACCAGCCGAATTCACCAAGCGACTCGTAGATACTAACCGAAGTCCAGACTTGCAGAGCTACAAGGCCAGTTCCAAGAATGTGTTTCAACAGCACGAGACCATATCCCCAGTCTGGGGGGAAGGAATACATTTTCCACGCGGCGGCAATGAAACTGGCGTAACACATGGCCATGCTTAAGTGATACATGCCCTTCCACTGTCGCCAGGCTTCATCGGTACTCTCGCCGTACTTGACGAAATGTCTAGTCCACATCTTCTTGTTGGATTGAGCATGAAGAATCAGTCCTAAACCACCCGTATACCAAATACGCCAGCCAAAAGCATTTAAGACAAAGATGGCTTGGAAAAAGCGGGTATTTGGGGTCCAGAGGGTGATCAGGAGAACGTATCCTTGGAGGAGAATAACTGACAGGTCGGTAATTCTGAAAAGGTCGATGTTTCCGATACCCATCAGGTTGTGGGTTTGGATTGGTTGCTTTGGGACTGCTGGAGCAGGAGATAGAAATTCAGGAAGATGGTGGTATTCGATTCCTTCTCTACGAGCCGCGGAGGCATTTGCACGGTCAATGTCGCTTTGGCTTGGTTTGTCTTCTCGTTTGCGAGGCGGTGGTGGATTGTAGGTCTTTTCAATGTGTGGATTCTCGACATATACGAGGAAAGCGAATTGGGTTGCGTGAGCAATAATCGAAATGAATAGGACGTTATAACTCGCAGCCATCAACGAAATGCCGTAGTAGCCAGCATATCCCACCGAGTACATTGGATGAGGGGCCATTTCAAAGACCCCATCAAAGGTTAGCTCCTGATCAATGAGATAGAAGAAATCACCCCAATACCATGCATAGTCCTTGACTACACGATGAGCATCCAACTTGACCCAGAGATTGAAGACCACCAGGATAATTCCCGTCACCCAACGTGCTATGGACATTCCCCAACCCTCACCCACCGGTCGTTCTCCACAAGCTATAGCAAAGAGACAATATGACACAAAGTCACACATCAAAATGAGATCCACCACTCTGCGGAACACCAGCCATGTGTTATACTCGATCGGCGCCTCCTCAAACTTGTAGTCCTCGGGGATTTTGGTTTCCAGTTCCTTTTTGATGAGATTGTACAACCATGGACGTGGGTTCTTTCCCGTAGCGGGGTTCTCGAAGAGATTCCATTTCTTGGTCCACGATATTAAACGTGTGTGGTTCGATTGTATGTGGAGGAGCCATCCAATGCCTATGTTATAACAACCTCTCCAGAAAAGGAATATTCCCGCGAAAACCGGTCGTTTGAGGGACCATGGAAGGAGATAGAGCGTGAGGATGTGCAGAGCGAGTATGCCAAGGACGACGACATCGGAGAGATTTTTGGGTTGTCGAGGGTCGAGTAGCTGCGAGACCATGTCATGGGTTTGAGGAACTGTAAAGACTGCAGATGGTTAGTACTGAATCCGGTGGTGGAGCATTCGATGGTGGCCGTAGATAGTCCGGACTCACTGGTTCCATCTGGAGTTCTGCCAAAGGTCTTCTTGTCTTTCTCAACCTCATTCTCAGCGGGAGAGACGGTTGTGCCGGTGCTGGTGCTAGAGTCAATTTCTTCTTGATGGCTTTGTATATTTCGTTCTCGAAGGCCCTCTGGCGTTGGAGTTGAAGCCATATTTTGTTTTTTTCTATGGTTTAGGAGCGAGAGTTGCGTCTCGCAACCGATGCTGTTGAGAGCTTGTATTTTTATAGTAGCAATTTTGTTGGGTCCTTGAGTTCTTTGTACCTTGCGTCGATCGTGAGGCTATTGCGAGAACTTGTCTGGGGCGGGGAAACTCTGGGACTTGTCTGTCAAATACTTTGTAGGTTGCAAAGTGTGTCTTGCCATCTGTCCGCTTGGGGGTCGGGTTAGGGCAGTTTTGTGTTGTGGTTGAATGTGGGAAGTGGAGGTTAGCGTGTAGTTTGCATGGTCACGATGTCCATTTATTTGAACGGGTAACCTTACAACAATTCGCTTATGTACAAAGAGAGCATTGTCCAATGAGCGGATAAACAGCCTCTTCCCTGGCCACTATATTTTACTCTATGCATATATATGCATATATATGCAGATATATGCAGATATCTGCACCTATGTACAAATAATACCTAGCCTCGCTCGTCATAGTCGACCCGTCAACCTGCCCGCCTGGTTGCAGCTATATTGTTTTGGCCTGCAGGGTAAAGAGGGGAAGGGAAATGGCTTCCCAGGTCGCACACGAGAGCGTGGGGTTTTGGGTATAATTATTCATGTCTTTATTGATGATATTGAATTCGCAATCTGCTCAAATGATCCCTCATCGTCGCACAGCTGCCAGCGCACGCGATCTCTGGCCTTTTTTGTTGAGGGGCTGATGGAAAAGACAAGATACTCCAGCACGGAATTTGGCTTGTGAAAGAGGAGACATCGGAAGAAAAAGCCGGGTAAAGCGGTGACCGAGAAGGAGAATAAATGGCAGAATATCTACCCCTCCATGGTCGTTCCTTCGCCTCTTCAAAGGTTCGGGAATTCGTCTGGAAGCCTGAAAGCACCTTTCCTTTCTAAATTCTCTTAGGTACCTAAGAAAATCAATGGTTCCCAGCGTTCTAGAAGAACCAAATTGATTTCCCGAAAACATTACTATGCGTCAAGTACTCTCGTGAAAGTGGCAGTAAATACCTGCCTTTTAATGTCCACGCGAGCTCCCCATAGCGTTCTTTCGTATCAAGAATTCGTAGTAAAGAACTTTTCTTTCTGAATTTTCCAAATACTCTTAAAAAAAATTTAAAAAATCAATTTCCAAGTCTTACAGAGTACTATAGTAGGTACAACTATTGTCATGCCCCTCAAAAAACACTCATTCCCTCAAAATGTTCAACCCCCTCAACCTCCTTCAACCACCCCACCCGATCCTTAGTAAACTGTTCAACCCGAGGTCTCAACTTCGTTTCATGCAATGAGAAATCATCCACAGTCCCAATCCTCAAAATGCTCATGCCAGGAAATGCCTCACCGACTCGGTACATGAGGGTACCACAGGTGTTACAGAAGTAATTGGTCATTTTCTTTCCTGATCCCACGGTTTTTGCTTGTCCGAATGTTTTGAGATTTTCTTGACCGCGGAGGTGTTTGAGGAATCTGAAGAAACTTGTTAGTATTGAAGGGATTGGGTTTGGGGGGGATTAAGGGGATAGAGGGAGTATTTACTTATCATCAATGATAAAATTCGAAGCGAACATTGAGGCGGTAATTTTTCGACAGTCTGGACAGTTACAGATAAAAGTACTGACTAGACCGGGTCCTTGGGTTGGCTATGAACTTGTGTTAGTGGAATGGTAACATTTGAGAGACAGGGACTTACAAAAGATAACTGTACAGCACCACAGAAGCAGGTAGCTGTTGCTTCCTCTTCGTTCGACCACCCATCTCCGGTTGCGTTAGAAAGAGGGATGTATGGCTTTGAGTTATCTGCTGCGGCGGCGGACATGGTGTGTTTATTTGAGTGTACTGAAGGGTTTTTTGATTGTATTTTGATAGATTGAGGAGTTGGGAGTAGATGAGGTACGATAATGATAATGGAGATATTTGGATTTTCAATGCTAAATGCCTTCTTTATATATTATTGAACTGGAAAACAATCTATATTCTCCTGATCGTTTCGACGTCATGGTGCAGGATTCTTCGTAAGCCTCTCAGCCTTTAAGACAAAGAACGATTCATTCACAGCTCGTTAGCAACATAAAACCGAAAAGTATATCTGTTTGCGAATCTCTTTTTGAATTTATTTCCTATTTGGGAAACCCCAGAATTTTCAAGGATAAGGGGTTCTTTGGAGTTGAGGCTAGTCGCCCGCCACTCATGATCGACGCTTACAAACGGATGCTTTGTAAACAGCCGACCACGGAGATACTTCGACGTTTCTCAATTCCACCTCAACTCTGGAGAGCCCAACTCTCCCTCGCAAACACAGAGTTCACACTCGCACAAACACCATCATGGCGCCCTCCCTCGAAGCCCCCGAAAACGTCGAAGACGTCCTCTCCAACCCCCTCAAAGCCGCGCCCAAACTCGTCGCCCCAGAACCAGAACACTGTCCAGGCCCCGAATCCGAAGCAGCAGGCAAAGCAGACTCCTGCGCCGGCTGTCCCAACCAAGCAATCTGCGCCTCCGCACCCAAAGGACCAGATCCCGATATCCCCATCATCACCGCTCGTCTCTCCGGCATAAAACACAAAGTCCTCATCTTATCTGGCAAAGGCGGGGTGGGCAAGAGTACATTCACATCGTTACTCGCGCACGCATTCGCAACGAATCAAGATAACACGGTGGGAATCATGGACACGGATATTTGCGGTCCGAGCATACCAAAGATGATGGGGGTGGAGAATGAGACTATACATGTTAGTGGCGCGGGGTGGAGTCCCGTCTGGGTGTTGGAGAATCTAGGAGTTATGAGTGTACAGTTTATGCTACCGAATCGGGATGATGCTGTGATCTGGCGCGGACCGAAGAAGAATGGGTTGATTAAGCAGTTTTTGAAGGATGTGGAATGGGGGAATATGGATTTCTTGTTGGTTGATACGCCGCCTGGGACGAGCGATGAACATTTGAGTGTCAACTCTTTTTTGAAGGAAAGTGGTGTTGACGGAGCTGTTGTTCTTACTACGCCGCAGGAAGTCGCTCTTCTTGATGTGCGGAAGGAAATCGACTTTTGTCGGAAGGCGGGGATCAAGATATTGGGAATTGTGGAGAATATGTCGGGGTTTGTTTGTCCCAAGTGTACGCATGAGAGTCAGATATTCCAAGCAACGACGGGAGGAGCGAGAGGGTTGGCAAAGGAAATGGATATCCCATTTCTGGGTGCTGTACCTCTTGATCCTCGCATTGGAATGGCTTCGGATTACGGAGAGAGTTTCTTCGATTCATTTCCTGATAGTCCGGCTTGTGCGGCTTTGAAGGCTGTGGTGAGAAGAGTTGGGGAAGAGATGGGTCTCAAAGCCGAAGTCGTCTTGCCAGAGGATTGAAAAGTTTCAGCTCAATGGAAGTAGAGTTGAATTCCGAGAACCACCTCGCGCCGCCTACGGATACATCGCGCCCGAAGTGGTTCAAGAAGAAGATTGCCATGCTGTAGTTGGCATGAAGCGGCAGCAAAAGCCCTTTGGTACAAGCTATTGCCCGACTGCCATCGATTCAGGAGAGAGCGATATTGAGAATGGTCTCACATCTCGCACTCAGTCATCAAGGGACCTCGTTGGGTTATTGAATTACATCCAGTATCATAGCAAAACAGCAGACAGGCCAGTAGATAGATAGATACCCAGTTCGCTGCAGCATCATAACAAATAAATATATACCACAAACTACTTTTCTTTCAAACATGCCATTTCTCACATCCAACAACTACAAAAATCCCTAATCTTATAAACAAAGGATCATTACTCCATCTAGGACGCGTATCCAAATAATACTTGATGCACGGACGATTTCCCGGTAGATCAGCTCCCCAAATCTCATCCTCTTCCTTGTTTTCAAGATTACCTTTGGGTTTGAAAACTTGTATTTTTTGAATGCGATGTGCAACATAACGAGCAATGTCTTAGATTTTTGGTATCTGTTTGGGTGATCTGGATCAGCTTCTCATTTCACCTCGAGGATTTTCTGGGTAGGGCTGGGGTTAAAACTTGTATTTCTGAAATGCGATGTGCAACAACCTCGTTGATGTTTTAGAATTCGGTGTTTATTTGGGTAGATCTTGGATGGGATTTGTAGACCTAGTATTTGTAGGAATGAGAAAGGCTAGGTTTAAAACTTGTATTTCCAAAATGCGATATGCAACAATATTGTTGATGTTTTAGATTCTGGTGTTTATTTGGAAGATCTAACTGTGGACAAAACCGCATCTTACTTCCCTGATTTTAAAAGCCCTCTCACATGGAACCTGGGTTCAGAACCTGTATTTTTCAGATACGATGTGCAACAATATCGTTGATTTTTTAGATTCGAGTGTTTGTTTAAAGTTGGGGGGATTTTTAGATTTACAAACCCGATTCTAAATTTCCCAGCATCCTTTCCTCTTCCGTGTTTTCAACCCCAAATTCTGGGGTCAAAACTTGTATTTCGGAAATGCGATATGCAACGAAAACATTTCATTATCGAGAATGTCTCAGAATCAGAAGATCGGATGGAAAGTGGCAATGATCATTGATAGACCGTTTTGTAGACATGCAGGTTTGGTTGAGAAAGTGGGATGTTAGATGCGATTGTTGGTTCTGGATTTTGATGAAAACAGGTTAGTTCCCTTGATAAATCCAGGGGGCTTGTTTGGTGGAGGTACGTGTAAGGGTATTGTAGAGGAGCAGAGACTATTGTAGAGAAGGGGCTTTTTGGTGAAGGGGAGTGTGTTGGGGGTGTGATTGGTTGGATGTGCGATCCTTGGGGGTGCATCGGGGAGGACGGGAGGATTGATGCAGAGGAGAGAATTAGGAAATATATATTGAGTGTCCTGCTCTTTTCCTTTCCTGCAAATAACTTCTTCATTAACAAGTGACAACCGAAGAATTTGGAGCTCTTCTCAGTTATATTATACGTGCCCGTATTTCTTAATGATGATTCTGAAGAGAGTACTCTCTTACCTTTTTCGTTCCTCCTGTAACGAGAGGGAGAAAGTAGCTTTGGTGTCTAGAATTTCTTGTAACATTTTTGCTATCAATTCTTTTTCTGCTCTCGAAGTAATCATGAAAGTTTATATCTCATGTAATGAATTTATTTATTTCTTGGCCTAAAAGAAAGTACATTTAAGTTTAATCCTCTGTTTCCATTTCCCGCGTTCAACATCGTTTAGACAAGTGGCCCACCGTCATGTGACTTTTCGAATACATTCTTACTTAGATCACTAATTAGGTATACAAGATATTGCCTAAATACTATAGGTAAATTATAATAGAGCTCCTTTTCTAGATAATCCGACGAGTTTTAGAGGGGAGAGTTTATAACCAATGGGTTGGATTATAAGACGAACATACGCAAACAATTTTGACAACAACGAGAGGGGTATTATTTATTTTTTAATTAGACCTATCTCTAAGTCACATAAACATAGCAACTATGAATGCACCAAGCTTAGTGTCTTCTCCTCTAACAATTCAGTAGTTCCAGCAAACATAAACAACTTTCAAGAAAGCGCTCTGTTTCTTTTAGTTAGCCTGTAGGAGAAGGAACAGTGAGTTTTTGGTATATATAGGTTTTTGTGAGATTCTTTTTCTGCTGTCGATTGTTATTCTGCTGTGGAGATTTTCAATAATTCAGGTGAAAGATGGGCTACTTGGGAAAAAATGCACCAAGCCAATGAATTAGTTGTGAGAACTGCGAGAGTAATTTCGCGAGAAAAAGGGAGACCATGAGTTTTCAACATTGTAGTACGCATACTAAAAGCTACTCGTGATCTAAATTTGCAATATGAGTTCTCGTTGTTGATTGTTTTTCTGCTGTCAAGACTGCCTTATTAGTTAAATTTTCCTCTGGAATTTGAGCTTCTAGGGCGTAGGGTTTTGGATCTTTTGCAACTACTTATGCTGCGAAGTTACGAGTCTTCGTGTATCGAAGTATACTTTGAGATCCAAAGACATGATATAACTTGGAAGACACCTCATCTAGTAGTTATACGTCTCTACTCTCTAGCTCTCCCTACGTTATTTTATAATCTACTTTTTCCCTGGGGTGTTAGTCAAAAGCGAATAGAGTGCTCGATTCATGGAATTCAAAGTTTCTTCTTTGCTTTTACATATGCTAACTGAACTTAAACCTTTATAGCCCCTACCCTACGATTAAGGTAGAACAGATTCCCGAGGAAAATCCAAGTTCAAATATTTAAGCATAGACAAGGGGGTTTTCAACTTAATCTGTAAGGAGTAACTCCCGGTAGTCACGTCACTTCGCCTCATTAAATTCATCTTACATTTACCCAACCAAAAGGAAGAAATCAAAGGACTATAACCATGCGGTTATTAGCCCGTAGCATATTCTTTGCAATGAATCACTTATGGTCTGAATCCCAAAGTTACCTTAGAGAAGCTTGTATTGTCGAATTTCTTTCTGCTGCCGATAATCGCAAAGCCATCAATTCTGTAAAATAATGAGGTAATCTTGGTATGCTGAAGGAAACAGGATTTTGTGTGTTTTCTTGCTACTTCGTTCCCGAGTAACATCTAGTCTATTGGAATTTTCTTAAGAGTTTAAAGGGCACAAATAATTCGATAGGATCTTGTATAGCGACAAATGACTTGCCGAGGAACCTAGCGTCGCAAAGCAATAGGCAAACTCATCAAGCGATAAGCTCTCAAGAAATCACAGGTGCGTAGTAAGAAAATAGACAGAAATTATAACATTAACAACACCTACTCATCAAACCCACCCCAAGTCTCATACTTCGAATCCTCCAGCGTCTTCTGCCTAACCTGCTCAATCAGCCCCCTAAGCTCAACCTCCTTCTTTTTCTCCTCCTCAGTCATGCCTTCTAGCCGTTCTGCCTCCCTCTTCCTCCTCTTCTTCTCCCTCCGCTCCTCCTTCGCATCCTGCTGCTCATGCTTCTGACTCCACGCCTCCCTCTCCTTCCTCTTCCTCAACATCTCCTCACTCGGCACAAAAGGGCCCTTACTCTTCTCCTCTTCCATAGCAAGCCTCCTCGCTTTCTCGCGGATTTTATCTTTGTACGCATATTCAGACATATTAATCTTAACACCCAAACTCTTATCCCCCTCCCATTTCTTTAGTTCCGGCATCTTGGGGAGTTTAACTAGGCCCCAGGCATGCCCTAGATCCGTCCAATCTAGTTCCGAGACTTGGAATATGCTGTTGGCTTGGTGCTTGGAGTATGCTTGGACCCAGGAAACGAATGCGCGTTGGCCTTTGTCGTACAATGCTCTATCGGCTAGGACTTCTGTGCGCATTTTTTGTATGACGAGTTTCGCGTCGTTTTCTGTGATGGTGATTGCGGGTTTTTTAAGGGGTTCGATGGGAGTTTTCCGGATGGAGAGGAATTCGACGTAGTCTTCTTCTGTACCTGGGTGGAGGAAGATTACTGAAAGTCCACGACGACCTGCGCGGCCTGCTCGACCGCAACGATGGAGGAATACTTTTGGGTCGGAGGGAGGATCGATTTGGACTACTAGATCTACTTGTGGGATGTCTAGTCCTCTTGCTGCTACATCGGTTGTGAGAAGGATTGTGGGGGTGACGCAAGTGATGTATTTTGCGAAATTCTTTTGGCGTACATTTGGAGGGTGTTTTCCGTGGAGGGGTATCAGTGAGAACTTTTCTGTTAACAAGGCTCCGAGGATAGTTTGGAAGTAATCGACCGCTGCGCAAGTTGAGAGGTATATGATGCTTTTTTGTGGTGTAGGTGTTAATTGGTCGAGTAGTGAAAGTAGAGCTGGGAATTTATGGCTCGCTGGCGTAGTGAGGTATGTCATCTGTAGACTTGCTGGTGTTCTTTTATCTTCTCCATTTGCGCTTTTGACTTTAACCGCAATCTTGACAGGATTTCTCAATCCAACACGAATAATCTCCCCAACCGCCTCGCTAACACTGGCACTGAACAGTCCAGTCCTCCTCTGCTTCGGTAATCGACCAAGTATTTTCTGTAAATCATCCTTGAATCCCAAATCCAACAGTCGATCGGCTTCATCCAGCACCAGAACTTCGAAAGATGATTGAGGACAATGTACGTGTGGCGAAGAGAGAAGTTCGAGTAATCTTCCAGGCGTGGAAATTAACAAATTCGGACTGTTTTTGAGAAACCTGCTCAGATCCTGAGCTGGAGTCGTAGTTCCCCCCAAGAGAAGTTGAGGCACCACAAGATGACCCTTGGGTTTCCGTTTCACCCCTTCTTCTAATGGCTTCAATGCCTCGGCAGATGGTTCGTGGAATGCAAGCAGGGAAAGGAGGACGGAGTGTATTTGGGTCGCTAATTCTCGAGTAGGTGAGACGATTATTGCGCCGACGTGATGTTTTTTGAGGGGTTCATCTAGTCGCAATAACTTTTGTACAACGGGTAGTAGGAATGCCATGGTCTTTCCGCTTCCAGTAACAGCCTAGTACGAATTAGTATAGAGTTAAAGGAGCAGTTCTGGGTATATTACCTCAACAACAACATCTTTGTTGCCCATGAAGAGGGGAATTGTCGAGGCTTGCACCGGGGTCATTCTCGCAAAACCCATGGCAGTAATCGCATCTATGATCCATTCTGCCAATGGGGGAGTGAGGGCATCCCAGGCCCGAGGGTCCTTTTTTGGTTCAGCAGTTGGAGCCATGGTGTTGAAGCTATTCGAAACTATGTAGTTGTCGCAAAACCTGAAGCACCAAAAAGTTTCTATCGCGATTGCAAGGATTATCGGATTATCTTGATAAATCGGCCCGGTCACGCCGGTGCTCGGAGACCGGCGACTAGTCAGCCAATTAGCAGCGACCGGGCTTCGAAGCTCTCTCAACGCTTGATCCGACAAATTTACTTAGCTTCCCGACATTTCCAAATCCTCTCCCACCACCAACTCAATTCTCTTCGCAATCCCGGTGCTGTTTAATTGCGACTTCGACTTCCACGACTCCAATTGTCTGGATCTCTGGTGCCTCGTCACTCTCTTTCTGTTTCTTATCCTTCTTTTCCTCCCCATATCTCTCGAAAATGTTCTCCGCCGTGTTGAGGAGGCGCGCCCTTCAATCCACTCCCATCTCGTACCAATTCGCACGATGCTATGCCGCAAAGTCCTTCCCTCCTCATACGGTGGTGACCATGCCTGCTCTGTCCCCCACGATGACAGCAGGTAACATCGGAACCTGGCAGAAGAGCGTTGGAGATGCGATTTCTCCCGGTGACGTCCTGGTCGAGATTGAGACGGATAAGGCACAGATGGACTTTGAGTTCCAAGAGGAGGGCGTTCTTGCAAAGATCTTGAAGGACTCCGGAACCAAGGATGTGGCTGTCGGGAACGTAAGTATTGACAGTATGCTGGCGGTTCAATTGACCTTTCTAACTTTGTACAGCCTATCGCGGTCATGATCGAGGAGGGTGCTGATGCTTCCGCTTTCGATTCTTTTTCCCTAGAAGACGCCGGAGGAGAGAAATCTGCTCCACCACCACCAAAGGAAGAGGCCAGCGAGTCTTCCGAGCCAGCTAGTACCGGCTCTGGCACTGCACCACCAAAATCCGAGTCTGCGCCAGTTCCCGAAGAGACAGAATCTAGCGGCGGCAGATTACAACCAGCTCTGGAAAGACAACCAAACGCAAGCGCTGCAGCTGTTAGACTTGCAATTGATACCGGTGTCAAGATTGCCGGTTTGAAGGGTACTGGAACTGGTGGACAAGTTACGGAGTCCGATGTCAAGAAGGCCTCTTCTGGCGGAAGTAGCTCTGCGCCTTCATCTGCACCAGCAGCATCATACACCGACACACCTCTTACCTCGATGCGAAAGACGATTGCCAACCGCCTCACAGAATCATGGAACGAGAACCCCCACTACTTCGTCGCAGCCACCCTTTCCGTTTCTAAACTTCTTAAACTCAGACAAGCTCTCAATGCTTCCGCAGATGGGCAATACAAGCTCTCAGTCAACGATTTCTTGATCAAGGCTTGTGGTGTTGCTTGCAAGAAGGTCCCAGCTGTTAACTCTAGCTGGAGAGATGGTTTCATCCGTCAATTCGAGAACGTTGATATTTCCGTAAGTTCCCGAATTACCCCCACAAATTGTCAAAGTTACTAACTTACCCTTCCAGGTTGCTGTTGCCACTCCAGTAGGACTCATGACCCCAATTGTCAAGTCAGTCGAAGGTCTCGGTCTCTCATCCATCTCGGCACAAGTTAAAGATCTCGGCAAGCGCGCCCGCGATGGCAAGCTCAAGCCAGAGGAATACCAAGGAGGAACCTTTACTATCAGTAACATGGGAATGAACTCTGCGATTGATCGATTCACCGCCGTTGTCAACCCACCACAAGCTGGTATCTTGGCCGTCGGAACCACCAAGAAGGTTGCCATCCCAGTCGAGACCGAGGAGGGTACTTCATTAGAGTGGGACGATCAGATCGTTGTCACTGCCAGCTTCGACCACAAGGTTGTTGATGGGGCTGTTGGTGGTGAGTGGGTCAAGGAGTTCAAGAAGGTTGTTGAGAACCCGCTTGAGTTATTGCTGTGAATAAAGTGATGGAAGGGCGAGGGGAAGTGGGGAAGTCGTGGTTTAAAATGATGGCCGCGGGATGTAACGATGAAGATTAGAGAGATTCCCCATGTAACATTGTAAAATGACCCTACCCTTTTTTCGATGCATAATTCTGCAATTAAAAACTGGCTTTCTCATGTTGGAACGTTTTGATTTGGCTCAGCTTGCTTCCTCCTTTTTCTCTTTTGCTTTACTCTGTTCCTGATGCTTTTTGAGACTTCTGGGGGTGGAATAGTCATGGGTAAACAAACTAGCGAAGCGTCGGGCGAACAGGAAGTCTCAATCAATTATTAGGACGGGTTAGCTTGTTGCTCTTGATTATCTTAGGTTTCTCTGGAACTATATATTGCAGGACTTCTAGCATAATAAGTTTCTATGAGTATACGCAAGCTCCTACTATTTCTCTGGTCTAGAATTGTCTCCTATCATATGTTGTTTTCCAGGAGCTATTCTTTCCAGCGCTGGAGATGGTTTAAACCTTTCCCTCTAGAGAAGTATTTGAACAGCCCTACGACATGTTTTTTGTGGAGAATGTAATTGGGATTTCCTCTAACATGGGAAGGCCATTGTCTGTGTTTTGAGGAGAACCTAGAAGGACATAGACTCGAGCAGGTTGAACTCGACGTTGATCCGTACAGAGGGGATCTTTTGAGATAGCCGGATTTTTTCTCTGGGGAAAGTTTGCAAAGTTTGTGAGTTGAAGAGGGATTCGGGAGTGATTGGGGATTCGACAGCAAATCTTTACTTGTAAAATTGGGGAGTCTTGTCGCGAGTTTTTAAGTGGGAGGTGGTGTGGTCTTGTTGATTGTTTTCTTTTATGAGTGGATAGAGTAGATGCTAGGTTTGGAAAAGGAGCTTGGTAGCAGTGTAGGCGTTCAAGGCGATGTCAACTTTAAGCTCTAGGATGACTGGCTCTACAATTATGTTTTATCCCATCCAGACTCGAGAGGTTCTAAAAAAACGTGCACTCAAAGTGGGTATAAAAACAGTGGAATCTGAGGCTCAATTGCTTGGAAAGTGGGTTCCCAGGAAGGACATCGACCGTGTTGTAGTACGTGCACAAGCCGAGAGTCGTCTAAAGTCCTCTTTCTGGCCCAAAAAGCATCCACTTTGAGTGCACGTTATTTTAGAACCTCTTGAGTCTGGATGGGATACTTCGTGAATAAGGTCGGAAAGATAAGATGAGGGGGAGGAAAAGAGGAGTTCTATAACGATACAAGCAAGGAAGTAAAGCGTGGAGAAGACTACAGAGAATAAAAGTGCCTTGTGGGTTGCCTTAGAGAAATGAGTTCATTGTTGTGAAACTGTGCCAATTTTGGAGTTGATACTGAACAGGTGACAATTCTAAAAGATCATCTTTAGAATCTCACCTTTGATATTCATAGAACCAAAAGGTAATGGTTCAGTGTAAGGAAAAGCAATTTCCCCCAAGAAGAGTATTTAACCAAAGGGAAAAATCAAGTATTTATATAGCTCAATAATTTTCATTGGCGGAAGTATTCTTGAATACTAGTTCTCCATTCAAGCCCCATACTTTGGGGGGCCAGAAAGAAAGAATGGAGCAGCTTGTTCTCACTTTTTAGCCTTTCAGAACGTAGAGGTACTTTGTTATACTAGATACACTTCAAAAGGTTCTATGGAGAATACATTCAGAAGCTGAAATTGTTTCGCCAGTAGCTAAGTTTTTGACGGCAAATCTCCTTTGCAAAACCTCACTCGTTCAATTGTAAGTTCAAGGTGATATGAAGAGAGGGAATTCCAGATTCTTTTCATTTTACTCATTGGTTGGTTGCTGGCTCTTTCAATGGTTAATTTACCAACGCACGCGAATAGGTGGATGGTTTTGTCTCGTGACTCTTGTGTGCTCTTGTAATTATCTTCTAAATCTACCTTTGATACTTGGACAGAAGTAATGAATGTTCCATTACCGTCTAGTTTAGCAACCCTTATTTCCGAGATTCTACGACCAAGATTCATGTCATAGAAATAGAAAAAGTTGTTCGAAGGAAATAATTACACTCTAGCTGAGGAAAGATTGCAATTCCACCTTCGAAAAAGAGAGTATAACACGAGACGCAGTATGGGGAGGGGTAGAGAGAGACCTGGAGAGCCCTGAGCTTGTCAAGGTGTTTGTTGATTGGGGAAGCATCAATTAGGAGAATAAAAATAGAGCTAATGGAAACTGGGAGGAGTACGACAAGGATCAGTCTCTCCACTGCCTAGCTATGGGTACTCGCAGACAGCTATACAGAAACCTCTTTTTCACATCAAAGGCAGATTATAAGACGAGGCAGCAGACAAAGTCTCTTAAGCATCACAATACTAACTTCTTCTAGTACAAGAATAACAAATATCCTAGTTTCGACGGTAGAAAACTATTCGATAATGAAAAGTTTCATTGATAATCGTCAAAATTCAAACCACAAGTAAGCATTATATCACATAGCTGGGAAAAACTAGCTTTGATTTCTCCGTCAAAAGTCATTGGCGACAGCATTTGAATTTTGCCCTTTTAAGCTGCGATAGATTCTTTCATCACTTATTTCCCAACAACTAATTTACTACGAATATTCTCTACGAATAAAGATAAATATCATTTATTCATCAATTCGAATTTCGCTATCTAAACCTACATAACCCACAAGCACTCGCTTAGCCTCTTTTGACAGGGCCGAAGGATTTTATTTGCCCCTTTTCATTGTCAATAAACACCTCTTTTTCCGTGGGCCTTACCAGATATCATTAGAAGTATCTCAATTCAAAGTTGGATTTAATGCACATTTAATGTCACTCGGTTAAAGACATTCATCAAGGAGTGGTGGCGCCTGCATGTCAGCCGCCCAACTTTCGGAGTTGAGGCTCTCTGCAAGGCAGACGCTAAATGGGCTATGCTTCTTTGCCTCTTGAACATACACTTCCCGTCTTCGACTCCCTCTGGTCCTCTGTAAAATTTTACAATATACAAACCTAGGGACCATCCTACGGAAGCTTCCAAGACCACCAAGCCATGGCCGAAGCCCTTGGTGTTGTTGCCAGCGGGATCGCCGTAACCCAACTTGCCACTCAGGTCACAAGCAGCATCATCAAGTTGAAGAACTATTGGGAGTAGATCAAAGACGTACCTTGTGAAATAGCATCTCTTCTTCGCGAAATCGACACTTTGAACGTTATTTTGGGTCATATCCAGGACGGCCGAGGAACGCTGTCTGATCCAGCCTTGGGAGGCACCAGTGTTTACTTGGAACAAAGTTTGGTGTTGTGTCAACAGAGGTCTGCGGAATTGAAGATTTTAGTCACTGAGCTTGCTGCAAAGATTGAAGGGAGGCGTGGGCTGAGGAAGAAGATTGGGTCTGCGAAGATAGCGTTGAGAGACGATGAGATCAAGAAGTTGAAAAGAAGGATGAAAAGTGCGATTCGACTTCTTTCATTGTCATATCAGTGCCATTCCAGGTATACTTTCTGTCGCCGAGTGTTAAAGAGTTGAGAGCTAACAATTATTAGTGCAATGATACGGCTTCACTCAGAGTCTGTAGTTACCAGACTTTCTAACCAGATCACTTCGATTGCCAATACAAACTCCACACTCGATGTTTCTAGACTCGGATCAACAGTTATTGGACAAATATCAAAGTCGACAGAGCCCAGCAAGGGGTCATACAATGATTTTACCAATACGCCGCCATGGATTCAATTTATTTTTGGGCGTTTGGAGCATAGAAAAAGAAAAAAGAAAAATAAGGGGAGAGAAGAGGAGGAGCTATATGCAAGATTCAAGCTCCCTGCTTGGTTTTCCCAAACGGCGTGGGATTTCCAAGCGCGGAGCACAATTTCTGGATGGCGGTTTACATTTCAAACCTACTGTTTAGTGGGCTTTCCTTCCCAATTGTTCATTGCAGTTTACATGAATGATATAACTAAAGTTCGACAACTCCTGCAAAATTGCGAAGCATTTGTTACAGATAAGCTGGGTACCATCCGTTCACCCTGCTATCTGCCAAATGGCAAAGAACTGATCACCGTCTGTAAGAGTGGTGATACTGCCCTGCATGTAAGTTATACATTTTCAAGACTCATTTCAAAGCACTAAACTCTAACTTATAGTAGTGTGCAGCCCGTTATGGAAATTTAGAGATGTTTCGACTGCTACTTTCACAAGGAGCAGATCCTCTTGCTTTTAACGATATGAATGAGTTTGTCTCACCTTGGACATTTCACCCTTACCCAATCCTTATAGGCTAAATATCTCATCCCAGGTGCCTGGTTTGGCTGTCTATTTATTTTTGCCATCCACGCGCGATGGTTTTGCTTTAATGGGCTAACGGATATATAGATCCCCTCTCCACTATTCGGCCGCCTGTGCAGCTTTCTCGACCTTTAGAGGTGTAGAATATGTAAAAGGAGATGTAATGGGTACATTCCGGCTACTTCTCAAAAGCGGTGCCAGTGATATTCTTATCGATGATCCTGAGATACTTGAGCAGACCAATGCTCCTGTAGCTTTATTCCATCTTATACAGGAGGAGATGTACCCGGGTTTTTCAACACTCCCGCTACATATTCGCCTAAATATTTTGGCTGCACGGACTCATTGCGGTTGGCATAACGTACCTTTTCTGCTAGAGTCGTCACTGGTTAAAAGCTCTGTCCTTGAACCCGAAGTCTTGCGTTGGACCGGCAGCCACGGTCAGTCCTTCCTCCATCTCTTCGCCGAGAGCTTCGCACGATCAGTGTTTCGTGATCTTTCGTGTGAGACGTTGGATGATACTCTAGATATGGAAGTCAAAAGACAGTTGCGTACTTCTAATTCCTGTAGGGTTTTGTGGGATTAACTCATCCGAAAATTCATTTCAGCAGGCGCACCCCTTCAAAAAACCGATCAACTGGGGCGGACACCTTTCTGGGAGCTTTTGTGGACTTGCGCCATATACAATAATGGAAAAATTCATACAATTTTGCGAATGTGGCTCGAGGATTTGCTCAGCTGTGGTGTCAATCTACAGATATATGGAGCGGAGGAATATAGCATACTAAAGCGAAACGGGCTGGAGGTCGGCCCCAAATATTCATGGGGAAAAAAAGGACCCCAACCTCGATTAAGGATCATCAAATTCTCTTACGGGCCTCTTCTCGAAGATTGGAAGTTATACTTCTCAGAACCTACTGACAATTATGCGGGAGATTTCTGGGCAATGATCGAGGCGGAATCCGATGCCGACCACGAGCTCCTTGAACTATCCATTCCAGGGTCTTGGAACGACGATGACTAGGCTTGAAAACAGCGTTCTTCGAAATAAAAATAATACTTTCCTCCTGTCGGGGTTTCACCTCTTATCGACCCTACGCTGCCTCGACCTTCCCGTCCTCACTACCGCTACTCTGTCTTTACACTCATCCTCTTCCTCTCACTAGCAAGTCCTGCTTTTACCAAGTACGTTGCAGTCACAGGAGCGAGCGGCCAGGCGACGCAAACACTCCACCCGAAGATAAGCATCAAGGAGATCTCAGAAGTTACTACGCCAGAAATTACAGCTCGCCTTTGAATGGACATATAAATCATGAGAACAAAATATCGAACAGAAAGCTAAGCGAGACCAATCACACCTCCCCGAAGGAAAACTACGCGTCTTGTCGTTGAAAACTCACTGAAAAGAGAACTTGGAATCTTAGATGGAATGGAGTACTCGAAAAAGGAGATAATTGAGGATGCTGCCATATTGCGTTCCACCAGGATTTCAAAGGATGTACACAGAGAAGCACTCAGCTGAATAGCAACAAGAGAAACAAGTTTCTACCCTCCAATCTTTGCCGGTTCGACACTAGCTTCTTTTTGTTAAAAAGAATTGACAACTCCCTGAGTTTCTACAGTAGAAATTAAAGTGTTTGAACTGTCGATTCGTTTTTTCACTCCGTAGTCTATTCTACCTTCTGAATCCCCAATTTCATTATTCAACATTAACTTGAGGGACCTGCGTTTCTTGTATAAAATCTTTCGTTATTTTCGTTCGAAGAGAAAAGAACCTAGGAACCACAATGAAATGAAACACGGTAGCAGATATGTGCTTCTAAACACGAAAACAGCAGCTGTGCAACGGGTTCTAGAAAGCCGTCTGTTGACGCCGACGACAATCGTCTACTAGCTTGATAGACAATGGAGGCTGCGATCTGGGAGCAGTGGCGTTAAATATCCATGGTGATAAACTTGTTTACAATGATAAAAGTATGTAGTTCTAAGTAGTATAGAAGCTTGACAGTTGCTTTGAGGATTTGACGGCAGAAGAACATACGATAATAATAACTGTTCGTGTTATCGTTCAGAATTAGACTACAAGTAGCGATCACAACACGTTAGTTTGAAACTCGCATTTTTAATTTTCACGCCAGAATGCTGTCAACTAATTAAGTCGCGAGGTAATTGGCTACTTCTCCAAAGTGATCCAAGCCAGGGTGCGTGGTGGGAGGCTGTGATGAAAAAGAAAAAACTCCGGAGGATTTGCATGGTCTTAAGGAATAGGTTGTTGGAACGTTAAGTTGTTGCCAAAATCAAGCGTCAGCTTCTTTTATTTTGAGGAATGGGTATCTATGTATTCTCCGACTTCTACCACCCAATCTCGAGTTTTGGTATCTTTCGTATATGGCTTCGACTGTACTCAGCCCCTAAACAGCCCCTTTTCTTCCCAGCCAAAAACTCCCCATCAAAGAATCTTCTTCTGCTTCAGCATCTTCTGAAAAGGCAAGAATGATCCCACGCTCTTCAATCCATGCGCCTTTTCCAGCCCTTCCCAAGGATTTTGATTGAAATTAGGGTCGTAGTATCCCTCGTACCATTTATCGTTTCTCTCTCTGCTTCCAATACTGCCATAACCCCTTTTGGTATTTGTAGACATACTTGAGTGGCTGCTTCCAGAAGGAGAAGGGGCTCGGAAGTTTGAGTTGGGTAGTCCTGGTGGGGGCTTGGTTGGTAGGCCTGGAGGCGGTGACATTGGTGTGAATGTTGGTTGGGAAACTCCTGGGGGAAGAGAAGTCCATGAAGTAGCTCCTGGAGGCGGAGGTTGAACGGGTATTGGAGGTGTATTTGTGAAAGGTCGGGGCATAGAGGACACAGGAGGCGGATTTATGGGTGGTGGTAGGCGCATTGATAGAGTACTTGAGACTGGGTTTGATGGTATTGTTGAAAGAAATTCCTCTGCTTCTGTTGTGTCGGATTGTCGATGGATGGGAGCTGCTTCGCTGGTATCCATGTACCTTGGTCCATCCTCTTCTTCGTCTTCTGATCTTTCGGGTGATTTTCGAGTTATTGGAGGAGGCCGACTGGTATCCATATAATTTGGCGCATTCTCAGTATCAGATTCCGACCTCGCTGGAGACTTTCGAATACTGGGTATAGGTTGTATCGTGTCTCCTCCCGCCTGTGTATTTTCGCCAACCAGGCTACTCGGATCCTCCTTGAGAGCTTCTTCTAATTGCCCTGGGGGTATTCTTGACTTGCGAATTCCCACTGGGATCATATTTCCACCCGTACCCTTCCCTTTCTTTCCTCCGCGGTCGAGTTTCTCCAAATCTTGACCTTCTATAAATGCATCGGTAGAGGGATTGAATTTTCGTTTCTTCGCAGAGGGTTTGGTGCCAAAGGTGGAAAATCCCATTGCGAGGGCCATGGCTTGCGCTTCTTCATCGTCGGATGCGGGGTCCATTTTCGATGTTTGTTGACTTGAAGACTCGCTTGCTATAGTATGGTAAGAATGCGACGGTGGATTTTTAGTGTTGCGCGAATTCAATTATTTGGTGATGTCAAGCAGTTTTGAAGGGAGTTGGCAGTTTTGTGACAAGGCTGAAATTCAGCCCTGACAAAGTTCAGAGCGGGTGATTCTCGGCCAAGCCACGAGTGCTGACGGACCCCCTTGGTGGAATTGCGACGTGGAGCTCAGGTCTCTACTTAGCCTCACTCAGAAAGTAAAGACCTGACAGACCCAAAGGTTTCCACGCTGACGGAATTTCCATTAGGACACCACACAACAATTCCAACAATTCTACAGAGAGTGCCACGAATGGGATCCGGTACCTGCGATCGGCCACCATGAGCTCTATTGTTTTCGTGGTATCGGCGTTGGAAGCTATCGCAGCTTCAAAGGAAGCCCAGAAAAGGCACCAGCTGGGGGAATCTGTCCAGAAGGCACTGAAGGAAATCAAGGACCAGGAACCAACCCTCCCAGACCCCGAAATTATATTCGCCCCTTTGCAATCCGCTACGAAATCCGGAAGCATACCGCTGACGACAACCGCTCTCGATTGCATTGGCAAGCTGATAAGCTATTCATACTTCTCAGTTCCATCCTCCCCAAATGCGGATAAGGAGGCTTCCCGAGAACCTCTGATCGAACGGGCGATCGATACGATATGCGACTGTTTCCAGGGAGAGACCACGCCGGTGGAAATACAATTGCAGATTGTCAAATCATTACTGGCGGCGGTGCTGAACGATAAAATTGTGGTGCATGGTGCTGGGCTGTTAAAAGCGGTTCGACAAGTCTACAATGTCTTCCTCCTCTCGAAAAGCAGCGCCAATCAGCAAGTGGCACAAGGAACCTTGACGCAGATGGTAGGGACGGTTTTCGAACGAGTAAAGACCCGGATACATATGAAGGAAGCCAGGCAGAGTTTATCGAAACTTGGGAAGAACACACGAAACGGGAGTTCATATACAGTGGATGCGTCGGAATCAATTAACGATGCATCTACTGTAAATGACGGGGAAGATGCCGTGCCAGAAACGCCCATGGAAGGGCCACAAAACGGCAGCGACGGGCCTAAACTCACCCTGAAGGATTTGGAGCACCGGAAAGACTTCGACGACTCTCAAATGGGAGAAGGGCCTACAATGGTTACCCAGGTCAAGCCAGCACTCTCGTCTCCTCGATCTACATCAGGGCAAACACCACCGGAAAGTACGGCCGACGACGGGATGGACTCGGAAGAAGCAGAGGATGAGGTCTACATTCGGGATGCGTACCTCGTTTTCAGATCATTCTGCAATCTGAGTACCAAAGTTCTGGCGGGGGACCAATTATACGATTTAAAAGGCCAGGCTATGCGATCGAAACTCATTTCTCTTCACCTGATTCACACTTTACTCAATAATAACATCCTCGTCTTCACATCTCCCTTATGTACCATTACCAACAGCAAAAGCAATGAACCCACCAACTTTCTGCAGGCAATAAAGTTTTACTTATGCCTCAGTATTACTCGAAACGGAGCAAGCTCAGTAGACAGAGTTTTTGAAGTCTGTTGCGAGATTTTTTGGCTCATGTTGAAATTTATGCGAGCACCTTTCAAGGTTGGTGACATACGCATTCCCCCAAATTCCGATACTAACAAACACCCAGAAAGAAATCGAGGTCTTTCTGAATGAGATTTATCTAGCCTTGTTAGAAAGGCGGACGGCCACTGTTGGCCAGAAAGTATATTTTATGGGGATTCTTCAAAGACTGTGCGCGGATCCTCGTGCTTTAGTAGAGACCTATCTCAATTATGATTGCGACGGAAATGTTGATAGTAACGTATTCCAAACATTGATCGAAGACTTATCAAAGGCATCAAGCTCAGCTGTCATGGTCACCCCATTGCACCAACAACAATACGAAGAAAAAGCGGCAAAGGGGAACATGAACGGGGCGGATTGGCAAGCTCGAGGAATCCTGCCGCCATCTTTATCAACCGCTCATATGAGTGCTCATCACGAGAGCACCGATGGTGAAATACCCAAAGAGTACATTATCAAACGCCAAGCTTTGGATTGCCTGGTAGAAACTTTGAGGTCTCTTGTCAATTGGTCACAGCAAGGTATTGCTGAAGTTACTAATTCAGATCCCAATAACCGCACATCTGAAGACAATCGAGAGTCACTGGATCCACTGCGAAATGATAGCTCCTCAAGAATAGTCAATGGCGACACCCCTGCGCCTTCAACGCCGATCATGGACGATGATCCAGAACAGCTTGAGAAGGAGAAGCAAAAGAAAACTGCTGTGAGCAATGCCGTCAAACTGTTTAATTTCAAGCCAAAGCGTGGCCTGAAGGCTCTGCTTGCCGAGAAAATCATCCCTAGTGACAGCCCTGAAGATATCGCTCAATTCCTTCTTAGAGAAGAGCGTCTGGATAAAGCGCAGCTCGGGGAATTCCTTGGTGAAGGAGACGAAAAAAACATCGCCATTATGCACGCATTTGTCGACGCTATGGATTTCACCAAACGACGCTTTACAGATGCATTGAGGCAATTTCTGCAATCATTCCGACTCCCCGGAGAATCTCAAAAGATTGATAGATTCATGCTGAAATTTGCCAACCATTACGCTGCTGGCAATCCAAACGCCTTTGCAAATGCAGATACCGCTTACATTCTCTCTTACTCGGTGATCATGTTGAACACGGATTTGCACAACAAGAACTTCAAGCAACAGAGGATGTCCCAGGAGGAATTCATCAAGAACAACCGAGGAATCAACGACAACGCCAATCTTCCCGATGAATACCTCATCGCGATTTATGACGAAATTTCCCAGGACGAAATCGTGCTGAAGAGTGAGAGAGAAGCAGCAGCAATGATGGGATTGGGTGCACCTCAATCAGCGGGTATTGCAGCTGGGATCGGAGCAGCACTGTCGACTGTCGGCCGTGACCTCCAACGAGAGGCATACACTAAACATGCAGAGGAAATATCTCTGAGATCCGAGCAACTTTTCAAGAGTTTATACCGCAAAGAACGAAAGAACGCAGCAAAGTCTGGCACTAGCAAATTCATCCCGGCCACCTCTTTCAAACATGTTGGCCCTATGTTCGATGTTACGTGGATGTCATTCTTCTCCGGGTTATCGGGTCAGATGCAAAACGCACACAATATCGAAATAATCAAGCTGTGTATGGAAGGAATGAAGCTCGCAATTCGTATTTCGTGCCTTTTCGATCTGGAAACTGCTCGCGAGGCTTTTGTTTCCGCATTGAAGAATGCTACGAATCTCAACAATCCAAATGATATGATGGCCAAGAATGTCGAAGCCCTCAAGGTCATCCTTGAAGTTGCACAGTCTGAAGGAAACTTGTTGAAAGGGTCGTGGCGAGACATACTTATGTGTGTGAGTCAATTGGATCGGCTGCAGCTGATCTCTGATGGTGTTGACGAAGGTTCAATACCGGATGTCTCGAAAGCCCGGATTGTACCCCCAAGTCGACAAGATACAAACGCATCAAGGAAATCGAGCCAATCCACAAGATCCGCTCGCCCAAGACCTCGCCCAGCTCCTTCGGGTATGGGATATTCTATGGAAATTGCAATGGAAAGCCGGTCTGACGAAGTCATCAAAGCTGTCGATCGTATCTTTACCAATACTGCACACCTTTCCGGAGAGGCAATTGTTCACTTTGTCAGAGCGCTGACAGAGGTCAGCTGGGAAGAAATCAAAAGTTCCGGGTCAAACGAGTCACCACGAACATACAGTCTCCAAAAGCTCGTCGAGATCAGTTACTACAATATGACTCGTGTCAGATTTGAATGGACGAATATTTGGCTTGTTCTAGGAGAACATTTCAACCGCGTCGGATGCCACAATAACACAGCCGTCGTTTTCTTCGCCCTGGATTCTCTCAGACAATTGTCTATGCGATTTATGGAAATTGAGGAACTGCCTGGTTTCAAGTTCCAGAAAGATTTCCTCAAGCCTTTCGAGTATGTCATGTCGAATAGTAACGTTGTTGCTGTAAAGGACATGACTCTGCGATGCTTGATTCAGATGATTCAAGCTCGTGGTGAGAATATTCGTTCTGGATGGAGAACCATGTTTGGTGTTTTCACAATCGCTGCCAGGGAACCATATGAAAGTATTGTCAACTTGGCATTTGAAAATGTGAACCAGGTTTATAAGACAAGATTTGGGGTCGTGATATCCCAGGGTGCATTTGCCGACTTGATTGTGTGTCTGACCGAATTTTCAAAGAACATGCGTTTCCAAAAGAAAGGGCTCCAGGCTATGGAGACTCTTAAATCCATAATTCCAAAGATGCTCAAGACACCAGAATGTCCCTTATCGCAAAAGTCAATCGCGAATTCCGATGGGTCGACGAAAACTTCAGAGTCTAAACAACCGAGTCGGACTACACAAGAGGAAGCTTTCTGGTTTCCTGTTCTTTTTGCCTTTCACGACGTTTTAATGACTGGTGAGGATTTGGAAGTCCGGTCCAACGCTCTCAATTACTTGTTCGAGTCAATCATCAGATATGGTGGCGACTTTCCGACGGACTTTTGGGATATTCTCTGGCGACAACTTCTGTATCCAATTTTTATGGTTCTCAAATCCAAGTCTGAGATGTCGAATGTCTTGAACCACGAAGAGCTCTCAGTGTGGTTGTCGACTACCATGATCCAAGCCCTTCGAAACATGATCACACTGTTCACTCATTATTTCGAGTCTTTGGAGTACATGCTCGATAGATTTCTGGATCTTTTGGCGCTGTGCATATGCCAAGAGAATGACACAATCGCTCGTATTGGAAGCAACTGTTTGCAACAGCTCATCTTACAAAACGTGACAAAATTCCAACTTGAGCACTGGTCCAAAATAGTGGGAGCCTTCGTGCAATTGTTTGAGAGGACAACCGCATACCAGCTTTTCTCTGCTGCCACTGCATCGGGAACTTCAGCAGAAGTCACCTCGCCCCTTGAAGAAGCTGATTCAGAAGAGTCTTCTCTTAGAATCAATGGGTCGACTAGTGCTACCACCCCAGAAACCGATAGCATGAATGACGACGAGGCAAGAACACCCACAGCGTCCCCAACTGACTTGGAGGACTACAAACCACAATCGGGGTTACAACAACAACCAGTAGTCGTCACTGCTGCCCGCAGACGTTTTTTCAACAAGATCATCACCCGATGTGTCCTTCAACTACTCATGATCGAAACCGTCAACGAGCTCTTCTCCAACGAAGCAGTATACGCACAAATCCCCAGTCCCGAACTCCTCCGTCTCATGGGCCTCCTCAAAAAGAGTTTCTCCTTCGCCAAAAAGTTCAACGAGAATAAAGAGCTCCGCATGCGTCTCTGGCGCGAAGGTTTCATGAAACAACCACCCAACCTCCTCAAGCAGGAAAGCGGCAGCGCAGCAACCTACGTCAGCATCCTCCTCCGCATGTACCACGACGAAGGCGAGGAGCGAAAGCGCAACCGCGATGATACGGAGGCTGCGCTCGTCCCGCTGTGTGCTGATATCATCCGGGGCTTCACAGAGTTGGAAGAGGAGAGCCAGCAGAGGAATATTATTGCCTGGCGGCCGGTGGTGGTGGATGTTATGGAGGGGTATACGAATTTCCCGCGGGAGGGGTTTGAGAAGTATATTGAGGTTTTCTATCCGCTGTGCGTGGATCTTCTTAATAGGGATCTGGGGAGTGAGATTCGCATTGTGTTGCAGGCTATGTTGAGACGGGTGGGGGAGATTAAATTGGGGTTGCCGGAGGGGAAACCACCGGGGAGTCCGACGAGTGTGCATTCTAGTTATCCTTTTGGGAGTAGGAGGAGTAGTCGGAGAGATTAAACTCTCTTGATTGACTAGATGAGTTGTGTTGATGTGGGAGATTGCTTCTTTTTTTGGTCGATTCTATTCTGATCTTGTTCTTTTGAGCGATGCATCTAGGACAGCCCGCGCTTTTTCTTTTCTCTCTTTTCCCTTTTTTTGATTGATGGGGAGAGTTTGATTCGATATGAAAACCTTTTACTCTTTTTCTGGGAGGGCTGTACCAATTGTGGCGTTCTTTTTTTGAGGGTTTTTAGCAGCTGGAAAGGAAGGGTTATAGAATTGGTGGGCGATTTTTGAAGGTTGTACAGTAGGAAATTAAATGAGTGTTTGTAGATTCTTTTTGCTTCGATTTTGGATGTGACATTTTATGTTGGAAGCTGTGAATTGAATTGAGTTGATTGAGGACGATGAATTCTTGTCTTTGATGTTTAGATAGAATTTTGGTAACTGTTCTGGTGCTATTTGTAGGTTACCTACGAATAGAGGGGTTGGATTTCATAGGTTACCTAGAAATAACAACCATCGACAGATAGCTTAAGAAAAATACTATTTTTATTTGTTGGTCATCTATGAATTGTTAGAGATGAATTTCTTGTGCAATTTTTCGGTGACTTACGAATTTCCAGACTTGGATTTTTTGAGCTATTTACGGGTTGCCTGAGAGTAGCTAGCAAACATGTCTGCTCCTTTGACAGCCTCTTTCGAGCACTCTTTGTCCTTATTATTGAATTGGGAGCAAAACATTGCCAGAATTCGAGTATTCTTGTACCTACATTCAGTTAGCACATCTTTGAAGTTCTCATAGTAAAAATATCATAAATAGCCTAGAAACTTTTCCACCTTCGGTCCAAATGCGCTAAATTAAGTCACCCAAAAAGATACAATTCCACGTGAGAGGGAGAATCATTTTTAGTAACGATCAAAAAAGCCAGTTTTATTCAAGAAACAAAGGGCAAACCATAAAAAGCTAAATACAAAGAATCGAACAATCCCCCTCAAACCCCAAAGTGCCATCTAATTTCCACCCCCAAGGTTCTAGACCCAAATCTCCAGCTTCGTCTAGACCAATCTAACAAGTCTGAACCCAAGCATCAAGCTCCAAGTTCTTCAACAGAGAACTAAACCCCTTCTCCTTCTCCTTACACTTATCATCCGCAACATTCTTCGCAATATTCGGCGCATTATCCGGATACTCAATATGGAAAACCGGTTTCCCAGCCGAGATAAAAGGGACCAGTTTATCGCACTCATTGTATTCAAGACACGATTCATTGACATGGAAATCCATGGAACCAAGGAGTTCAGTAACCATATCAAGCCCATTCTTCATTCCCATAGCCATGCCGCGAGCGCGGGTTTCGGTGGACAGGAATTGTAGGTACTCGAGGGAGTTGGCTTTGGTTATTCCTTTACCGTTGGAGTTGGAGTAGACGTCTACATTGTCAGGATCGACACCATCGCAGCCTTTGGATTTCGCGAGGTCGAGACGGGCTTTCATTATTGTGCGGACGTTGGCGGAGTTAGTGTTGAGCCACCTGGAGTGATGGGGGAGTCAGTATTTGCCTATCAAAAAATGTCTCGGGATACGGCACAGGATAGATGTTGGGGTTCAGGAATGATCCAGGAATGATTTAAGAGTGATTCAAGAGAAAGAAGGCGGAAAACTGTGTCCCCATTACCTACCATTCGTTTGCCCAGCCTTCGAGGGGGGAGCCCTTGTCGTCCGATGTGAAAGATGCGGCGTCTGGACGCCAGGATTCGAAAGAGCCGGCGGAGAAGTAGCAGATTACCTTTTTGTTGTTTGCATGGAGAGAGGAGATGAGAGCTGGTGTTGATTCGATGAGATCGATGTCATAGATGTCGACTGGGAGGTTGGTATCTGTTACTGTGCCGTGGAGTTGAATTTGCCATGTTGCTCCGGCAGCAGGCTTCCATTGAGAACCACTGCTTGATCCAGCAGTTGAAGTGGCGCTTGCAGCTGGGATCTTGGATGTAGATGCTGGGATTGGCACCACGGTTTGGGTGATCACTGTATCATCACCTGCTTCGGAAGTTGGAAGAATCGGAGGCGAAGAAACAGTGGGTGAAAGTTGGGTAGTTGAGCTGACTTCGTCGTCGCTATCATCTGGAGTTGAGCTTGGTAAAGTTGTCGGGCCGGCCGCGGTTTTTGTCAAGCTTACGGTTCCATATCCACTTCCGGTAGCGTTGTAGATGCCAGTGGGTTTGTAGGAGGCAGGTAGAGTCAATGTAGGGAAGGATGGTGTGTCATCCGAAGAGTCTTTGGTCTTTGGTGGAGACTTAATCACCTCAGTATTCCCGCTTTCATCATCGTCACTATCATCATCGCTCTCATCGTCACTATCGTCACCATCGTCGTTCTCATCGTTGCTATCCACGATGACATCCGTGGGAGTTGAATCATCTCCGGTAATGATAGAAGTAGGAAGAAGAGTGCCACCTGTAACCGAAACACCGGTTTTACCAGGCCCAGCTGGTCTTGTAGAATTGGCTATCGTGATGTTGGTTCTTCCTGTTCCAGTAGCCCCATGACCTTTACTATGATGTTTCCAACGATTTAAGCCGTAGTCGGGTTTTCCCTTAGGGAGAGCTGCCGCTGAGGTTGCCTGTGTAAACACAGCAAGGGCAAGCACGATGTTGAGAGCTGAACGCATATTGAATAAATATAGCGTGTAAAGAGTGTGGTGAAATAAAGGCAAAATGTACAACTGAAGTATAAAGTTAGAAACATATAATTTTGAAAGATGGTTCGGGGTGTTGGTACCAAATCTAGGCCTCTTCAATGGGGAGAACAACTTAATTTCCGAATTTCTTTGTTGGGTAATTTCCACTGGTTGTAATGAAAGTGAGTCTACTGAAAGAGATATATAAAAGAACGAGAGTGCGCTATACAAAGCAAACAACCAGTGTGCCTGTGAAAAGATAAGGATAAGGGAAAAAAAGAATCAGTCGAGATCAGGAAAAACCCTGAGTTCATATACACCCGTCGTAATCTTCTTCCCGCATCCTTCCAACCGCCAAGTCTAGACATTTTAGGGGAAAGTGGAGACAAATAGAGCGCACACAGCATGCAAATACACGAAATAGCTCGCAAATAAAATAAAAAGCCCGATTTGTTTCAAAGGTTGACATGAACTCAGCGACCATGCAAGGCACACCTCCTTAATATAAAATTGGCAACTTGTGGCGTATAGCTCCGGACCGCGGGAACCAAACCGCGGGCCCTAGTTTTGATAGCTACATTAGTTCAGCAGGAAGTATTTTTGCAAGACTGTGCCAGACTCGGCGCCGCTAGTTACCCAAAATGTCTCGATTGAGTCGTTTTTCGTGAGGCTTTTTGTAGTACGTAGATTACGCAAGATGGATTCCGAATGGTGATTCAATATCGCGGTGCCTTTAGCCGAATTGCCAGCCACGGGGGTGGCCCCAGGGTGGCCCCAGATTTACCACAAGGCGGCTTTGAATGTGGGTGAGATAATTTGATAAAAGGGCGAAAGGGGGCACTTGGCCACTTGTGCCTCTGCCCAATGTTAGCGAGCTCGTGGACGAAAGGGGAAGGGAGGATGAAGGATCGTAAACAAATTAAAGTTTAAAATGGGTCTTCACACCCCCCAGATTCTACCAAGTACAAGTACGCAAGAACTAAGTCCACCATTGATGATTGCAGAGACCAGACTAGGAGTTCTCGACCCTCAGAGATCTAGAGTCGATTACGAGTCCCTCGATCGGAGGACTAAAAAAATGTAGAACCAAGATGTTGGGTTTGTTTCGAAACAACGGGAAATCTCCCAACGGGATGGGATGGATTTTCGGGACGGGATGAACTCAGGTCGTATCACGGGGTAACGCATGTCGCCCTTGTATACCACACGAATAGAAGACCTCTCGCATCACATCATCGTCTTGATTTAGGAATGCATGTCGGCAGTTAAATCTTACCTTCCCCTGCGTTCTCCCAACATTTAATTCGACGTCGCAATATGGAATTCTAGGCCCTCGGTTGGTTGCTGCGCAATTGATCCTTAGTGGGCGACGCAATGAACTTGTCAAGCTGTCAGCCCCTTTTCTCGGCACATTCGTTAGTCTTGTTGCTCGGAGGAGAGGGAGTGTGCGAAAATCTAGCTAAGTCAATGATATTTTTCAGTGAGAACTTCATATGGACAACTCAATTTTGGGCGAAGAGTAACATTTAAAGGATTCATTTGACATCGCATTACCAAAGTATTGTATTTCCTGCAAAGTGTATCACAAAATACAAAGGTGCAAATTGAGCTACAAGCATCTGTGAGGCACAACAGCAAAAAAATCCATCCCTTCAATGTTCCCGTGTACAACCAGCCCATTTCTCATTTCACTTAATCAACTTCATCGTTGTCTTCGTCACTGTGCTGGAAATAATGCGAACGCAAGGCCGTCGCGCTTTTTCGTGTAGTTCGTCTTGGTGTCTTGGTGGGAGCCGCTTTGCTAGCTGAAGCTGGACGTGCCTTCGTCGCTCTCCTTGCCGGAGTTTTCTTGGAAGCTCGCGGTGGCTGTTCGTCCTCTTCGGGCTCAGATAGTTCCTCGTCATCGGTATCCTGGACGACCTGAACCCTACGCTTAGACGCTGTCTGCCGTGCATTAGAGCGAGCTCTCTTCGCAACCTTTTTTGGTGGCTCTTCTGGCTCTACATCCTCTTCTTCCTCTTCTTCCTCGTTTGAAGGTGGAGCTGATAAAGGCGAAGCCTCTTCATCATCACTATCCTTGACTTCGAGTTTCCATTTTCTTGAGGATAGCGGTGCAGTAGAGCGCTTGGCTGGAGTTTCTTTCTTCGAGACAATCTTCACATTCTTATTCTTTGCACCAGGCGGCCTACCGCGTCCCTTCCGTTGTATTGCCACCGCCTTGGGCTCGATGTCTTGCATTTCTTGATCTTCATCCGAGCTCCCATCCAGAGGTTTCGATGTTCCTGTCTTGCTCGAAAACTCAAAAGACTGAGGTGTAGCGTATGCTTGTTGAGCGGCCGACTTCGTATTTTCGGCGTTATGATCCTCCAGAATTAAGCCTCCGTCGTTGCCATCTCCTTCAGTGTTAGCGACGGGAAAGAACCCACAACCACCATCTTCATCTTGATCTTCCCGTTGAGCAACTGGGAAAAAGCCTGAACGTTGTCCGGTTTGAGCTTCCTCCTCATCATGACCTTCCGGAAAGAATCCTCCAGCAGCATCTTCATCATGTTGCTCCATAGCACGTTGACGTTCTTCCGATGCTTTATCCTGCTTTGATGCGTTTTTGTTGTTGAATGGGTTCAAAGCATCGACTTCGTATCCACCATCAGCACCATACTCCTCCCTCACTCTTTCGATAATCCTAAGTCCCATGAGCATCCTTCTCCACATATTGATAGCAGCTTTCTGCCGCTTCTCATCCTCTTTCCTATTTCTTTCAGCCTCATCTTTCTCCCATTCTGCCATCATCGTCGGATAATGCTCCTCTGCAACCACAACACCTTCAATTACAGGAACAGCCATTCGATGGCCAAATTCAAAACCCGTCACAGCTTCGGCATAGTCGATTCCAAGACGCTTGCAAATTTTAACAGTCCCTCTCCATGGTATATGTACAGCCCCTCTGGGAAGCATACTCTCGACGTAAAGATCGATATTGCCGAAAGAATTTTTGGGAATAATTCCATCTTCGATTGGAGGCGGAATAATCCAATCCGTCTGTTCTCTGCTGAACAGTCCTTGCAAAACCTTCACACCAGTGGCAATCTCGGCCTCCGCCAGTTCTCGCCTTCGGTTGGTCGTTGCTGCTCGATATGGTACACGTTTCAGTGGCTCTTCACCATCGCGAGGAGCTCTTCCCTCCTTATGCCAGGTTTCCATACTCTTACAATTGACCACATCTTTCCGGCAAAACACTTTCTCCTGGGTGCCACCCTCAGGCCCCTTTCCTTTGATAGTGAACATCTTGACATGTTTAGATCCAGGCAGAATCGCTTCTTCTCGTTTCAAGTGCCTCTCAAGGACGAACTCGGTGGATGTTTTGTAAGATTGGAGCGACTCTTTGCCCTCCTCAACAGCCTTCTTTTCCCGCTTGGCTGGCTTTAGATCTGTGGCTTCTTCTTGATCATCGACCTTGGTACGAGGGCATTTCTTCGTGCCTCTGGTATATCCAGACATGAGATCTTGAAACCAAGCATGAATCTCATAGCGCTTGACTTTTCCGTTCCGTCCGTAAATCGGTACCTTCTCAGGAGGTAATCGATATCCTTTGGTTCTACCGGGCCACATCTTCCCTTTGAGATATCGAGTGGTAACATCTTTTGCTGTTCCATCTGATGAATGTCCCACGATATAGGAGGTAACTTGTTTGGCCTTGTCAGATTTTGGGGGTGACAAAAATTGGGCGAACTCCTCATCCTTGGTTGCATGGAGAGGAAGCACGATGGCATCTACTGCAGTGTATGTATTGGTAACAGGAGATAATATTTCCGACCAGTAACTAGGAACGACAAGATCTTTATCGTATGCTAGAGAAGGCGCTGTCTTTTTCTTTGCTGGTGTCACGTCGACCACGGACTCCTCGTCGCTTTCTTCTGGGTTTTCGGAATCAGAAACGGTGATCGGAGCATCTTTCTTTCCACGAAGGTTATGCCGACCCGACTTGGGAGCTTTGTTCGGGGGGTTCTTGGATTTTGAAGAAGCAGGCTGTTTTCCCTTTCTCTTGTCGCTTGAGGAGTCATCGCTATCGGCCATAGGATCGACTCTGGGGGGAGTTTTCATCTTCTTCAAACAACGGGAGTTGTGTTCTAAAGCTTCCTCGAAATGACTCCATCCAAATCCTGCTGGCTGTAAATTCGCGACCAGTCTTGATTCAATTCCAATTCCTCTCAGTAAAGCTGTGAAGAGCTGGGCGCCAACATCCCGGGATCCCTCCATTTTAGCCGCACATTGTTTGAAATCCTCAATATCCCGTATAAGTTCGCCGTGTCGCTCTGGGTCATGTGGGTCTCTCTCAAAACTCTTAGTTTCCTCGTCGAGTCTCTGGAGGGACATGTAACCCAATTTTCGAAGCCCGGGGGCCGTGATTCGGAATCTCTTCTTCCAAAAAGGCACCAAAACATCCATCAGTTTAATGAGAGGGTCCCCTCTACTCATATTGACCTCCTCATCGTCAAGGACTTCGGCCGGTTCTCCCCAATCGCGTTGGTTGCGAGATTCCGGTTGCTTGCCTTTGGAATTCTTGCCTTTCAATTTTCCCTTCCCCGTTTCTTTGCTTTTCCCCTTTTTCGGACTTTCATCGTCTTTGGGCTTCAAATGACTATTGCGTCGCCACTTTTCGATGCTTTCCTTCGCATAGGATGGTAAATGTCCTAGCAATATATTTTGTAGCTCTACATTGCACAACCAAGCATTCCGAATCGCATTATGAAACATGAGCAGTTGCACATGCATTCGATGCGTAGAAAGTCGAATCTGTCTCTCAATCTTCGAAGGTCCCTTCTTCGTGCCAAGGGGGTTGGTGAGAGATATGCGCGTATCCTTTGTCAGGGTCAATTCGAGATCGCCGGACGGAACAGGACCTTCCATGCGCGGAATTGTATATGTTTCGACATCTTCAAACTCGATATCCTCGTCCTCTTCGTCCGATTCTTCGTCCAACTTTTGCCGCTTTGCGCCTGGAATATCTTCGAATTCGTCTTCGGAAAGGGAGGAAAGAGAGCTTTCGTCATCGGTTGCAGCGAATTCTTTCAATATTTCCTTGTGATATTTCGACGTGCACTTCTTTCCTACGCCAGCATCGAGGTCATCGAAGAGTGAGGCCTTTCTTGGTGTCGCAGCGGCTTTGGAGCCTTTCGAGGGGGGTTTCGAGGGAGGCTTTGACGGACCCGCCTCTGGTGAAGCGGATCGCAGGCGCTTGCGGGGGAGGAATGGAGGCATTGTTGTTCAACTTACTATCGTACAGGTGTTGTTACATGACGTGTTGCGGAAACTGGATCAGTCTTCAATCATTGAGGCATCTTGGGAGTTGAGGCTCCAGCCTTGGAGACTTGGTTACATCATCATCCCATTCCTACAGGGATCCACGCGACTCTTGACGCCCGATCACATGACTGAACTCCAAAGTGTGTCTTGCGTAAATTCCTTGAATCCAGTTGTGCCATGTTGCTTCAGTGAAACGTATTCAATGAATATATTTCAGGCAGATAAATTATTTTTACATTTTTTTATGTTTCTCCTAAACTCTTTCTTGTAATTTGATTCTTCAAATATCTTTCATAAACTCAAATTTTCAAGAGCTAGTTTGTAAATATGTACAAGTAGATTGAGGTGCTTGATTGTAGTAAGTTCCTTTAATTTAATTCTCCGAATGAACTTGGGAAAATAAAATGGGGTGGAAGTATATCAAGAGCCAGCATGCCATCATCACGACTAAATATCATTGCAGGCGAAAGTACATGTAGGATTGAAAAAATGACACAAGTTCTGTTGGGAATCCTAGAGGAAGGTGCAGTGGAGGTTGTGTGAGGACGGATGATCCAAAAGGAAAGCGCGAGTGGGAATTTGGGACTTTATTTACCTACTCTGGGTAGGCATTTTGGCTGCTCTTGCCTTCTTTCATCTGCGATCTCCTTTTACTCCTTCCGTGGATAACCATGAGGTCCTATGGTCCAGGAAAGGCTTAGGCACGCATCTGGGCATTCTCTCTTGGTATTCTCTTCATTCTATGGTGCCTCAATGGCGGGTATCTCGTATGTTCTCTATCGACCTCTATATACTAATTCGTCTCAAGTCGTTCAATTGGTTTCGACATCATGTCCATGACGTTTCCTCCATTCGTTGATCCCGTTATTCATTTCTTGCTTGGTAACTCCGTCTCTGACCTGCTTATAGTTAGCATTGTCAACCAAAATATAATATATCTGTATGGGAAATGGACTCCAATCCAATGGGAAGAGAGGGGAGAAAAGCGGGGTAATATTTACCAAATACACTTTAAAATGTCAGCAAAGGTCTGCGAAGGGAGAGCAAAGTTACTCACTCGTCACACCCAAGGTTTCCACATTCTTATTCCTCGACTCATCGTCAAAGAACAGCATATCCTCAAACCTCAAAGCTGTAGCTTTTTGAAGCTTATTGAAGTGGGTGATCTTGTTTCCAGGATATATTTCCAAATGGTCGAAATATTCAATGGATTTCTTCTTCTTTCCATCCGTATCCCATACATGTAACAATCGCAGCATCTCCCTCCCCAGATCTGGCGCAGAGGTTCTCGAAGCTGCTGCTACTTTGACTCCGCGATCTCGCAACGAGTAGAGGATGGAGGGAACTTCGTGATAGAATGCGAAGCTCTGCCCGAATCGGTCTTTTGCGGAATCATGGGTGGCGGAAGCTTTGAGGGGAGGTGTGACATGCGTGTCTACCCAGAAGGGCCATAACGTGTAGTCAAGGTCAAAGACTATCAGCTTCGGAAGAGGACCATCGTGGAATGAAGCTGGCGGGGTGATGTCGGCCGTCTCTGAGGTGCAGATGGACGACTTGCTGCCTTTCTTAGGCATTGTGAAAAGGAAGGCAGCGAGGAAGGTGCAGAGGACGAGACGGTTGAGATGCAGCGTAATGCCGTATTGTAGACAATATCAAGACGAATTGAAGCTATCGACAATGCTTCTTCTGTCTAGAATGTTGTTGAAACGTAGAGCTCTTCCCAGGTTGTAGTATCAAAGACGTCAGACCTCGATAAGCAGCTGATTAGATTAAGCTTAAATATTTTTATGCCGGGCTTTATCCAAAATTATGCTATTACTCACGGTTATGCTCAAGGGCCAGGCTCCATGGTAACTCACTAACTTTTTCCTTCGCTCTACTTTTCTCTCTCACCAAACAAACAAACAACACCCCAAACACGATTTGTCTAAATACCTTCATTTCTGCCACTTCCACTTCCGCCCTACAGACCAAATTCCGCCTACAACCAACCCCTCCTCATTTCCGTCAACAACCCCTCGAACCCCTCAAGATGGCTTCAGCGTTGTCAATCCTTGCTCTGGCCGCCGCTTATGTTCAACAATCGGAGAGCATGGACTTCAACGACGAGATACCCCGCTTCGGTATTCGCAGTGCAAGATCTTCAGATATTCCTCTCTTGGATCGAGTGGAAAGATCTGCTGCAGAAGTTTTCCGAACCGTCGACCTTGACAACCTCGCAGACAGACCTACTCTCGACATTCACACTCTCGCAACCATGACCCGCTCAAACCACCTTTGGATTGCAGTCAACGATTGGGACCAACCTATAGGGTTCTTGGGAGGCGAGAGCATGCACGGAAACTTTCACATCACAGAGATCTCGGTCGCTCGAGACTTCCAAGGGCGAGGAATTGGAAAAGCTTTGATGCGGACTATGGTGGAGCAAGTTCAGAGAGAAGGATACAAGTTTATTACCCTCACAACATTCAAAGATGTTCCTTGGAATGGTCCGGTAAGTCTCTTCTTTTCAAACTAAGTCTTTTTTGCCCATTGTACATTTGCCGCCGTTTGCCTCTCGTCTGTTGCAGAGATTTCGTGCTAACCCTTGCAAAATAGTGGTACCAGAAACTAGGCTTCAAAGAAGTGAGCCCACGAGCGATGAAGAAACAATATTCCGAAATTCTCAAGGAGGAGGCACAAAGTGTTGGTCTGGATCCAGAACGTCGATGCATCATGCGCAAGCTACTTTGAAGCTCTCATCAAGTCGACATGGCAAAATTTCATCGAAATGGAATTTGACCAACAACAAATACGAAATAATGTCCCCAACAACGACTCTTCGACACAACAGTTTTTGAGTGGCAGAGAGGCATAATTACCAACCTCGAACACCAAAGACGAAATATCACGACGCAGAAAACCCAGGGATTTGAGGAACCAAGCGGGCAGATCCGGAGAGTTCTCCGCAAGAATCTTCCTAGGTCTCGAACAAGGGCGGAAACCGAATCCTGGTGGTCGGCACCATGCCATGATTATTTGAAGGAGTTGGGATTTGCGATTGAATCGATTTACTGGACAGTGCGCGCATTGCAATTTTTGACGGATTTCGACAGAACCTGGACTCCATATTCATTCGACGAGTAGATGAGGATATACACTTTTCTCTTCTCAAACAGCTCGCAATTAGAAGGATTGGAAGTTTCGCAACATTGAGTTGCAATGGGGTTGCACTTTGCTCGCAGAATTAATGTAGTAGTAGTAGGGAATGGGAATTTATGCATTTGGAAGAAGATATTCATTTCTTGCACTTTTGTTTTGGGATCTAGGCTGGACTGGATCTGGGGAAGACTAGCTAATTCAGTGCATACCTCCGTACCTAGCTTGCGCAGGTGAGTGATGGTTCGTATTTCTTTTTTTCCAGCCACCCAGAGCGGGATGAAGATGACCATCTTTTTTCTTAACCAATCAAGTCTAGCATTCGAAGTTTCGAACGCATACCGAGTACTAAGAATACCTACAGTTTCACAATTCTATTGGTCTATAAGCAGATCAACCCTGATCAACCAAGAAGTCGGCAGTTCTTGGCAACTTGAGTAGCATCGAAACGCACTTCTGCATGTAAGTTCAAGGTTTAGAAGTCCTATCACGCATTTTCTTATCGGCACGTTGTCTTGAATTTCTGTTTCCACCTGTCACGCTTTCCGAACTTTAAAAAGCTTTTCAAATTTAATTGTATTATTTCTCTCCAAGTTCTTTACGTACTCCGTAAATCAATCAATATATGTTCGTAGCAAAATCTATCGCTGTTGGATGTTGATATCTTCGTTACGGCCTTCTTCCACTTCATTATCTTCCCCGCCTTGCAGATCTACCCAACTACCTGCCTTTACCACAATTGAGAGGAAGACTCTCGTCCGAAGATCGGAATGAGGAGTGCATCGTTTCGATTGAAATAGACATTCCCAGAGTTTTGTGTTACTCAATTAGCAGCAAAATATACCACTTCGCCCTCTACAATGATGGCTTCAACATCCACGCAAAAGACGAGACCAGTGGACTTGGAAAAGGATGGAATACAGTCAACGGAAACAAATCTCCCACCATACCTTGAAATCAACGAAACCGGACACGTTCAAGAATTAGAACGGAATTTCTCCCTCATATCGATTTGTTCCGTGGGGATCGTGACGGGAAATACATGGGCAGCTCTTGGTGGTACGATTGCTGTTGCTATCTAGTAAGTCACGAAAATCAATGATTTTCGGACATGTACTGATGAATTGTAGTAATGGGGGTCCGCCGGGTGTACTTTATGAATTTATTGCTGTGTCACTTTTTTATTGGTTGATTGCTGCTTCTCTTGCTGTAAGTTTTTGATTGAATGCAATGGGTATGAGATGATTCTGATGAGATTGAAAGGAACTCGCTTCTTCGATGCCCAGTTCGGCTGGTGTGTTCCATTGGGCTTCAATTACACCTGGTCCGAAGTATGGGCGAATTGTTGGATGGTTTGCGGGGTGGTGGAATACCTTTGCTTGGATTTGTGCTACTGGTAAACCCGGCCCCTTCATTCCTGCCTTTCAATCTCAAATACTAACTCCGAATAGCATCGTTAACCAGTATCTGCTCCCAGATAGTAATAGCTATGTACGGACTTTCTCGACCCGATTACGTCCCCGAGCGCTGGCATGTATTCATCGGTCAACTAACCATCTCCTGGTTCTCCTGTCTTACAGTCCTCTTCGCCAACCGAGCTCTCCCCATGATAAGCAATATAGGAATCGTCTTCATCCTCGGCGGCGTCCTCTCAACAATCCTCGTCTGCGTAATCATGCCCCATCAAACCGGCGCCGGATACGCACCCTCCTCCTTCGTCTGGAAAGACTGGATGAACCAAACGGGCTACACAAACAACGGCTTCGTCTTCCTAGCCGGCATGCTGAACGGCGCATATTCAGTCGGAACCCCAGATTGCTGCGCCCATCTCGCGGAGGAAATCCCGAATCCGAAGAGGAATGTTCCGCTTGCTATGGCGGCGCAAATGAGTATCGGTTTCTTCGCGGCGTTCTTTTATATGATTGCTATTTTTTACGCGACTACGGATTTGGATGCTGTCCTCTCATCTCCTTATTTTCCGTTGATGCAGATTTATATTCAAGCTACAGGGTCGACGGCTGGGACTATGGGATTACTTTTTGTGATCTTTTTACCACTTGCTTGTTGTTGTATTGGGACTTTTATTACGGCTGGGAGGGGGGTGTGGACTTTGGCTAGGGATGAAGCAATCCCCTTTTCCTCGACGCTTGGGAAAATCTCGAAGAGGTTTAAGAATCCCTTCAATGCCACTTTGTTATGTGGTTGTTTCTCCACGATCCTAGGCGCCATCTACGTCGCCTCAACAACGGCATTCAATGCCTTCGTCGGCTCGTTCGTGGTTTTATCTACACTCTCGTATCTTGCTGCTATCCTACCGTTCATCCTTACCAAACGCTTCTCAAAACCTCACACCTCTGGAGATTTCACAAACAACATGACTCCCGGCCCATTTCAAATGAGTAACGCTGTTGGATATGCAGTTAATGGGATTAGTTGTGTTTATATTGTTGTATTTGTTGTTATTTTCTGTTTCCCGTATCAGATGCCTGTTAATGCTGTTAATATGAATTATGCGTCTCTACTTGCGGGAGCTGTTACGCTGGCGAGTGGGGGTTGGTGGGTGGTTGGGGGGAAGGGGTATGTTGGGCCGAGGGTGCTGGTGAGGGAGGAGGTTGTTGGAGGGGTTGGAGGGGGGAAGCGTGAGTGAGGTCGTCGAGGGACTTTTGGGGTTTGATGTTTCTAGCTGTTTTCAAAGTATGTATTAAGTCGTAGATACTCGTTTCACTGTTAGTTGTACGAAAGAACCTCGGATAATACTATTTAAAAAGAGCTTAGAGAACGAGAACGTTCGTTATTAATTCTTTAACTTTTATAGAATAAGTAAGTGTCGCTATATAATCCTGGTGAATAGCACCTTGCATTATGCCCTAGGAGATCCACGTGCTTAGGTTCATGTGAGTGAGTGGCTTGCTACTCACATACTTAAGCCTGTGGGATGCCACCTCTTCTTCTGCTTTATTTCTTCATGCAGTCAAGATATAGGAATACAACCACTTATTGCATCACACTTTATGACTACCAAATCATACTAACACTGATCAGTGTAGCGCGCACAGATCAGATACACTCGTTATTACCTTCTTGGATCGTGGTACGTACTAATACAGTGTGGTGGTATCATAACTTGAAGAGTAAAGTCCCTCTCTCGGACTGTGGAAACATACTTTACTACTGCAACAAGCACCTTACAGAGCGCCTTCTCAGATCAAGCTCTGTAAGTGCTGGAATTGCAAAGACTAAACGTTTGTGACCTGATCGCTGCTAGTACTCTTACTCTTACCTACACCCTTAAATTTACCTACGCTACGCCCTTATAATACTCAGCGGATTTACCTCCTACCCTCAAACCTTGGAAGAACTGGAATCCGAGACACTACTACTATTATCACTACCTTGCTTAATAACAATATAGCTGAACCAATTGAGCCCCCAAAGGAGCCTAGTAAGGACGACCTTACAAAATTTGTTATTGAGTATATCAACAAATACAACTAGATAGAAGACAACGACGAAGTACTCTAGGCTACCTTTCAAGAAGATTTTGAAGGCTAGGATGAAAATTATTTTATAATAGCAAACAAATCCTAAGTTACTAAGCTACGCAAAGCACTTTGTCTTCGAGGTATATAGATTAAGAGAGATAGTAAGAAGGCATTAGCTAGCTACAGCTCTTGCTAATACCTTCAAGGAGGTCGACCCAGCTAGGTAGACAGACAAGGAGATACTTGATATCATGAAAGGTAAAGACAAAAACTTAGCAGGATTTAACTACTAACATAAAATAATGAACAACCCCTCTTTTCAACTCAAGGTTTCTATTTCGCAACATAATATTCAACCTCAAAGCACCTCTCAAAGCTTCTCTCAGACGCCTCAAAACACTCAACAAAACACAAACCCTTTCAACCATGCCCCCTCAGAGACTACTTTATCACAACAACTACAAGGCACTCACGTATATAAGCCCACTGTGAGAGGCCAGACCTCGAACAACTCAGAGGTATGGTTCAATATTAAATTGTTATATTGTCAAGAAGTGCATGGAGAGAAAATACATCTATAAGATCTCCCTCCTTCTTATGCTTATTCTTAAGCAAGGATTTCATTGCTTTCTAGTATCCCTTGCATTCCAGCATCTATTGCATTCCTGCATTCCTGCATCCATAAGCGAGGGCATAGTGTCAAGACCTCAGCCCGAGCATCACCATGGGTTCTAACCCTCACCCCCACACTACAGCTAAATCAACGTACAAACTTCCCTACCTCATACTAGTTCTAGCAACCCCAGACAGGCATAAATCCCTCTCTGTCCCAACTAACTCTAGCTGCCCAGGCAATCAGTAGCAGCACTGTATCCCCCGCGCTACCTGCGCCCCCAGTACCCCCTACGCCTCCTGTATAACCATGGCAGCTACCTCATATTCAATTACAAGCAAAGCCAGGGTATGGACGAGAATTGACGAACGTGGCAAAGACCTATACAGACGACATGAGATAAACACTTCTATTACTATAGCCTCAAAGAGTAAAGTAACTGTCAAGTTTAGAATTAGTGTAGTAGACTTCTTAAGCTTAATACATATTAACTTATCTATTGGCCTAGTTAAATTCTATGTACTCTTGTGATATGTGGAGGTCACGAGGTCACGAGGTCATGTGACTTTTCATCTGATCTAAGGAAGTCTTCATCTGCTATTATAAATCAATCAGGAATTGAGCAGTTCTAGTGGATGGAGTTTACGGAGTTAACAGAGTTAACAGAGTTAACAGAGTTAACAGAGTTAACAGAGTTAACGTAATATTAGAGCTTAGGAGCTTCTATAAAGCGAGACTTCTCCTGTACCTCTAAGGAGGGGCAGAGATTAGTTCTGTACTGAATTGAAAAGATTCAAATTAACTTATTGCCTACTATCTACCTTATAACTCTAGACAGATACCTCTTTCCTGCTTTACTTAGTAGACATAGACAAATTAGGTATATACTTTAATAACCTTGAAAACACACTTATTTCCCTACAAGACGAAGTGTTAGTAGTACGTTGCTTTAGGCACCTCTTCCTGCTTTAGAGAGAATTATTATACTCTTTTTTACAGGAGATCCTAAGCTAGCTTACTAAGACTAAAATTCGCTGACTTCACAGGTGCTTTAGACACTTATCTATTAACTACTTCTAGGTTCTACTAGAGTATACTAGGTATAATATTAACTTAGGCGTACTTAAGTACCTAAACAAGTACTACTACTATTGCTAAAAGCATGGAAAATTCTCTAGCTGCTTCTAGTTTATACTTTATAATAATGTTAAATTTAACTATAATATAGTTTATTAGCGAGTTAATTATATCACTAAGTCAATCACTAAAAATATATATAAAAAATATCTGTGCAACTCTAGTAAAAATCTGTAATTCTTAATAAAAATTAATAAAATTAAAAACCTTATATTATTACTATAACGTGGTTTATTAGTACCTCGCTAATATTAGTACCTTGCTACTTTTCTCCTTATAATTTACTTTACAAAGCGATAAATCAACTACAACCTATAAAATTTATTAAAACTAATTAGATTCTAATATACAAGACATATCTTTATCTTCTTAGCAGGTTTGTGTATTATAACTAGCTTTTCTACAAGTACTATAGTGCTGTCTAGACGATTGCTTCTCCTTCTAACTACCTCTCTCTACACATAAATCACGTCGTACCTGCTCATCTACATTCTTCTGTGCTAGAATATTCTACACATCCTGTACAGTAAGTATATCCCCTTAATAGATGTAAGTCTTTTTAGCCCGACGGCGTTTACTTAGAGCTTCATTTGCTGTTCGAAGAGTGTGTACCTTAGCAGATAGAAGGGTTATCTCGTGGGCTATTTGCTCTGTACCCTTTGCTAATACAGCAACTGTCTTAAAGAGTAGAGTTAGTAAGCTGCTCTAATAAGAGGCAATTTGATTTCGAACAAGAGTTGATTATAAAAGAGCTTTAGTTAGGTTAGAAGAGGTCTAGGAGATCTAAGTATTGGAATTAGCAGTAGAGGGTCAAGGAGGAGTTAGAGTCTATAACCTTATATTAAGCTTTGAAATCACAGCCTAGGGATCAAAAGGTACTAGGCTAGCTCCACGGAATCCAGCTTTAGCGTTTTAGATTGTTACTAACTCTAAATACATAGCTTTAAAGGCTAGAAAGAATTCAACCTTAGTAATATAGTTAATATACACTTTAATAAAAGCCTTAATTTAACGACTGTACGCCTGTTTTAATATACTAAAACATCCTACATCAAGTGACTAGGTTAAATGAGAAGAGTAAGGAGGTAGTCCAAGAGTTATAATGTTATATGCCTTGTAGTACTCTTGGAATTTAGTTGATTTATAACTCTTGTGCTTATCAAGGACAAGCATTTAATAGAGACCTCTTGCTCAAGCAGAAGTATACTTATTAAAGTACTTAAGCTATTCTAGACCTGTCTTATTATTTGTTTAGCTGTTGCTTGTTAGTTTAATAACCTAGTTGTGTAGAAGGCTGCCCTTAGTATACTAATTCGCAAGATAATTCTTCCCCTGAACTACTAAAAATAGAGACATACTCTAACCTTCGCTATTAATACAAGCAATTGCTGTAGCCTATTCCCGATTGCCTAGCTGAACTGCCTTACTTCTACCACGTTGATTAGCACGTGTAACTACTATTGTAGAGCAAATAACACCTATTATAAAGCCTGTCTTGTCGAAGTTATAGAAGTTAGAGTCTGTAACCCTGTATTTTGCTCTTATATTCTCTACTAGCTGGAACTATGTGCCTAGTACGTCAGGATCTTTGCATAAGGCTCTCTAGAAGTTGTAAACGTAATTAAAACATGTCTTAAGGTCTAGTTGTTGTTGTATAAATTAATAAGCCTAGAGCTTCCTGACACGTTTTCCCTTCTGTGATTCAAGGATATAATTTGCTATATCTTCTATGTTAGCTAACTAAGGCACAAACCCTCTAGAATCTAGATCAAGTATATATTAAAGAAGTACTGACTCTTCTAATTCAGTTAATTTCTAAGCAGGAGGTCAGCGTTCGCTAAGAGGAGTTCGTCTGTTTATTCTATCGCGAAGTATAGAGTATAGTATATTATAGATTTTCACAGCAGTTATATGTTTAAGTCTTAGAGTAGTTCAGATAGCCTCGATAGCTAGAGTAATTCATGCTTCTTGGGTTTGAATAGACATTGTAGTTGTTAAGAAATCACGTGTTAAAGTTAGAGAGTAAATTATAAGAGAAAAAGTAGCGAGGTACTGATATTAGCGAGGTACTGATAAACTATGTTATATGTAAATAATATTAGAAATCTTAGATACTAACTAATTATAATAGCTAAGTTATTAAAGAAATTAAAAAAATCTATAAATATAGGAGTAATTTTAAGCGAATCGTTAGTTATAGCTAGTAAGCGTCTAAAAATTTCAATATTACTTATTTATATAGTAATAAAGTAGATTCTTTAATTTTATTAATTTTTACTAAGAATTACAGTTCTTTAATATAAGTAATAAGTTTACTTCTAAGTAAACACCTCTAGTATATCTTACTTTCTCCTTGTATACTAACTAATAAAGACTTAGTTACTTTTGTTAGACCTGTAAGATAGTATTTATTATACTTTAAGCATCTACTTTAAGAGTAACTACTATAATATTAGCTATATCTTTAACTCTAAAACCTGTAGTAAAAGCAGCTATAAACCTAGCTGTAGTAATAGTACTAACTATTACTACTCTCTAAGAAGAGGTTAAGTTACTAATCTCAAAACTATTCGACGGTTTATTAGAGAAACTTATAGAGTTCCTTATAAAAGCTTCTCTCTACTTAAACTGTTGCTACTACTCTATTAGATCGGTTGCATTATGTACGTGACTATTATATGCTTATAGATGTTTGCTTTTTAAGCATTACTAACTTCCTCTCTTTTAATAAAGAACAACATAAATGAATAAAAACCTCTTTACAAGACGTACGATATATAACAGTTATCACAAACCAAGTTGTACTAATATAAACTTTTATGTAGTATAATTTAGTAGCGAAACTAACTAAGTTATATAGCTCGCTATCTATCTTAAAGAGGTAGTATATAACTAGATAGAACTATACCTTAAAGACTTCTAGAAGAACAAGAGTACTAAAGGAAAAGTATTAGTTACTATAAATAAAGTAACTAAGAAGTTATTCTAGGACGTAAAAGAATTCAAGGCAGGAATTAATTATGCTTTTACAGACGTTGATTTAAAAAAGAAATCTGTTAGAGTACTATACAGCCTCTGACAGAAGAACTCTATAGTTAAATATATATTTTAGTTCTAGTAATATACTACAAGGTTAAACTAGAATAACAAGGCACTCTAAGAACAATTCTAAAGAGAATTAAAGAACAATGTTAAGGATAAGTTAGCATAAGATAACCTACTATTATTACTTAATGAATTAATTAACAACGCAATCAAGATCAACAATTAGAACTACAAAAGAAGGCTTAAAAGAAAAGAAAGCTATAGACATTAAGTAAATTATAGAGGAAAGAACTATAGAGGTCCTATAGAACTTAACGCTATAAACAAGTCCTAGTCTAAGAAAAGAACAGGCAAGTAAAATAGACTTTTCTAGAAAGAACAAGACTACTAACATAAGTAGAATTTATGTTATCTATATAGTAAATCTAGCTACAGAGCAAGTAACTATAGCTTAAAGAAGTAGTTTAAAGGGAAACAAGTCAACGCTACTAGCTGTAAGAAAGTAGCTATACTTAAAGAACAGTAACTCACAGACGAGAAGTTAGCTAAATACATTAGTATATAAATTAAAGAATTAGAGTTGTTAGACATGTTAGATAATCTAATTCTTAAGGAATATTACAGTAGATATTTAGACTCTACAGAAATTCTTTCTCTTTAGTAACTTATAATACTACTCTAGGAATCTACTAGTATAGATGTTAGAGATATATAGATATTAATGTACAAAAAAGAACGTAGATATAGTGTAATATATAGAGGTCACGAGGTCATGTAACTTTTCATCTAATCTAAGAAAGGCTTTATCTACTATTATAAATCAATTAGGAATTAAGCAGTTCTAGTAGATGGAATTTACAGAGTTAACAGAGTTAATGTAATATTAGAGCTTAGAAGCTTCTATAAAGCAAGACTTCTCCTACACCTCTAAGGAGAGATAGAGATTAGTTCTATACTAAATTAAAAAGATTTAAATTAACTTATTGCCTACTATCTACCTTATATATAGGTAGAAGGATCTAGCTAATCTAGAATATATAATCTAAACAGAACAACTATACCTAGGTATATACCTAATATTTAACACTAAGTATATTACCTGCTAGTCAGGAGAAGATATAATTAGTTTAATATGTATTAGTACTATTCTACAAATAACTTTTATAGAAAGAATATACTTTAAACTAGTAGAAATAGTTATTCCTACAGAGACTTTGTTAGAATTATTAAGCTTATTAGAGGTAGGTAACTAAGAAGCTATTAGCGAGGATTCTAAAGTAGAAGAAACATAGATATTTATTAGCACCTATATAGACAGAAACTATTAAGTATAGATTAATGAAATAAAACCTAACTTCTAGAGTCTATATATAATACAAGAATACAAGCTAGTACTCTTGAACAAATATAAATTAATATTTACTTAGAATCGCTAAGTTACTTTCTAGAATCTCCTCTTAGAAGAGGAAAAGTTAGAACCTATATATAGGTAGAGACCTAAGGAGAACATCTACTACTAAGATTCTAAAGTTCCTAGGTCTTAGTAACCTAAGAAAGAAGAACACTAGATTATGTTTTAACTAGTTAATAGAACTAGTATATAAAAACTAGGACCCTGTGAATTATAGGATATACTCTAAGATTCCTTAGAACTCTATCTAAACCTAACTCTAGAAAGCATTATTAGATAGAAGAGATATATAAAGTAGTCTATTTAGACAATAAGAAAGTAGTTTTTAGAACACTAGGAGATCTAGATAGACTCTTGTTTGAAATCTTTCCTATTAAGTAGTAAGAGGCCTGTGCTACTTTAGAAGAAAGTTAGTTATTTATAACTATAACTATTAAGGGAAAGAAACTCTAAATTATAATTAATTCTAGAGCTATAGGCAACTTTATTTCCTTCTTAGCTATATAGAAGCTAAATGTCCTAGTCAAAGGAATAACACTATACAAACTTACTGTAGTTAATAAGACAGAAATAGAATACTAAGGAGGTATTATTAACTAATAAACTATACCTATAAAAACCTAGATCAAAGGACACTACTTAGATATATAATTTAATATTATAGATATTAGTAAGAAGGACATAATACTTAGAATGCCTTAGATTCAGGAATATAACTTAGATATAGATTAGAAGGAGAAGGAGATTACCTTTAGTTAATATAACTATAAGTAGCTCTAACTATAAGGCCGGAAGAAGGTTAGCGCTACCTCTTTTAAGTTGTCTAGATACCTAGCCTAGAGTTCTCTATAGGTTAAAAAGACAGCTAATAACATAATACCTACGTAGTATAAGGAATTTACAAAATTATTTAATAATCTAGAGAATATATATACTCTTCTGAAACATTAACTATAGAACAACAAAATAAAACTAAAAGAGAGTTATTATTACGAATTATATATTAGTATATAATGAAATAAAGTCTAGATAGCGCTCTAATAGAACAAGTATAATTCAGTTAACATTATAGTAGATAAGGAGTTGTTTAAGTAGCTAGATAACTCAAGGGATTTCATTTCAGTTACAACGGTCACGTGATGAAATACTGCTCTTGGGACTACAGGGGTTAGAGTCGAACTTCAAGGAGAACTAAGAAGAACTCTAGACTCTATAGCAAAAGAACTCTAGACTCTAGAGAGATAAAGGTTCTATATATAACTAGCACGTCTGCTATTAGATAGAAGCTTTATACTTAACTTAGTTTATTAATCTAATTATTTTGTTTGACTTCTTTGATATAAGTAACAAGTTTACTTCTAAGTAAACACCCCCGGCGCGTCTTACTTTCTTCTTGTATACTAACCGACGAAGACTTAGTTACTTTTGTTAGACCTGTGAGGTAGTATTTGTTACACTACCCTGAGAATCTACTAGTGTAGATATTAAGGATATATAGATATTAATATACAGAGAAGACTGTAGTTATAGTTAGAAGAACCTAACTAACCTAGAATATACTATATAAACTAGACAACTATACCTAGGAACTTGTCTATGATTTAACATAAAATATATTATATACTAGTCAGGAGAAGGTATAATTAGTCTAATAAGTATTAGTACTATTCTATAAAAAACTTTTGTAGAAAGAATATACTTTAAACTAGCTAAAACTATTTCCTTAACTAAGACTTTATTAGAGTTGTCTAGCTTATCTAAAGCAGGTAACTAGGAAGCTGTTAGCGAGAACTCTAAAAGAGAAGAAACATAGATATTTATTAGTACCTATATAGACAGAAACTATTAAGTATAAATTAATAAAAGAAAACTAGACTTCTAGAGTCTATATATAATACAAGAGAGTAAGCTAACACTCTTAGAGCAATATAAAGTAGTATTTACTTAGAACTTTTAAATTACTTTTTAAAACCTTCTTATAGAAGTAGAAACATTAGAACTTATATATAGGTAGAGACCTAAAGAGAACATATACTACTAAAGTTCTAAAGGCCTAAGAGCCTAATACCTAAAGAAAGAAGAACATTAGATTGCAATTTACTTAGTAAATAGTACTAGTAAATAGAAATTAGAGTAGCTACTTAGAATTATAGGTTATAGTCTAAGATTCCAGGGAACTCTCTCTAAGCCTAAATTAGACAAATACTATTAGATAAGCGAGTTATATAAAGTAGTCTGCTTAGATGAAGAGAAAGTAGTTTTTAGGACTCCTAGAGATCTAGATAGACTTTTATTTAAAATCTTTCTTATTAAGTAGTAAGAAGCCTGTACTACTTTAGGAGAAAACTAGTTATTTATAACTATAACTATATAAGAGAAGAAAATCTAAATTATAATTGATTCTAGAGCTATAAGTAACTTTATTTCTCTCTTAGCTATACGAAAGCTAAATATCCTAGTTAAAGGAATAATACTATTAGTACAACTTAGTTTATAATTATTAGTCTTAACTTTAGCTAGGTTTATATATACATATAGTGGAATATTAATGTCTCTTGTATTCCTGTAAATTATATATAGTTCTTCTATCTACAAGAGCTTCGGACAATAAGTAAAAGGAGTGTTAAGAAGTAATACAAAACATATATCACTTATATAGAGAAAACGTGACTTTAGGGAAAATGTAACTTAGGCTCCTGAATGCTCGACTCCTTGGTAGCATCGACACGCTAGTATTCTAACAATAATAACTATTGTATATTATACGTCTTGTAAAGAGGTTTTATTAATTTATTGTTGTTGCTAAAAGAGAGAGAATTAAAGCCTAAAAGTAAACATCTATAGACGTAGAATAGTTATATATATAACACAACTGACCTAATAAGGTTGTAGCAACAAATACTATATAAACTTACTATAGTTAATAGAACAGAAATTAAATACTAAGGAGGTATTATTAACTAATAAACTATATCTACAAAAACTTAGATTAAAGAATATTACTTATATATATAATTCACTATCGTAGATATTAGAAAAAAGAATATAATACTTAGTATACCTTAGATATAAGAATATAACCTAGTTATTAACTAAAAGGAGAAAGAAGTCACCTCTAGCTAATATAACTATAAGTAGCTTTAACTATAAGGCAGAAAGGAGGTTAGTACTGTTAAGGGTTACACCTGTGGAGTTGTCTTGGAGTTCTCTAGCAACTGCACGTACCTTTGCTTAATAACACATAGATGTAATAGAACCTAGAACCTTCAAGTATATACTTAGCAGAACCTATACTTGCGACAGAACCTTCGAGAGTATACTTAGTAGAATCCTCTAGAATATGTAAACTAGGTATATAAGGTAGCAAGGACTCTACTCTAGAAAGAACAATTAAATCTTCTTATACATAGACGCCTCTGTAGTTTAATTCAAAGCATTTACTACAAGCTCTGACATTAGATTTAATTCAAAAACAACAGGCCTTTACAATAACACTGGAATACATTAGGCTATTTTAGCAAACACTAGAACACTAGGCCTTTACAGCAACACTAGAACTTACAGGCTATTTATAGCTATATTAGAACACTAGGCCTTTACAGCAACACTGGAACTTACAGGCCATTTACGGCCACACTGGAACACTAGGCCTTTACAGCAACACTGGAACTTACAGGCCATTTACAGCTACACTAGAACACTAGGCCTTTACAGTAACACTGGAACTTACAGGCCATTTACGGCAACAATGGAATTCAAGGGCTGTTTAACAACATTTACAGACAATAGAAGAACTACAAGAAGGCAGCATACTGAATAAGCTGCCTGCCTAGTTCTTGCGATATATTCAAGAGTAGTAAAGTCAGTTATTAACAGCTTAAGAGAACAAACGACTATAGATTACAGACAAGAAGACAAAGGCTAAAGAAGCTTGCTTATAGATAGTCTATAACAATAATAAACCTGGAAAGTCTCTTCCTCTACTACTAGAATTCTACAGAGACTTAGACAAGCTAGAAGCTTAGTTACAACAAGCACAAGCTAAGGTAGAAGTAGACTATTACAGATATACTGAATATGTTAAGTTTTAGGCACTTAACAGATCCTTACAGGGCAAGGTGCTCTGTAGAATAGAAGCATAGGTACGAGAACAGAGCAAGCTAGAGCTAGCTAGTAGTAGTAACTTCCTAGATCAGGTAGAATTCATGTTTAAGGACCTGTAAGCTAAGAAAAGAGCATAACAGAAGCTAGAAGCTCTTTGTCAGAGCTTAAGACTATTCTTAGAGGTCTTTACAGAATAGCAAGCTCTACTTATAGAGGCTAGAGAAGGATCTTGGCTAGACAACGCAAAGAAGGTTTCTCTTAACTGAATCCTTAGCAACAAACTAGTTAAGGCAATAATCACAGTTCCTTCTCAACCTAACTTTAAGTCTTACTACTCTATTCTTAAAGAGACAGACGACTGCTTAAGGGCTTATAAAGCTTAAACATTAAAATCTAGAGGTTAGACCCTCTTAGAAACACTACAGACTCCTTGGAAACGCTCTATAGATGTCACACAGTAAGTAACGAATAGCAAAACTACTAACAAACTGAAAGTCACCTGTAAGGCGTCTGTGAAGGATATAGAATAAGAACTAGCACCTGCCAAGGTCTTGACAAGTAGTACTAAGTATACTAAATAAGTGTCTCAAGAAGAACGAGGCAACTGTGCCTATACTAGTCGCTGCCTTCGCTGTAGAGCTACAGGTTATTTTGTTAGAGAATGTCTATATAGACTACTAAGGTAACCTGTAACCACAGATTTAGTCTGTAAACAGAGAATAGAGGTTAAGGAAGTAGCACTAGAATTAGAAGAAGACAATAGTAATGTCTTAGGTTCAGAAAACTAAAGGCTTCTGTTAAAAAGCACAGATAGAAGCAGCGAAGAGAGCTGTTAGCAATAGATACTTAGAGACAGTTTAAGCAGGAATACATAGATGAAAAACCTCTTCTTGTATTAGCTTTAGTGAATAGAGTAGCTACTTCACAAGCCTTAGTAGACTCAGGGTGTTTAGTTTATAGAATTGTTTTAGACTATTTCGTCTGTTGTTATTAACTCTCTTATATATAAATTCAACCACAACATCTACAGTTAGTAGATAGAGTCTCAGAAGATATAGTGTCTTAGGTTGTTTCTTTTAATATAGACATCAGTGGTCACTAGTAGCAGCAGGTGTATAAGATATAAAATAATTCTAGAGAAGTTATAGTTACAGAAGAAGCGAGTATTACTAAATATAGCTAAAGGATGCTTGCTTTTCCAGGAATCTAGGTTAGAGGTTTATAGCAAGCTAGAAGAGAACTCTTACTCTCACAGACAAGTAAGCGCAGCTGTCTTTCACTTTCTTATAGACTAGAAACAGAAGCTACAGGTCTTTACAGCTAGCCTCACAGATATTACAAAAGTATTAGCAGAAAAGAAGTATACAGACGCACGAACAAAGCTGCCTGACTAGATTAGTCCTAAATTCTACCTAGCATTCGATAGAAAGGAAGCAGATAAGTTACTAGTACATAGAGAAGAGATTAACTACAGCATTAAGCTCGCATAGACTACTAGTAGTTTAGAAGAAACAGTACTATAGAGACTGCTCTATAACATGTCAAGGGACAAGCTATTAGTACTTTATAAGACTCTCACAGAGCTACTAGACAAAGAATTCATTTAAGTAAGTAACTCTCTAGCAGCTGCACTAGTACTATTTATACAAAAGCCAGGTAGAGGTTTATAGTTCTGTTGTAACTACTAAGCATTAAATAAGATAACCTGTAAGGACTGCTATCTGCTACCCTTGATCCAAGAGACACTTAACTGAATTAGGAAAGCTAAGTAGTTTACGAAAATAAACGTTATTGCTGCTTTCTATAAGATATAGATTAAGGAAGGAGATAAGTAGAAAACAGCTTTTCGGACATGCTTTAGACTCTTTAAATAGCTAGTTACCTCCTTTGGACTCACAAACACTCTAAGTACTTTCCAGCAGTATATTAATTATATACTTCAAGAGTTCTTAGATAACTTTGTTTTAGTATATGTTAACAATGTCTTAGTTTTTATAGACAGCACCTGTGAACAACACTGTAAGTATATCTGTTAAGTGCTACAAAGGCTTTAGGATGCTAGGCTATAGCTTAATATTAATAAGTGTGAATTTAAGGTATAGTCAACAAAGTACCTTGGATTTATTATTAAAGCAGAGAAAGGTTTATAGATAGACCTGGCTAAGATATAAGCTATTATTGACTAGAAGGCACTAACAAGTGTAAAAGGTGTTCTTGGATTCCTATGATTTGTGAACTTCTATTAATAGTTTATTAAGGACTTTTCACAGATTACAGCTCCCCTCTACGAACTTGTTAAAAAAGATAAACCCTCTTTTTAATAGACAGACGAAGCAAATAGAGCTTTTGAACAGTTAAAGCAGGCTTTTATAGAAGCCCTAGTATTAGCTTAATTTAACCTAGATCACGAAACAGTTCTAGAAACAGACTCTTCTGGATATTACTTAGAAGGTATACTCTCACAGGTAAAGAATAGTATGTTACCCGTGTGTATGGCTCCATCCCTATGGCGCCTCGCGCCTTCACGCGAAACCCGCCCGGGGCCCTCGCGTTTTCCATTCAAAAACCCCCCAGCCCCCGCCCGCCCCCCCTGCGCCCCACCCGTGCCCCCTCGCTTCGCGCTACATCCTTTCGCGCTTCTCGCTTCGCGCGCGCGCCCCGACCACCACGCGAGGCGTGAGTTAAGGAGGGCCGCGCGAGGGA
>LKUV01000195.1:0-81478 GCA_001414455.1 Hymenoscyphus fructigenus | reverse complement strand
TAAGTAATAGGTATATTTCCTTTACCTAATAGAGGTACTTTAGCGTTATTAGCTACTGTAATAGAGCTATTAAGCTCTTTAAAGTCAAGAAGCCAGTCTTTATTAGGCGTGAAGTGCTTGGTTGCTCTAGAGTCTAATACAAGTCTATTATTAGAACTAGTAAAGCTAGCTATACTATTAGAACTAGCTGACATAATAACTCTAGGAGAAGCTTTAGAGTTATCGGAGTCTTTTTCTTTGTCTTTATACTTCTTTTTGTCCTTCTTAGAAGAGTTGTTACTAGTATTATTACTAGTATTATTCTTATTATTCTTTCTAAGTTCAGGGTGAAGTATAAAGCATCTACTCTTAATATGTCCCTTCTTATTACAATGAGTATATATAGAGCTTGTCTTAATAGAAGCTCTATTAGCTTCTAAATCACTTCTTTGAGTCATTCTAGACTCTTTACCTATAAGGTCACTTATAAGGTCTTCTAATTCTATAGAATTAACGTCTGATTCTATGTCTTCGTACTTCCTAGATATAAAAGAATCGAAAGAGCTAGGAAGGCTATTAAAGATAGTAACTAGTATAAAAGCATCAGATATCTTCTCGTCTAAGCTTCTTAAGTATATAGCAGAAGATTAAATCTCGGATATATACTCTTCTATAGTACTAAAGTTACTATATCTAGCGTTTGTTATCTTATTATAGTAACGACCTACTAGTTCTAGACTAGAAGCACCGAAGTCTGCCTTAATCTTAAGCCAGAGATCTAAAGGAGAGTTGATAGATATATATCTCTTAATATTATTAGGAGATATTAGAGCTTGTAAAGCAGCTAGAGCTCTATTACTCTTAGCCTTAAAATCATCGAGTTTATTCTTGTACTTTACAGCTAACTCATCTGATTTAGGTTCAAAAGTAATAGTCTTCTTCTTAGTATCCTTATCTTCTATTTCTATTCTATTATAATAGAGGCTTCTCTTAGGTTCTACTATGTTCCCTAAGATATAAGGCATATATCCGTTTAACTTAAGATATAATTCAGCTTCTACAAGCCACTCTATATAGTTAGAGCGGCCGATAAGCTTATCTCCTTTAAAAGAAGAAGAAGAAGACATCTTTAGACCTTTTAAATCTATATATATATAGATTAAACAAGTACTTTAAGTACTATAAAACCCCTTTTTAAAAATTTCTCTTATAGAGAGAATAGACGTACTCTAAGAGTACTTATTAGCTTTTTCAGATAGAAAGAATAGTAAAAGCTCTTATAATCTCCTTTAAGAATTATAGATACTTTTACTTCTAATCTTCTTACTAGGCTAACTTATCTTATATAAGAATAGAATAACTCACGTACTAATTAAGCTATACTTAACCCTCTCCGAGGATGGCTTCTTATAAGTATAGATAATAGTAGTCTTATATAATCTAAAAGTCTACTAGTAGAGACAGTCACACCTTACTAGCTTCTTTATATATATAAGTCCCTATATAAAGGTAGCTATAAGTCCGGGCTCCTTGGTTTGAGAAGAAGGCTATACCACCCGCTATGGGATGACGTAATCGTAACAGATATAGCCGCAGGTCTAAGTATAAGTAGTATATATACGAGTTTTTTATATATATTTACTTATATCTCTAGCTTCACACTTGCTAGAGCTCCTGTCTCAGGGACGCAGGACACAGGTCTCTTACTAAAGACTTCACAGTTAGTAAGCAAAGGGGTATAGGGGGTATACCACTGAATATAACGGAATTCAGGACCGGAAGTCACGTTTTGTCACGTGATATCACGTGTAAATCGATTCCAGAGACCTAAAGTTGGCTCTCCGGGCTCATAACCTGTTAGAGGTAAACAGCACGTACAGGGTAGGCTACAGGGTAGGCTACAGAGTAGGCACAGAGTAGGTGATAGGTAAAGTAATTGGATCGGAGCAGGGTAGGTCACGTGGCTGTTAGGTCACGTTTCTATGGAATCAGATAAGTATAAGATAAAGACTTAAAATTGACTTGATTTCTAACTATAAGGACAGTAAGAGGCTATATATACTTCTTAGAGAGATTCTAGAAGTTTCTATAGCTTACAAATAAAGTAATAGCTAGAAGATTCGAAAGGAATGTTATAATCACGTGTTCGGCTAATCGAACCCTCTAGAACATTCTAGTATAGACTAAGGTTTAAACCTAAAGCCTATTAGTAAGTAAGGTAATTATTACCTAATACTAACAAGCTTCTTATATAATTCTCTAAGTTTGTAGTCCTGTAATCCTACTTTATTATTATTAATAGTACTTAATAAAGAATCTTGATAAGTAACTAATTTATACCTATAGTTAGTGTTAAGTTGGGAAGGTCCTCAGTACTGTAGGTCATGGAGAATTGATTGATTTGTGTAGGGAGTTATCTAAGGTCTATATATAAGGAGTGAATGATTATTATATTATAATAAATGAATGATATAATAACGGTATAATAATGATATAATGATGATATAATGATATAGTGAGTTTAGCACAACACTAGTGATCATACAGCTGATCACATAGCAGATAAAACTAGCGATGAAGTAGTAAATCAAACAGTAGTTCATTATGAGAATAAACAATAAGAAAAAACAGGTGATGTCATAAATCCAGCACAACACACCCCCCCAGGGGATAGTATATTACTGAACACTGTCACCTGGTCTGAGAATCAAATGACTAATATCTTTAAGGTGTAGTTGTTATACGAATAGAGCATGCTTTTGAGGTAGTAGCTCTTTTGTAAAGCTGTCAGCTACCATGCTAGTAGTAGGAACCCAGTGAATGTTAACACACTTCTCTTGAACTTCTTGCCTAAGCCAGCTCTAGATAATGTCGATATACTTGAGCTTAGTATTAAGCTTTAGTGTGTCTCTTTGCAAGAGGCGAATAGTTTGTTGATTGTTGCAGTAGATGTTCAGAGAATCCTGAATGTGTAGTTTAATATAATTAAATAGACGAATCTACTATAAGAACTCCTTTGCGGTGGAAATCAGGGCTCCAAACTCTGACTCTGTGCTTGACGTAGTTACATGGCGTTGTTTAGTTGACTTGTAATGTATTGGACCTCTATATAGCTGAAAGCAGTATCTAATTGAGCTTTTTCGAGTATTGATATCGTCAGCGAATACAGCGTTGCTCTAGGAGAGAAAAGAATCTAAGCCTTGAAAGTTGCTATCAAATTCAATTGCTAAATAACATGTTCCTACTAAGTAGTATAGTAGGTAGTCAACAGCGTAGAGATACTGAGGCAACAGATTAGTCAGGTATTCAGAGAGTCTTGAAACTGCTCTACAAATGTCTAGTCTAGTATAGCAAGAAGTAAAGTTTACACTTCCCACTTTTTGTTGATATCTAGTTATTTGAGAAGGTAAAGCTACGCCCTCCTAGGACACTAGTTTTGTTGTAGGAAGTAGCATTTGTAGTACTCAGGTAATAACAATGTTAAATCAGTTTACAAGACTTTGAATATAGTCGTCCTGAATTAACCAGAGCTTTTGATGTAGTTGATCTCAGATGATTCATACACCTAGGAAGTGTGTAGCTTCACCTAGTTGTTGTATTTGGTATCTAGAAAGCAGCTGTTTCTTGAATTCGTTGACTTTTAACTGACTTTCCTTAGAATAAGCAATTATAATGTCGTCTATATATAGAATTAGAGTAAGCCAACTATTTGAAAAGAGACAGTAGACTCTAGGAACAGGGAGAAGGTTGAATTCAGCAAGGGTTTTAACAATGTCGTCGTACTAAAGGCGTGCTAATTCTTTGAGACTATATAGAGCTATGATCACTTCTCATTCCCATCCACTTTTTTCATATCCCTTAGGACACTTACACCTAATTAGTTGTTTTAGTCTAGCATTTACATATGTGTTGATTATGTTGTATGATTGTGTTTCCAAGTTATATGCTACAATAATTGCTGTTGTAGCACAAAATGTTTGTACAGCTAAAGTAGCAGCGTAGGTCTCCTGATCTATTCATTGAAGGTCTTCCCTTATACAAATGTAAGCTTTGAACTTGAGGATGTACTCATTTTCGTTGAATTTATATGTCCAGACCCACATTAGAGGAAGAGAGTTGTTGTTGTCAAGTTGTGGAATAAGCTTAAACGTGCCTTTTGATTTTAGGGTATTAATTTCCTAGTCACATACTTTTTTCTAGTCATCTTTAAAAGAATGTTGTAGCATCTCTCTGTATGTCTTTGGAGGTAGTAGCATTTGATCTCAATGTAGGTGAGTTATTAGTTTACTTTTTAGTGTAGTAGAGAATGCAGAATAATAAGAGCTGTATTAAGAAATCATTGCTATACGTGAAGTACGTGATCTGCTTCTTAAAATATTTCCTAGATTTAATCCAGCATATATTTCATTGCGTCAAGAAGCATAGTTGCCAGGGTTACTAGGTAGGTTAATTTCTTCGTCTACGTCACTATCTGATAGGTCAGATAATTTAGATAGTTTAGAACTTTGAAGTGTTGTAGGTGATGCTAGTAGGCTAATATTGCTTGGAGTTGGACTAGCTGCTTCAGGTGTAGTTTGAGGTGAAGGGAGTTGAATTAGTGTAGTTGCTTCTTTTGCGCTAGTTTCTTTTTGGAGTAGCTTAGTGGCTGTTGCAGCGTCCTGATTACTTGGTTCAACAATAGTCACTTCAAGCATAGTCACTTCTTTGATATTTCCATACCTACTACTTTGTAGTGAAGTAGCTGGTATTTCAAGTCTTTCAACTAAGTCGTCTATTGTTTCTCGGAGTATGTCTTGTAATTCAGTATTACTAGGGTCATAAAAAGATGTTTTGTTGAATGTAACATCTCTAGTGAGAATAACCTTGTTCTTTAAGGGTATCTAGACTTTGAAAATGTTTGTTGATTCATAGCCTACAAAGTAGCCTACTTAAGCTCGAGGGTTGAGTTTTATCTTCTTTGGAATGTGTTTTTTAAGTACATAAGCCTTACAAAGAAATAGACTCAGGTGAGCATAGCAGGGTTTGCGTTTAAAGACATATTCCTATAGAGTTTTCTAGCCAAGCTTCTCAAGAGGTGTACAGTTGAGTATTTAGGCTGTGTAATCACAAGCTAAGCTCCAAATGTTGTGTAGACCACCTCCATGGACTCTAATACACCTTGCTTTTGTTGTAATAGACTGTCTAGCTCACTCTGAATCTCCGTTTTGCGCCTGAGTGTCAGAGGCTGAGCGTTCAACTCTTATGCCTTCTTTTTTAAGGTATTCATCAAACTCTGTAGCTAGAGTTTTCTCGCCATCTGTATAAATAACTCTTACAATAAAGCCAAGCTATACTCTAATTATTTTAACAACGTCTTGTACTATTTGAGTACTCTTAGTCTTGCTCTTGTAGCAAACTACAATGTAAAAGCCAGAAAGCAAGCAGTGGAAATAGCTTAATTAGTTCATGCTGTTGTACGACCTCTCGAAAGGGATTATGTCATAGGATAGGTGATCAAACAGGCCTATTAGGTTAAACTCGTGTTCTGTACAACGTGAAGTGATCTACGTAGCTTTAGAAACACTACATGTCTCACATTATATTGTTGTAGGGCATAGCACAGACAAATCAACTGTAATATCAGCTCCTGCAGCTTCGACTTTTGAGACTGCTTTTGTGCTAGCGTAGCCTAGTAATATATAAAGGTCTCGTTCAGTAACTGTTAAGTGACGAGGTTCTGTTGATTTTTGAAATCCTTTTATAGCAAGTGACATGTGTTGTTTATACTGAGAATTAGTAGTAAACACCTACTTATTGTTGTACAAGGTAAGGTAGCAAAAAATACTTCTGTCCTAACGTTCCATTTGACTTGGAGTCCTTGAATTCCAGTAGACTTCTTTTACTCAAAGAATGTTAAGTAACACTAAGTTTGTTATAAATCCAGGAGCAAGAGCAACATTCGTAAGGTTGATAAATTGTTTTCCTATAGGAGTGTTAATCTAGATTTTGGTAGTGCCAAAAGCTTTAATGTTGTAGCATTCTTTTCCGGCTAACAACTTATTGTTAGGACCAGCATCCCTAGTTTTTACCTAAGAATCGCGTGTAGGTTTATTACAAACGTAGATATCAGAACCTCTGTCAAGGATCTAGCAGTTGTATAGCGAATTATCCCTGTTCTGATCTGCTGAGGTACTAAAACTAGACTTATATAATGTTACAAAGTCTCTGTGGGGTTTTCCACTTAAATTGACAGCTTCCTTTGAAATAGGTGCGTCAGAATCGTATTCGAATTTCTTCTTTAAGTACTCTTTTGTTTTCGTCCTTGTTAGTTTATTAAGAAACTAGTTAAATTTAACAAAGATATCATATTTTCTAGTCTAGGCTTGTGTCCTTATATTTTTATTAATATAAGGGCATTCGCAAAACTAGTGTTTTCCTTCTCCACAGCAGCATTTGTACAAGCAGGTCTCTGGTAGTGCAAGAGCTTTTCCTTTAAAGAATTGCTGCTGCTAGTGTTTTTGCTGTTCTGTGGTTGAAAATAAAGCATAAGCAGATTTAAGTCCCTTAATAGAGTCTTGTTTTCAGACGTGGTTGCAGAATCGCTCAATTAAGTTATATAATCCAGGTATTTTGACGCTGTCTAATTCTTTCTATTTAATGTTGACTTCAAGTGCTGTAGCATATGAATCGTCGAAAGCATAGATTGCTTAGATAAAGTCCTTTTGAGCTCTGTCGCCGCTTACTTCTGGAAGATCAAGAGCCCTAGCTTCAGCGTATACAGCTTCCCATTAGGATAGTATGTCTTCGGGTTTCTGGTTCTTGTTCCATTGCTTGAGCTTAGCGTAGTCTTGAATAACTTCATTCTCTCTAGCTTAATCAGTTGGCGCAAGCCTCTTCTTCAAAGCTCTTAGAATTTCATAGGTAGATAAAAGGTTCTTGATTAGAACAATGTGTTTGATATAAATAGTGCCTTTAATATACTTACAGACTTCGTGAATCAGGGCATCCCTCTTGTCGAGTTCCTTGATTTTGCTGTTATATCATAAGATATTAAAGCATAGGTCTGCTCTCTCATCTACTAATAGCTCAGATCGATGAGTAGTATTTGGGTTAATACTCTGTATTGTCAGCGCTTCTGGACGAATAGGTATTATTAGTTAGGTAGGAAGTGTTGGATCCAGAAGATCCTAAACACTAATTCCATTGCTAGTAGCAATGGATTTGACGCCAAATATCCACAGATCCTAGTCCTTAGGGTTCAAGAGGGTAATAGTTTTAGACGTTGACATAGTTGAGGCCTCAAGATAAGAGATCAAGAGGGTTCTTTGTCTAGAATAACTGCTCCTTGAGCTAAGGCAAGTCAAATTTAAACAAAGTATGTAGAGAAGAGGAATCAATTAATTAAAGGTAAAAGTATTAAATTTTGCAGTCAAAAAGTAGCTACCAGGCTTATAACTGTTAAGTTGGGAAGGTCCTCAGTACTATAGGTCATAGAGAATTGATTGATTTGTGTAGGGAGTTATCTAAGGTCTATATATAAGGAGTGAATGATTATTACATCATAATAAATGAATAATATAATGACAGTATAATAATAATATAATGATGATATAATGATATAGTGAGTTTAGTACAACACTAGTGATCATACAGCTGATCACATAGCAGATAAAACTAGCGATGAAGTAGTAAATCAAACAGTAGTTCATTATGAGAATAAACAATGAGAAAAAACAGGTAATGTCATAAATCCAGCACAACAGTTAGTATAGAATAGTGTAACAAACATAGTTTCTATTATTAAACTATTATAGATAAACTATACTAGTAGTAGAAGTTTAATTTAATTGTCTTACTTATAGTTTATATAACATCTTAAGTATACTTTAATGACTTGATTTATTTGTTTAGTTCCTCTATTTGTCTGTGAGTGAAAAGCTGTTAATAGCTTCCTTTTTGTACCTAGTTATTCTATAAGAGCTGTCTAGAATTTCAAGGTAAAGAGCTTATTTCTGTCTAAGATTATTTCTTCTAGTAGACTATATAGAGTAACTACCTCCTGTAGAAATATATAGGCTAGGTGTTCTGCTATACTTGCTTCTATATATAGTACAAGTACTATATACTTTATAAGTTGTTTAATAATAACTAGAATAGAATTATATATAACTCCTGTTATTAGGTTCTTGGATTTTAGTAGCTTGACTATAAAATCCTATAATATAGATCTCTAAGGTATTTGTAGTATTAGAGTAGTACTTATCTGTCTATAAGGTATATAACAGAAAGCCTTGTTTCTAGTACAGGTATTACACTCTACTATTACTTCCTTAACTACTACTAATAGGTAATTAACATAGTAGTATTACTTGATCTACTAGAGGGTTTAGCGAACTCTCTAGTAACTATATACTAGAGCAGTATAGTATTCTTTAATAAATTCCTTTGTATAGGATTTAGAGACATGTAGTTTCTCGTTTGTGTACTACTCTTTGTAGTTTTAATTATTTGTTACTCTATATTTATTAATAAAGTCTCCTCTACTATTAGACAAGTTCTTTGGCATAGGTTCTTATTCAGCTAGAGTAGGTTACTCTATCTCCTGGGCTCTCTAGACCTTCTTAGTCTATAGACCTTCTTCTGTTACTACTATTTCATGTACAGCTAGAGCTAGATCCCTGTTTTCTAGAGTCTTTAAGATTACAATCTTCTTGTACTCTTTATCTTCTTTGTAGCCTAGCTTTTGGCTGAGAGCGTTAGCTCAAGGGTTAGCTATTCTACTAACGTGTTAGATTACAATGTTATAACCTTCTAAGATTCCCGCCTACCTTGTAAGTCTTCTATTTAAGAGTTCTTATATAGTAGTAAATGTTCTAAGGTTCTTGTAATCTAATAGTATAGTAACTTAGTGATTTATATTCTAGAGATATATTCTCTAGTGTTTAAGTACTAGAACTATAGCAAGAAGTTCCTTATTATATATTCTATAGTTCTGTTATACTAGGTCTATTTTCTTAGAAAAGTATACTACTAGTATAAGTTTGCCTTCTTTTCCTAGTTAAAGATATACAGCATCTACTACTGTGTCTAAAGCGTTAGTCTCAACAGTACTTAGCTTACTAGCGTTGTAGCTTTAAAGAATAGATTCTTCTATGAATTGTTTCTTGATTTCCTGGAAAGCTTCTTTAGCTTCTTTTATCTATTAGAAATTAATGCCTTTTCGAGTTAGGCTTGTTAGAGGACTAGCTAGCTTAGCATAGTCTCTAATAAATTATTAGCAGAAGTTAGCGAATCCTAGAAATAACTAGACGTCCTTAATGTTTTATAGCGTTAGCTAACTCTTAACGTCCTTAGTTTTTTCTAGATTAACTTCTACCTGTTCTAGAGTAATTAAACACTCTAGAAACATTATATAAGTTACTCTAAACTTATATTTCAATAGCTTAAGACAAGAGTCTACTACTATAAGTCTCCTTAAGACTTCTTTAACATGTCTTTTATAATTCTCTTCTTGTTCTAAGAATACTAGAATATTGTCTAAGTAATATATTATAGTTATTCCTAGAAGATCTTCTAGTATACTATTGTTTTGTCTTTAACATATAGTAGGTGTGTTTGTTAAACTAAATAGCATTACTGTGTACTTATAAAGACCTAATAGCAAGACAAATGTAGTCTTCTATTCATTATCTTCCTTAATCTAAATTAAGTTAAAGGTACTTCTCTAATCTAGTTTTATATATTAAACTGCCTGACCTATTCTGCTCTATAGATATTAGCTAGTTAGTAATAAGTAAGTGTTCTTAACTATTATGTTATTAACTTCTTAGTAGTTAATGTAAACTCTTCTGTTTAGATTATTCTTTTTATATACTATAAGTATGTTTAAACAAATAGAAGACTCTGACTTTTAGATGTGTTCTTTCTTAATTTCTTTCTTAACGTACTTGTTTATTACTTATAAGTTGTCTTACGTGTATAGTTAAAGTCTTTGCTTTCTAAGGTTATAACTCTCTTTTAGTTTTATTTCGTTGTCTTATAGTATAAGGTAGATAGTAGGCAATAAGTTAATTTAAGTCTTTTCAATTCAGTATAGAACTAATCTCTGCCTCTTCTTAGAGGTACAGGAGAAGTCTTGCTTTATAGAAGCTTCTAAGCTCTAATATTACATTAACTCTGTTAACTCTATAAACTTCATCTACTAGAACTGCTTAATTCCTGATTAATTTATAATAGCAGATAAAGACTTTCTTAGATTAGATGAAAAGTTATATAACCTTATAACCTTGTAACCTCTATATATTACATATAGTTAATGTTTTAGCAAGACATATATATCTTCTAGGTTATTAAATAATTTCGAAAATTCTCTATACTACACAGGTATTTTGTTATCAGCTGTCTAGCTAACCTGTAGAGGACTCTAGGCTAGGTATCTAGGTAACTTAGAAAAGGTAGCGCTAACCTTATTCTAGCCTTGTAGTTACAGCTACTTATAGTTACATTAGCTAAAGGAAATCTCTTTTTCCTTCTAGTTAATGTTAGAGTTGTGTTTTCTAATCTAAGGCATTCTAAGTATTATATTCTTCTTGCTAATATCTATAATATTAAATTATATATCTAAACAGTATTCTTTAATCTATGTTTTTATAGGTATAGTTTATTAGTTAATAACACCTCCTTAGTATTCTACCTCTGTCTTATTAACTACTGTAAGTTTATATAGTGTTATTCCTTTAACTAGAACGTTTAGCTTTTATATAGCTAAGAGAGAAATAAAGTTACTTGTAGCTCTAGAATTAATTATAATTTAGAGTTTCTTTCCTCTGATTGTTATAGTTATATATAACTAACTTTCTTCTAAAGTTGTATAAGCTTCTTGTTGTTTAATAGAAAAGATTTCAAACAAGAGCTTATCTAGCTCTTCTAGTGTTTTAAAAACTACTTTCTCTTTGTCTAAATAGACTACTTTATATACTTCTTCTACCTAACAGTACTTATCTGAGTTAGGTTTAGGTAGTATTACTAAAAACCTTAGCTTAAATCTAATGATTCTAAGAGGTTGTTCTAGCTTCTAGGTACTAGTCTTATTAACTAGCTAGATTACTATCTATTGTTCTCCTTCCTTAGGTTATTAGGACCTAGAACCTTTAGAGTCTTAGTAGTAGATGTTGCTCTTAGAATACTATCTATATATAAGTTCTAATGTTTCTTTTTCTAAACAGAGATTATAAAAGGTAATTTAACAGTTCTTAGCAAATACTACTTTATATTTGTTTAGAGGTACTAGTTTGTCTTCTTGTGATATATATAAGCTCTAGAAGTTAGGCTTGATTTCGTTGATTCGTGTCTAATAGTTTCTGTCTATGTAGGTACTAATAAATGTCTATATTTCTTCTACTTCTAGGTTCTTACTTACTACTTCCTAGTCGCCTGTCTCTAATAAGCTAGATGATTCTAACAAGTACTTTATAGAAATAATTGTTTTAGCTAGGTTAAAGTATATTCTTTTCACAAAAGTTGTTTATAAGATTATACTAATGCTTGTTAAACTAATTAGGCCTTCTCCTAACTATTAGGTAATATATTTTATATTAAACCTTAGGCGTGTGCCTAAGTATAATTATATAGTTTAAAAGGTTTGTTTAGGGTTCTGTAGATTCTTCTATCTATACTCTTGTTTCTCTCTATACATTAATATCTAGGTGTCTCTAATGTCTATACTAGTAGATTCCTGGACTAGTGCTATAAGCTATTAAAGTAGAAGGATTTCTACAGAGTCTAATTATATACTATAGTATTTCTCTAGAATTAGATTATCTGATTTGTCTGTGGATTCGATTTATGTACTAATATACTCGGCTAGCTCTTTCTCTGTAAGTGGCCTACTTTCAAGTACTACTACTTCCTTGTAGCTAGTAGCATTAACTTGCTTTCCTTGATTAGATTGCTTCTTTAAGCTACATTTACTTGCTCTATGACTGGTTTTGCTATATAAGTAATATAAATTCTACTTGTGTTAGTAGTTTCTTTTGTCTTAGAAAAGTTTACTCTACTTTTCTATCTTTTTCTTTAGCTAGGTCCTGTTTATAGTATTTAGTTCTATAAGATCTTTAAAGTTCTTTTCTCTATAATTTACTTAATGTCTATAACTTTCTTTTCTTTTAAGCCTTTGTTTATAGTTCTAGTTATTGATTTTAATTAAGTTATTAATTAATTTGTTAAGTAAGGTTAGTAGGTTGTCTCTTGCTAATTTGTTCTTAACATTGTTCTTTAATCCTTTATAGAATTATTCCTAAAGGGCTTTGTTGTTCTAGTTTAGTTGTACTATATATTACTAGAAGTGTAAAGTATACTTAGCTATAGAGTTCTTCTATTAGAGATTATATAATGCTTGTATAGATTTTTTCTTTAAGTTAATATCTGTAAATACTTGATTAAGCTCTTCTTTAAATCTCTTTACGTTCTAGAACAGTTTCTTAGTAACTTCTAATATAATCGTTAACACCTTTCCTTCTAGTGTTTTGTTCTTCTAGAAGTCTTTAAGGTATAGTTCTATCTAGTTGTAGGCTGCTCCTTTAAGACAGGTAGTAAGCTATATAACTTAGTTAGTTTCACTTATGAATTATACTACATGAAAGTTTAAGTAGAGAGAGGCTTTTATAAGGAACTTTATAAGTTTCTCTAGTAAACTATTAAATAGTTTTAGGATTAGTAGTTTCACTTCCTCTCAGATAGTAGTAACAGTTAGTACTATTACAACAGCTAGTATAGTAGCTGCTTTTAGCGCTATCTTAGAGGCAGAAGATATAGCTAACATTATAGTAGTTTACTTCTAGGCAGAATACTTAAAGTGTAATAAGTTACAAACTTACAGGTCTAACAAGTAAGACTAGGTCTTTATTAGTTTAGTTATAGTAGAAAGTAAGAGTTGCTAAGGTGTTTACTTAAAGGTAAACTTGTTACTTAAACTTAAGATATTAAAACAAGATATATTAAAGACTAAAGTAAGTTAAGTATAAAGCTTCTATCTAATAACAGATGTACTAGTTATATATAGAGCCTTTATTCTTATAGAGCCTAGAAGGAGCCCTAGATCCTCAAGCTCTAATGTAAGCTCTAACAAGCTCCTGCAAGCTCTAATAGTTATATAATTATATTATATAATAACTATAACATAGAAATCCTTGGATTGTTTAGCTAGTCTAACTAACTCCTTTAGGCTATAGGTTCTTTATAGATGTGTTTGACCTGTCAGAGCGCCGCCTAGTCTTCACTGGTCACGTGCTAGCACATGATTCGTGACATTAGTTACCTTTGTTTACTCTAGTATAGTAGTTTCGTTACACTTAGTATAAAGGTTAACTACTTAGAAACAAAGGTTCTATATAAGAGTAGTACTTCTGTTATAAATAGTAGCTTTGTGCTTAACTTAGTTTATTATCTCAGTTTTTTTATCTTATTATTATTAATATCTTTAATACAAGTAACAAGTTTATCTCTAAGTAAACTGTTGGAACAAGGACAATAGGTCACGTGTACATAATGACTCATCCGCTGATGAGTCATCAGCTGTCTACTTAAGTATCACGATCCTTACGATCGTCTGCTCTCCTTACGCACAAATGAATACACTGATTTAGTTACCCACACAGAGGGTAACCTGAATCCCGTATTCGCTGTTCGTCGCCGCCTATTTTTACCTAGGTGAGAGTCAACCGACATAAACAAAACCAGTGTATTTTACCTTCATACTATATACCAACCTTCGAGACTTAGTCACATTTGTTTATTGTTTGAGTTTCGTTACACAAAGGTGGCTAACTTGTGCTGACCCTAGACATCATTTCAAAACACGTATAGCTTGACACCAAAAGGTCTGGTCCGGTCTTAAACAATATAAGAAAACTACGGAGAAGCAGAAATGACTAATTAATATTTTCTCTGAACTTTAGAAGGCTCGAAAGATTTGTTGTTGCCGTTTATATTTGTTATTGCTGTTTATGGACGTCGGCCACTTATGCACCGCCACACCTCCAGGTCCCGTCCCGTGACAGGGCGATAGCCCCATTTTAATTTGACCTCGGCAGCCCGCAACAACTCCAATATGGCGCGCAAACGACGCAAACTAGCAAATCCATCGCAAAAAGCACTCCCACTGCCAGAAATCGACGAAGAATATGAAGCAATCCGCGGATCGGAAGCCGTCCCTATACCTCACAACTTCGAAATCCTCATCAACAATGATAGTGACTTCGACAAAGCATTTCACATATTCACCAATGGCAACCCACATCGTCTAAAGCTCCTGGAGAGATACTGCCAAAAGAAAGATGCCCGAACAAGACAATACCACGAGTACAAGAAGACTTTGCTGAAGTATTTATGCGAGGATAACGATTTTCTTTTGCGAGTGCTTTATAGGCGGGTATATTGCAATTCTATTCACTGGGATGGCGTTGCGAGACATACCGTGAAGAGTACATGCGGTGCGAATTATGTGACAATAATTAAGTTGGCCCAGGTGACTTCAACAGCAAAATAGTATTGCGGAAAACTATGATTGGAGATAGTGGCCGATGATGTAAATGCAAAAAATGCGGTTTGGGCCTAGAAAGCAAATGAAAAGACGAAAAGGGGCCAGAGGAAACATATCGATTATATGTTGATGCTACATAGAGGCTCTATGAATAACCCCAAGTTTGAGAATAATGTATGCTACCGCACCCATGCCGGAAAAATCAAGAAATAATACAAAGCCCAGAACTCACAACTCCAAACGCCCCATTTTTGCTTTGACTTTCATGGTAATCTTGACATACCTCTACATGAACTCATGTCCAGTCCACCAAACCTCACTTGTTCTTCTTTCCCCCAACCCACAGCCCCGAAATTTTACCCCTCCACCACTCAAAATGCATCTGCCTCGCCTCCTTAACACTAGGCAAAGTCAAAATCATAGCCAGCCCCAAACTCAGCAGCGCAAGCGGCAAACTCGTAGCAAAATACCACTTAATAGTCTCCCGAATCGAACTAATATCCTCTGTCATACTGAAAAGACTAGCCACGAAACTCAGGGGAATAAAGAAAGTAGCTAGCCATGTAAGACGCGCGACATTTTTGTTATCTTCTCTCGATCGTTGAGAATCTTGCATGGAGATTATAGCTGTGACGACAGAGGTGAGTCGATCGATTCGTTGCTGGTATTCTACCATGTAGCCCAGGATTCGGACGAAGTCTTCACGCATTTCGGTTACGGGTCCGCATTTTTGGGGGGAGGTGGGGTGAGAGGATTGGCATTGACATCCTTCCCCATGGTGACCGGTGGTAGAGCCAGCGGTATTATTTGAGATATTGGCAAGTCTGGATAGGTCGACATCGGTTGAGTTCGCGGTGTTAGCTATGGCCGGGGTGGTTGCACTCGTTTCATTTTCGCTGTCGGTCGATTCTTGGAGCACAGCTGGACCAGGATTTGAGGGGTGGCATGGAAACTGGAATGCTCGTTGGAGAGTTTCTGTTAACATCTCTCGGTACAAGGGTACAAGTCGTCTCCATATATGTAATTTTTTCAATGTGTCATTGACATTTTTGTCCTTGATCACGAAGTGCTCCGGAAATGATATCTCCCATTCAATTTGGCTAAGGCGAGTCCGGATGTATTCGCCGATTTCGAGCCACTCCGCGCTGATGAGATGAAGAAGTGCTTGTATCGGAACGTGCACACTATCGGCTGTATTGAGTCTCTTCATGTGAGATGAAGATGGGTTAAATGCGTCCGTTCTTTTCGCCCAGTAGACGAGGTCGTTATAAATTGAAGTCCGTGGAGGTCCTTTTGGCGCCGACTGTTTTGCGAACATACTTGGGGTCTCTTCCCAATTGCGATATCCATACCAAAGGGTTCTCCCACAATTTGGAGTCGGATCACACAATAAAACACCTGGGTGAAGATAATTAGTCAGGGCCAAAGAATTGAATTCGGGCTGAGGTACTTACCAATAGATCCACGCGCCTTCCCAGCTCTTCCTTCACCCGATAACCATAACGACGCTCTCGTTCTTGCAAGGCCAACAAGGGCATTTTGGTCATCCCATTTCGACTTATTATTGATATCGTCCTCATGTCTCCTAAGGACATTGAAAGCATCATACTCCTTCCCCCCCTGTACGAAGTCCTCCGGGCTCTTGTAATATCGTATTGACGGATATCGCAACTGTAGCCACCGTTGACTCTTGGTGGTGACATTCAGCCGGGGTGGATCAACCCATCGATCCCGGGTATTATACCAGGCATAATCAAAGATTTGTTCTCGGAAGAAGGCTGGTTCGATGTCGTAGTGTCCTCCAAGATACTCAATCACGTCACGGGACAGATCTTCAACGATGTAAAGTCGAAATCGTCCCTTGCTAGCTTCAGTTTCTTGAGCTTCGTTTTCCAAAGCCTCTTTCAATTTCTTCGAGGTATTGTAAACATGGGGGACTACGCCAGAAGGAAGATAGTCCAGACGTGTGATTCCCGTCCGGGAAGCTCGTTCTTGAATCTCTAGTTCCCGTTCCTTAGCGGGTTTCTTTCCCAAATCGTTCCATCGGGCTGGCGAGGTGCCAATTTCCATGAAATCAGCCAGAAGTCTCAAAGAAGGCCATGCTCCCGAAAGAGACTTGATATGGGCGAGATATGGTCGATCTTGGGTGCTAAAAATAGCCATGTTAGAAACGAAACGTGAAAACAGGATATAGTCCGTACCTCAACACTTCCCATCCTTGTCTTTTGTCCCCCGTAGCCTCGTTGTCATATATATCGCCACTCGCGTAGCTATCTTCGATGAGCTTCTCGTTGTAGTATGTATACTCCTGGACCTCCTTTTCCACCGTCTGCTGCAACGCGGTAATTCGTCTCTCCATTCTGAGGGCATTCATAAATCTTCGCAGAAATTTCGAGATGGAAGAAAATGGAAGTGGGAAGGCTCTCGAGATCCAAGTTGATGTAGGTCAGCTATTCTGTACAGCCTCAGTAGGTATACTGCATGGATCTGCGAGGTATGTATCACGTCGGACAACACACATATCGCGACAATTTATAGATTAGATTCCATGAGGAGATGAGTGAAGGGAAATCGTTCCAGCCACAATCCCAAGTTGACAAGGAGCATGTGAATGTGATGATGTTAAGAGCCACAAAAAAGGAATACATAAAAATTCCCTTGAGGCTGAAGAGAGAAGGGGTGAACAGGGGTGTCAATCCGATGCCGGCCCGAATCTGCGGATCAGGTGACGATTGATCAGAATATAAAAAGCATTTGGAATTTTCTTCTTCTGCTCATAAAAGCTTTACTAAAGTTTGAGTTTTGAAATGTCGTTAATTCAAAATGGCCGTAAATTTATTCATAGGTCTTTTTCAAAAACTAGTTTGGTCAGCTCCTCGTGACCTTTCTTGAGCCTCAATATTTCCAAGGTTAGGCCAGCCCCTTTTATTTCTCACTTCATCCTTCCAGTGATTGGCCATCTCGAAATAGTAAATCCTTCTCATCACAGTCATTTTCCATCACTTTCCTATACGGTTATTCCCACGAGCATTTCTATTCCCCGCGATGTATTTCACATCCCCATAGCGATTCGCTTCTGGAGAGGACCCTGAAAATGGAGGCGTTACGCTGTAGATCACCACGCTCGCAAACGCCACATCTACGAATCAAGACAGCTTCACATTTCTATGTGAGACTGGACTGGACTTCTGGCTCGCGTTCATCCGATTCTGCATAATGAGTAATTCTGCCAAGCCCATTCCGGCAGGAAACACACTGTTTCATCCAGCGAATGAAAGTCAGCGCTTAGGCTACCCGCCACTCTAATCCTTACACCCTCTCGCTCCGCCACAGGCAATGTCTGGCATAATTAAGGAAGGCGTGGCCGACAACGTCATTTTCTGCTGTAACACCTCTGTGGAATTCAACTTCTATTTTGTTTGCTTTACTCGTACACTCTTTTTTTCTTGCTTTTGCGATCGTATATTTTCGAAATGTTTGATAACCTGAATTGCTCAGTCGTTCCCACAGAATCAGCGACCGATGCCGGTGTAGCGGGGTCAGGAGTAAGTTCCTCATACCTCCTCACCATAAACCTTAATATCTAAATTAAGAAACACAGGTCCTCCTCTCCTTCATCATCACAGCAGGACTTTCCCTCATCCTGAGCGCCCTCATCATACTCCGCGAAATACGATGGCAATCCGAAGCAAAAGTAATTCGAAAGCTCCTCCTCTCCTTCAGTGATCAGCAAGTCATCACCGGAATTGGCATCCAATGCGTTGGTCTTGCCAAGATGGAGTTTATGATCCCATACCACTTTTTTATTATCTGGATGTTGTCGTTGCTTTCTACTGCTACGCATATTGGGACGCTTCTTGCGTTGGTTAATGATTTTAAACGGGATTGGGTGTTGAGGTGGTTGAGACAGTTTTTTATGTTTGTTAACTTGGGTGAGTACCCTCATATCAGGAATGATGTAGTAGGCTAACATAAATAGTGCTCTCCTGCGTATCAGGAATCTTCCTCCTCATGTCTACGATGAGAAATTTGCCAGCCACACTACCAATCGCATGTGTATGGCAACTTCCCTCCAACAGCGCTCCCTCAAACGCGGGTATCTCGATCGCCGGTACCATCGCCGTCATATCGGGCAATCTCATAATGTTTGTCCTAGGAGTCTGGTACCTACACGTCAAAGAACGGAAATGGTTGAAAATCATACAAATCGCCGGTCTCTTCGTGAGTGTCGGAATTGGTGCTGGGGCTTCAGTGCGAGTCCTACTGCTATCACAAGCTTTCGGCAATCCTGGCAATGATGTGCATCTCAAAGATCAGGCTGAGAAGGATTGGAGTTTTGGACAGTTACTTCCATTGCTGTTGCTTCTTTTGCCTTTGGTATCGGCTGTGGAAATTATGCGAGGTATTTCATCCAAAGTCCAGACGATATGGAAATATGCTAATGCTTCCTCGTGTAGGTGAAATGAAAGTTCCATCTCCCTTACCTGATGACGAAATGTCTCTCGTTGATAGAGGATCCAAGAAAGGCTCCCAGGATAGAAGCTCCTTTCAGCCAAACCCATTCTGGGGCGAACAAAGTCGGTGGAGTAAGTGAGGGGGTTGAAGAGGGTGTGTACATTTCATGGTACACATATTAAAACACGCAACCCACCCTAATAGCTCAAGTATCTCTTTCGAGGAAAAATCACAACCCGAGATATTTCTAGTTGATGTCACCCTCCAACCCGTGAATAGAGTGCGCTTCGCAAGCATGCTTCAATTGTAGGGGGCATACACGTGACTAGCCTCAATTTATCCGATAATAGCGGTTTCGAGTTGAGGGTTGGGAAAGTACACCACTATGAGGGAGCTGCCACACCACGGAGCCATGATTCCGATGGAAGGGATCGAAAGTGGGAACTCAAAATCGAAATCCGAAAGGGCAGGAATGGAGAAGTTATACAGGAGGTAACAGGTTTGAAGCACATGAAGGAGAAAAGAGGACCGTAGATGTGGACGGTTGAGTCCACTTATTTCTGTAAGAAGCATGAATGCTGTCTTGTAGGTAGGAGCTTCGTGATTGACTCGCGCAGGTACATTGACTATAAAATTTACATTTAAGTAAATCTCATGCATTCTTCCACTTTTTTTTAAACTATACAAACTTATACCTGCACACAATCACCCACCACCCCGCGAACACCACATTGCAATCACGTGACTTTATTGAAATTGCCTTCCGTTACTCAATCTTTGGTATAATACAGCTAGTTCCTATTTTCCGCTTCTCAAACTTTCCAAAGGACCCCAAAATTATTTTCTACCCGGTGCATACAAACTTTTCGGCGCTCCATTAAAATCACAACTAGCAAACTTCCAATACCCCCGATTCCACAACGTAAAACAATTCATAACAACCCATCTCGCCGGCCCCGGGATAGGAGGCCAATCCTTCCACAACCCCTCTTCGAATGTGATATCGAGATTTAGGAAGAAAAAGGGGAGGGCGTTGAATTTTGTCATTGAGGTCTGGTGATCGATCGAGTGTTAGCGAGAACTTCCAAGTACTTTGATGGGTTTCGAAGGCTTTGGGGAGAAGGGACTTACCACAGCATGTTTCCCCTCTTTATCCCATAATTGCTTTATCGGTAAGTTGTCGCCGTATTTTTTAAGAGCGAGGAGATCTTGGATTTCGGTTTTGAGGTGGGAGTGTAGGGAAGGTGCGAAGGATGTTATTATGGTGTTTAGGTGGGTTGCTGAGAAGTTTGATTCTTTACCGGTGAGACTGTCGAGGTATAATTTGAAGGAGTCTAGACCTGACTGGAAGGACACTTTTTGGGGAGTGTTAGTTGGACGGGGTTGTGAAGATAAGGGTGGATGGATGGATCCTAAATATACGTCCATCACAAGATATCACTATCGGATATGGCAAGCTTTTGCCCACTTCGTAAAGAGAGTGGTGATGAAACTATAAACAGGCAAAGAGAAACATAACTAGAAACTATGTCACTTACTGTGTTGCTGAACATTGTCCTCCATCAACTCCTTCTCACCAACCGCTTCCTCAATATCGGGAAAAAACAAATCTTCCTCACTAGTATGATGATCATGAACAACAGAGTACCAACACAAACTATAACCGATGAAATCCTTATAATCCGAAGGTTGTATGTTTGGTCCTTGGATATAGATACTGTTGAGGCCACGGAGAAGTGCGTTATGAATAACACACATCTGACTCGCTGTCTCCATGTATGGGTCGGTATATTGAGTCTAAAGAAAGTCAATCAGTGTAATAATGTAGAGTTTGACTAGAAGCACGGAGGTAACTATACATTTCTTTCCTTGTACTTCGGCGTCCCAATCAATGAAAATGGTGTATCGGCCAATTTGGGCATTTTTTCGGGAGTTGAATTGTTCATTGTGGGTCACTTTTTGACTAGAACAATTGCAACGGAGCATTGTTTCCAGCGGAAGAAAAACCCATATTTAAATTCTTGCTATGTCCTGAGGATTTCGGTGGTGAAAGCAGACTCGGATTTCGTTGCTACCGATTGCTACCGAGATCTTAGAAATCATCGGTAGCACCATAGGCAACGGGGGTCCGAACCATGTAAAGATGGGCTTCCTAAATTATATAAGTATGTCAGATCAGCTCATTGAAAATTCAAAGTCATCGATTAACAAATCATTCTTCATTACATACTCCAATCTCTCAATAAACATGAAAGTTCTCTTATTGGGCGCGACCGGCAACGTTGGATCTCGGATGCTGCCCGCTCTCCTCGCCCATAAACATTCAGTCGTTGCGTATGTCCGCAGCCCCACCAAAATCCCATCAGAACCTAGATCAAAACTCGATTCCATCGTCACTGGTTCTGCCACGGACAGCGCAGCAATTAAAGCTGCGATCCTCTCAAATAACTGCGATGCCGTCGTCAATGCAGCCGGCGTAGCTGGCATGACGAGGTTTCATTCTCAGGGCGACTTTCCGGCCATCTTCGCTGCTGTCGTGAAGGCGGCTTCAGAAGCGGGAAAAGAGCGCGGTGGTGCACCTATTAGATGTTGGCTCATGAGCGGATTTGGAATCCTGGATAGCCCAAAGAAACCGTATATGATGGCTGACTAGTAAGTTCTCCTATCCCAATTCTTTTACTTTGGTTGTGGTGTTGAATCTGACGTCCTCCAGCGTACCCCTCTTCCCCGCCCACAGGCCGAATTACAACCTCATCAAATCGCACTCGCCCGAGACTCTCGCATGGTCTCTATTCTGCGCATCGCAGATGGATCCTCGACACGAACCACCACAATTCCCTGCTTCTGTTGATGCGGCGAGTAATTTGGTTGCAAAAGCTGATTTCCCGCCGGCTTGGAATGAGAAGTTCAGGGGTGTGCTGTTGATAGGGAATTATTTGAATGTTATAGCGCAGTCGCAGGCTTATTTTTCGGTGCTGGAGAATTGTGTGGATTTCATGGCTGCGGATTTGGAGAGGGGATTGGAGAGCGAGTGGGTTGGAAAGAGAGTTAGTGTTAAGGAGAAGAGTAAGGTTAAGATGGGATAGAGTAAGGTTGGAGCATTTATTGTATAATTTAATGGCAAAGAATTATTGCGCGAAGAACCTTTTCAGGGTTGCGAGTTTGCGAGTAAGCTTTGTAGGTAAGCTAACAATTGACCAGTAAGCTATCTAAATATTTGGGGGCCAAAAGGAAGTTGCGAGTAAGCCAATACGTGTCGCGTAAACTGGTAAATACCAAGTAAGCCAAACAAATATTGGGGGCCAAAGCCAACATATTTACTAGTAAGCTAGACGGAAATTGGGGGCCAAAAACAGTTACCAGTGAGCTATCAAGTGGCTAGTAAGCTTGTAAAGATTGGGGACCAAAAAGTATTGTGAGTAAGCTAATAGTTAGCTAGTAAGCTACTTAAAATTTCGAGTCAGCTGGGAGTAAGCTGGTATCTCAAAGAAGGTGCTCAAAAGCGGCACCACTTGTACTCCAGGGGCTCTCAGCCCCAGAGTAGCGCCCAAAACCCAACGTAAGCAGCCCAGGCATCTCCAGACACGACAATTAAGACCGCGACCTATTAATACCTCCCGTATATTTTCTCTCCCCTTTGATACAGTCTTTGGTTCTCTGAAAAATTGCATCAGGAGTAGGCCAATCACTCGCGTTTCATTCAAATTCCCGCACAACCCTACTCACTTCAAACCTGCCCCTCGCCGGTGGAAGCAATAACCCCACCTAGCTGCACTTAAGTGAGCATGAATCACGAGCCAAATCTCGCTTCAACTGAAGAGCCCCTCTCAAAAACAATATCATGGGCGCGAAGTGTTCGGACATCATGTGATTCGTGCAAGCAGATGAAGGCATGCCCCCTTGTTGAACGTCTGAGACATCGCCAGACACTCACTTTTGGGTGGGGATAGCTGCTGACTTGGTTTGTTTGATTCGCAGATAAAATGCCAAAGGAAAGGCGATGAAAGCTGCTCGCGATGCACTTCCAAAAAGTTATGCTGTACGACAACACCAGTGGAGAGGAAGAAGCGAAAATTGACGAAGTAGGGGAAATTTCCAGCCCATCCATATATAACAGCGGGGGCTAATTTTGATAAAGTAAGAAAGAGGCATTTGATGAAATGGAAAACCGGATCAAACGCATGGAGTCTGCTATACTCACTTCCAAGTTACATGAGGTAGCAGAGCCAGAGAAACAGAAGAGTTCCGAGAAAATTGAAAACCAGGCATGGCTGTCTAATCATCTGTCGAACCTAGTTATAGAAGCTAAAGGGTGTCCCAACTTCATCGGTATGAAATGTACCTTTCATCAGTTGCCTTCTGTGTTTGCGCTGACGCTGCTCTTTAGGCTGGGCATCTGGGTTCTCACTTCTTTCCCCGCAAGGACTTCAATGGATGTCAGAAACACTACGTGACAACGAAGATTTAGCTCGGCTCACTCAAATAATGGAACGTGATTTTGGTGTTTGGGGTAGCGGGGAGCCTGCCCTCTGGTATCCAAAACCACGGTCGCAACACACACCACTTCCATCCAAGGATCTTGCATTACAATACGCGAATTGTGAGTATGAGAGAGCAAAAAAATAGCTTGGAGGAATCTTCGACTCATATCAATAGGCTTCTTTACGACTTTTAACAACATCTTCCCAGTCGTCAATCAGACAGTATTCAACTCCTACCTTGAACGTCAATACACTTCAAACCTCCCAGCAGGCACCGCGTGGTACGCATTGCTTAACGCTGTGTTGTGTTTAGGTAGTATTAGAACAAAAGGCGAGCGAGAGAGGCACATTAGGAGCAGCTGTCTCATCGATTATACATCGCACACCCAGGAAACTGGCGTCGAATATTTCCGCAATGCAAGCAGTTGTTTTCACGAATTATTCTTCAAGGAAGCTAACTTGATGTCAATGCAAGCTATGACCCTCATGGTAAGAACTCATATTAGAATCACTAGATATATCCTTTACTAATTCACAAAAAGCTGTTCATCACAACCTCAAGTCCCAATCCCCAACCTTCGTACGTAATGTCTTCAGCAGTTGGAAATCTAGCAAATACTCTAGGTCTCCATCGCCGTTCGGATGGTTTCGGTCTCGCTCCAGAGGAGACTGAACAGCGACGAAATGTCTACTGGGTATTCTACATTGTGGAGAAAACAACAAGTCATAGCCTAGGCCGACCATCTGTCATAAACGATGATGATGTTGCTGTTGACTTGCCACCCCAGAAGCCCGTCTCAATACAAACAAACGGAGCAAAGATTTATGACTTCTTCCAAGACCAAATAAAACTAGCCATCATCGGAAGTCGCATATACACCGAATTGTACTCGGCAAGTTCCCTCACGAAATCAGAAGCGGATCGCATGAAAGTGCTCGGCAAACTAGACGACCATCTCCAGCGCTGGCGAGATGCATTACCCATCGAGATTCGACCAGAACACCCAATTTTATGCTCAGATGAACAGTATGTTTCTGTGGTTATGATGCACTTCACATACTTGGAAGCTGTAGTACAGCTGCACCGTCTATCGGGCCATCATAAATCATTCAAAGATAACGAAGCGACCGATATGAAGCGGGAAGACCTGCAACGACTAAACCCTAGGATGCATGCAAGCTATTTGCTTTGTCTCGCTGCAGCACGGAGATCAATTCGGTTACTTGACACCTTCAGCAATAACACACTGCAAAATCAACATTTCATGTGGTATGTATCACTTATGCTTCCCAAGATGCACATACTAAGCGCGGCATTAGGCGGGCACTATACTATCCACTCAGCGCGAGCCTCATTCTCTTTGCAAATATCCTCGCCAACCCACAAGACCACCATGCCCCTGATGATATTCGCTTAATAAAATCAATCACTTCTTTCATATCTCACTCTGTTCAGCCAGGGTCCTCATTTGCCGCTACACCGACCGTGAGTATGTTCCAAGAGCTCTATGGTATCGCCACACGTCTTGTAGCAAGAGTGCCCCCGCAATCTAGGAAGCAAATGAAAAGACCCGCTGAGGTTGATGATCCCACCCAACCGGATTTTATCTCATCAGCTAGAGTAGTACCACATGGGTCCTCATACTCCGACTTGAAGGCACAAACCACGACCTCATTTGTAAGTATTCATTCCCGGCTCTCGAGTGCCTCCCTTTTCACTTGGCCTAGTCCAAAAACTCACAATATCCTCCCTAGGCGCCAACTGATTCAACAATACCAAACTTCGAAAACGACATACCCACATCAATTACCCCCAATGTAGACAACGACCAACAAATTGCCGGGGAAGGCCAAGTTGTACAACACAGCACCGGCTCATTTGAATATATGGAAGACAGCCCCCTCGAGTTCGCACCATTCCTCCTTACTGAACCGAGCCAGTTCGACTACGATCCATCAGTTTATGATCCTCTTCTCTCGCCTGCAAATTTTGAATGGGATGTCACTAATACGTGGGTTCCATAGACAAAAAGTATTGCTGCCCATTCATCATGTAAGGTGTCGTATGAGCTTTGTGCGGATTCTTCGCGATTGAGGAACGTCCAGCTCTAGCTTCTCTCCTAAAGGGTAATATTGAGTGGCTGAGAACTTGCCAACGGGCCACTGAAGGAAAACGCCAATTGCTTAATCAAACGAGCGGGTATCTGTATTAGGTCGAGAGCGAGAGCTAAAAAGCAAGAAGAGTGCTGTCTAAACTAGCTCCTGGTGGTGTACCCACATCACATACCGCCACCTTGGAGTGCAATTCTATCCTACCTAATCCTCTTCTACCATAAACCAGATTGTCTGTGGTGCCAAAATGTCGCCCCCATCGAAATGTAGGCGAAGCGGGTCTTCTGACTACTCCCAAGCCAGACCTACCTCAAAAACGAGGTCTTTGGCATCTTCTCAGAATCAATTACATCATCATTGTAATCCCAATTTTCGGCCTTCTGTGTATGACTGGGGCGTTTCTCTTTACTTTATGGCTTGGCAGGCAGACCTTCAAGTGCCCTTCCTGGGCGAACGATTGCGAGGAAGCAGCGACGATATTTGTGAATAACTATGGCTTGGTACAGGGTATCGTCAGTAGTGTCCACGGCATCGGAATGGGCGCTATAGCATATTCTGCTTATGCGTTTGGTTCAGCGGCTCTCTGGCCAATTCTTCGCAAATGTTCTTGTCGGTTGAAAAATATAGATACCTTTCTCGCTGCCACCCGAGGTTCCATCCCGGCCCTTTTGAAAGCGATCTTCGAATTTTTCGGAGCAAGAGGATTGATGATCCTGCGCTTTGTCATGATTGTCGCCATTATCGTCCAAGTAAGTATCCTATATTGGGTTGTGGGACTGAAGAATCTTACAACAGTTCTCAGGTTGATGCTGCAATCGTTGGTACTGCGTTTACTCGACAAAATGTCACCCGAGAATTCTTGAGCAACTATCAAGTTGGGGGTGGAGTTGGGCTAAGATACAAGCAGCGAAAGCCACCAGGAGCTCTACCCGGTTCAATTACTGAGGCCATGAGCATGTATGCATCTTGGAGTAAAGACCTCGCCAAGGAACCATTACCGCAAATCAGGGATTTCTTCATGGACAGATACAAGCCTCAAGAACTCGGTGATCTGTCAGCAAAAGCGGTGAAGATTCAGAAAGATATTACTTGTACTGGTCAAGCCCTTGAAATAGATGGGAAACTCAACACAAACACAAACACAAACACAAACACATTACGTATAAAGACGAATTTTGCCAACAAAGATACTGATAACGATAACCTGGTTACCATACGACTGCACCCTAAACTTACTCTTTGGGTAGATAACGTCGTCTACAAGAGCAATTCTAATGCTATTTCTACTATAATTTTCGCATCAGTCAACGGCGAAATTGAAAATGGGGTCAAAACTTTATTCACACCAGAGATGAAACCCGCCAACAATACCAATGGCATCTCCGCTGTTGCCTGCGATGTGGATGTCAAGCTAATTGATAGCACGTTTTCTATTGGGGGAGTAAGATGCTTTCAACGGTTTCTCGGTTCGGAAACATTTCTTTCAATCATGATAAGTCGGATAACCGGGGTAATCGACATGTGGCAGAATGGCTTGGCCTTGCTGCAGTTACGAATGGTGTTAGTGTTTCGGGTGCGCAACCAATGTTCGATTCCAACGACAAGGGGCTACCAAAAATGTTCACGACAGTTAGGAGTTATACAGATACCCCAACCAAATGGAATATAGACCAACTCAAGGAGTTTATTAACGTCAGTTCGGGGGCATTGGCAATTACTATGAGTCGACAGTGGAATGATGAGAAAGTGGTTCTCAACTCGAAGAAGGAAATGCTACGACTCGATCTTAAGCGTGTTTATATATTACTAGCATCACCCATCGCCCTTTTGATTTTGATATTCCTTTTGGTTGCCACGGTTATGTGGTTTTATCGAAAAGATAGAATTCATAACATGTGCTTAGTAGATGTTGGGGATTTGGTGGCGTTCACTCAGACCTTGGACATTTCCGTAAATGCAAGAATGGCTTTAGGGAGCAATAAAGATTCCTCGACGTTGGGCCAGATGAAGGTCAACTATGACATTACTAATGAAGGGCAAATTGGCTTGGGCTGTCCGGAAACTGTTTCTGCTTTTGATTGATTAAGCGAGTCATTGAAAACCTCCGACGATAATTGATATATATTCAGATTTCTGTGCCTAGAATTACATCACAATGTTCCCAAACTTCTCGCCCTGTGTGAAGCAAACTAACTAGAATACTAAATCGTTCTCTCCCAAAAAAGCCACACCGAACCAAACCACCAAATCGCGTATTTGTATCTCCTTCACTTCGAAAATCCAACCTGTTCTTCATGACGGGAAGCTACTCCCTTACTTGGTTTCAGTGACTTCAAACTGCTTAAGAGTAGCGATTGCTCTGTCGTTGAGTTTGTCACCCGCAACGCTGTAAAAGTCCGTTTCCTGTTGTAATCAATAACACTTCAAATGTTGACTGTGCAACGAACGTACCATCTCCTCTCTCTTTTCAACAGCTCCAACTACAACATTATATTCGTCGGTCTCCTACCGATAATTAGCATTGCTTGTGTGCCAAATTGAGTTCGACATACCATCTCTCCGCGCTTTTGGGTTCCAAAAACATCGTTATTCTAAAAATTCGTTAAAAAAAAAACAAGGAAGTATTTTCCCACGAACTGGAATTAAAAATATGTTATGAAACAAGGGCAAAAGTAAGAGAGCTCTTACCACGGTATCCGCAATGACAAAAGGAATCACCAGTGAGACCAATTGATCAGGACTTAACCCTCCTTTAGTAACAGCACTCGCACTGCTCTGATAAATGACATTAGATATGTCGTTTACATCCATTGTGGAGACGAAATGTGTAGCGTGATCGTCGGAATTTTCAAGGGTAAAACATACCTTGCCGAGTTGTCCCATAATCTGCTCTCGTTTCTCCACGGAACCCTCCTTTGCGATGTTAGCTATCTTTCCGAACTATAAGATGAGACATCACTGCAAAACTTACTCTGCCGAGATTGGTAATTTCAAAAAGATTGCCGAGTTGCTGTGTACTCAAATCCCGGTTTTTGAAGCGCTTCGAGATATCTCCAAGAACAGCATGGGGGTCTGCTGCGTCAATCTCTTTTTGATAGGGGTTGACGACTACGGAGTTGTGTTGATATTTGATCAAATAGTGTTCTGGATGACGGAGATAAAATTACCTTTTGCGGTAGGGAGTGCAATGAGTGGAATGACGAAGGCAGCTGCCAAAGTAAGAGTAGAAACCTTCATTTTGATTGCAAGAGGTATGGAATGGTGTCTGCTTTGCTGTGTTTGTCGGAAATAAATTTTGAAACGCGGTGGTCATCATGAAAAGGATTGAGTGGGCGTTTTATACCTTGCTTTCCTGCCTGGATCGAGGCATTCTTCGAGAGTAGTACCGAAAGTCATCCTGAAAACTTTCTTCCAACTGCCTCGGTACATTGCTCACCGAATCTTTTGAAAAATGGATACATCAACCTTCATCCTCTCGATTGCAATACTCGATAGCCCATGTAGATGAGGAAAGTGGCATAAGAGATTGCATCCAGACTCCAATAGAACCGAGGCTCCCAATCATCAACTTCCACCACTCTCCAAAATGATACAGCCCAGGATGAAATTAGAATCACCACATACATGTAGAGGTTCTAGATCCGTCATAAGATGCAGTTTTGCGAGCCACTGGCCACCCAATTTTCACCATAATTGCATAGATACAGGAGTGGTAGAATAGCTGTGTACCAACTTCAGTCTCGAATTGGCGAAATTGTCGCATGTGGTGGATGGAAGTGGACGATTGCGTCTGCCACCTCATCACAGTGCGACCATCTCGCCTTACAAAAGCGGTTTGCATGCATTGCATTGCAGAAACCACGTCCACCGAAGAGCAGCATAATTTTTTGGGTAACGAAGCTACTCTTTCTGTGCGGACGGAAGTGGCGATAATGTATCTGCTGAGTTCAAGGAATGTTGCATGACTTCAAGAAGTACAAAATTTGAAAAACGACGATTATAGATTATCTTCTAGACCACCATCCCCGTCAACTCAGAGTGCAAGCTGCAAACCAAAACAACGAAACCCAGTTTCCAAACTTCCCTCAAGTCTCCTTTTGATTTCTTACCCACTTTCATTTCATTATTAGCTCGTTAATAATTTGTACACCTCCATGTTCCAGTTCTTGAACCCAAGACCCTTAAAGGAGATGTATCAACAGGTTCAAGAAATAAGAGGACTGCTCAAGACGCCAGAGAAAATTGAAATAGAAGAAGAACCAGACGATGAAGCGCCAGACAAGAAATTAGGGCGTTCACCAACGATTGTCTTCTCGCTGAGCGTCGTCATATTCATGATAGCACTTGCTACATTCATCACGGCATTGTCAATCAAGCCGAGTGATAATCAATGCGCAAGACAGCTCTCATCTTGGTGTGAGTAAAGATGCCAAACCATAATCACTCTTCTCATTTCATTTAGCCCCTGCTCTCGACGCCGTAGAATATCTCGAATTCGATTTCCAAAACAAATTCGACGAACCCAGTATATATCGCGGGCCGCCAACCAAAGAACGAGAACTGGCCTGGGCCAAGCTATGGCAGTGTAAGAAGATAACCTCCTATTTCATTTTAGAGGCTGACACAATAGTTTCAGTTGGCGCAGTGCGAATTCCACCCGAAAAGATGATTTTGTTGAATCGCACGCTTGACCAAGAAGAATGGAGACAAGTACCACCCGAAAAAGGTCCTGGATACGCGGGTCTATTAGATGTCTTGTATGCTCCACGCTTCTCACACACAATTCTTTTAAGGCACTCTTGAAGCTAACCACCACATAGCCATCAACTCCACTGTTTGGTATGACCCTTCCCTCATACACTCAAGACACTCTTTGGCCTGACCACCAGATAGGATTTCATCAGACAGTATACATGGCTGCTGTCTGGGAACTATGCACCCATCGGAGAAGGCACTGCAACACGACTAGATATTCCCGGTGGTTTCAGAACTAGTGCCGTAGGGAATCGAATGCACGCTGATCATTGCATCGAAACAATACGAAAGACATTGATGTGCCATGGCGATGTGACACCTGTCTTAGCAATTGAGGATCCCGGTTCTCCTCTTGGAAGGAGGGCTGATTTCAATATTCATCAGAAGTGTAGAAACTTTGAGAAGCTGCAGGGGTGGATTAGTGAGAACTGGGCTGTGCCATGAGAGGAGTTCTGGGGAAGGGGAAAAGATTTCTGATTGGAAATAGTTTGTAAATAGTGCACTTCTTTAGCAAGAGTCGCTCGATGAACCACAAAACCCATGCACCTCTGCCAAGAGGTTAAGCAAAACCCCACAATTCACTGATCGATGCAATCTCATTATCTCAACCTCAAGAGTCTCAGATTAGTGCAACTCTGCGAGTCATGATCTTCAATTGAGGCTCCATCAACTTCTCCACATCCCGAAGTTCAAGACACCCTCAAATTTCTCGAAGTTCTCGAGCGGGTTTGTTTCGCGACCGCGCTCGTACAAACCGCCAGAAGAACGAGGAATGCGGAAAAGAGGGGAAGAGGTTCAAATTCTCTCAATAAAAACCTTAACTATGATGACAGAACATCACATGGGACATTCGAGCACCTGGAATCTGATTTCAACCCGGTTCGATTGTAGATATGGACTGGATTGTATCCCAAAAGAGTTACCTCTCCGGGCCTCGTGCCGCTGGTTTGCTGCCCAATGGGAAGAAATCCGTTGTCTATACAGTAACGCAAACACAGCATCCCCAACGGGTCTACACACAATACACTACCAAAAACATAGGAATTGCGAAGCTCATAAAGAAGATAACCAAGAGAATAAAAGAAACCAAACGACCCGAGAACCAGAAAACGCGTACCCATATTTCGTACCAAGATCCAATCGGGCGGGGTTTCAACACCATTCTCCACCTCAATTTTTCATCCAATCCCACAACACCAAAGGCTTGACAGACAAGCATTACCCTGCAAGATCTGCTGTCAAAGCCGTCACCGAAAAGGAATCCCCATGTGATATTTTAGATTGCGGGGTGTGGACAATAAACCCAATATTTAATCAAACCGGTATACCAGTACTCAACCAGTTAATTCGTTGACATTACCACATTGGGACTGTGGGCCACATTATCGCATCGATAAGAACCTTGCGTGAAAACAACAACGGTTTTCGTTTTCGGGGAAGTCTTTCTTTTCGTCTGATTTTTTGTTAGCACCTTGCAAGATGTTGGACTTCAAAGCATTCCTTGTTGTAGCTTTCGCCGGCTCTTCATGGGCTTCCGTGGTAAGAAATGGATTGCCGGTTGTCGATTTGGGTTATGTGGTTCAACAAGCCACTATCAATGTAAGATCTTGCCCCCCTCTTTTGACTAATTGGTGAATAGATCACTAACTATGGGCAGGAAACCGGTCAATACTACAACTTCTCCAACATCAGATATGGAGCTGCACCAGTTGGAGATCTTCGATTCGCAGCACCAATTCTTCCCACGACTGTCAATCGCACCGTGAACGATGGTCAAACCGGGAATATCTGCCCACAAGCTGGTCCATATTGGTATCAGATTATGACATATTCCCTCGGTGGCGCTGATATCTCAACATTGGAAGGTGTAGCTGCTCAAGTGCAAGCTGCGGAAGATGCCTTGACAATTGCCAGCGTTCCAGCGCGGGACTCAAGAGAGACAGAGGACTGTTTGTTTCTCGATGTGATGGCACCCGTCGAAGCTTTTCGTGGCCGCAAGAAACTTCCGGTTCTTGTGTGGATTTATGGAGGAGGATTCACAACTGGGTCTAAAACAAACTCTGGAAATCCAGCAAGCTTAATTGCCAAGGCGAAAGAAGATGCTGGTGAGGGTGTCGTTTTTGTTTCAATCAACTATCGTCTTGGTCTTTTCGTAGGTACTCCAAATATATGCTCCATCCTCGAAACTAACTGAAACATAGGGATGGCTCTCCGGTCCAACATTTACCAGCGAGGGTGGACTCCCTAATGCTGGACTTTATGATCAACGACTCGCACTCGAATGGATCAAAACAAATATTCATAAATTCGGAGGTGATTGCGATCGCGTAACAGTTCTGGGAGAGTCTGCGGGAGGGAGTTCTATCATGCACCAGATTACCGCGTTTGGAGGAGCGAAAGCACCATTCCAAAAAGCGATCATCCAAAGTCCAGGATTTACAGTCACCCCAGGTAATGCTGAGCAAGAAGCTGTCATGCAATCGGTGCTTTCTCAGGCCCAGGCTTTGGTCTCCGAGAATGTTACTGACGTAGCAGCACTTCGTGATCTCGACTCACAGACCCTGACTGCTTTGAATTACATTGTGGTTGCAAGATCCGTATATGCATCATTTACATTTGGACCAGTGGTTGACGGAACATTTGCACCCAATCTTCCCGGTGTTCTCTTGCTTGAGGATAAATTCGACAGTAGCGTTGCAGTGATGACCGCCCACAACTCGAACGAAGGGATTGTCTTTACGTCGCCATTTATTGACACGGAGGATGAATTCACGACAGCAGTCGAGAACTTATTTTCCACGGCAACAAATGAGACGATAGACTATATCTTGGATACGCTTTATCCAGCAGTATACGATGGCACTTATGGATACGCCACTGTCAATCAGCGAACCTCGCGTCTCGTAGCTGAGCTTTCATTTACTTGCAACACGCGATACTTGAACACAGCATTCTCCAACGAAACAAATTCTTACTACTTCGCGGTCCCTCCAGGACTCCACGGGGAAGATATTGCATACACATTCTTCAACGGAGATACTACAGCATTGAACGATGGACTGGCAGTAAATGCAACAGTTGCAAATATCCTACAAAAATTCATCACCAACTTTGCAACTAGCAAGGACAGCAACCCAAATGGTCCAGGACTACCGTACTTTCCCAAATACCAAGATAACTCAACTGTCTTGGTTTTGGACCTGGCAGCCCAAGGGCAGCTGGCCGTCGACGATGCTGCAAATGAACGCTGTGCTTGGCTTCAGAAGACCTTGTATATATAGGGCAGAACATGTAGCTTATGAGATATACAACGATAATATAATGATAATGGAGGATGTACCAAACCAAATATTTTCATCCAGACTTCTGGCAAGTGAGTGACCTCCTGGTTTTGCGACTGCAAAGCAGCTAGGGATAAACTGTGATATCCTCAAAGCAGCCGCATGCCCTATATGCGAGTTAGTCAAGATGTAGCTCCAATCATACCGCCTTGATATGCAGCCGGGCGCTTTCGCAGCCCCTTCAATTGGCCAATAAATTGGATGACGCGCGCCACTGTCGTGGACTCGATCATCGATGTACTGTACTCGTAATTTAATGGCCAAAAGACTCGTTGGCAGTCGGGATGTCTCTAGACTTGTACCCCAGGTAAGAAGCAAGCAACTTTCGAATAGTGCTTCAATCCGCTGGCTGTTTTGGCAGTAGCAGCAATTGTTCCTCTGATGTCGGTGTGTTGGAGTGGGTGAGAGATGCTTGCAGACCATCGAAAGCTCGTCGGTTGCACGCCAAGACCTCATCTTGCCAGCCCCTCATCGTCTTGCAAAACAACCATGCCTCGAGGGCTACTGTAATAAAATTCATGTAGAGTTTCTTCACTAAACTTAAATGATTTACCTTTTAAGTTGGAAGCTCTAAAGATGTGGTTGTTAAGAAAGAATAAGGGGGTGTGAAGAGAAAGTGGTTGCGATTTCTTTTTGTCGATCCTGGTTAGGGTTGTGTTGTGATAGGATGTTGTCTACCAGTCACATGACTTGTGTAACTGCACTAGCGCAGGAATTCAGTTCTTATTGCTATACCCGTTGTTCAACTCTCTCCGCCTTCTTTGCAGCTACATGAAGAAACCCCCGACAAGTTAGTCAGACTGACTGATTGTATAACTGTTAAACAAGCTCTTCCGTTGTGGAGTCTGTTTGCCGCGTCCCTACTACTTCCTTCATACTCTTGCCCGAAGCAGAAAAGTTACGCCGACGGCAACTATATGGAGACGCCTTTCGCCGGATCATTGAATACTATCGCCAAGGTGTTGAACTCGCTGAGGCCTGGAGTGACAAATGTGTCTTTACGTTTCTCGGCGTAGACGGGGTTTGGTGCGATACAATTGAGGAGATGAAGAAAAAGGCAAGGGCAGAGAAATACATCCCGTGTCGCCACGTAAGCTCACTATTTTATTTTTATTTTTATTGAATTTTGAACAGACTTGTTCTAATTTGAATAATATAGTTTGCCGAAGCCATAGTAGGAAAAGAATAAGCCGTGCCGTTCAGATTGGCATAGCGCAGCCTAAATCCAGTAAGCATCCATTTTCATGTCTTTACTATAATACACATCTGCTAAACAGAATAGATTGGAGCCAGGTTTCAGTCGCCAACTGATATGGGTGGTGCCGATTAAAGTCTGAAAGTGTGAAGTTGATGTTGCGTTCTCTACCTCGAATACGAATACAAATCATTATTGTACTCTATACACTTCTACTTATGTGACTGGTAAGAAGCCCATTTCAGTACTACATCCGCGCCCTTTGAGATGTTTCCATAAGAATACCGACAACCCCGTTGCCAAAAATTTCCGGATTCTAAAATACCCTGGGGGAAAGAAGGACTAGGAATCTTTAATCAAGGCCAATCAAGGTATTCATATGTTAATTCTCTTTCTGCAATGCCATTTCTAACGCGCTCCAGTGGTAAAGTTCATTTACTCAGGCCGTTAATCTATCGACCGCTACTAGTGAATTCGATGCTTATACCTTCCCCAATCAAACTATAAAGCGTTTTCTGAAGGCGAGTCTGATGTCAAAGGCCAAACAGCACAGGCGTTGGAAACTACAGAACGAATCAGCAAACCCGCGAGAAGTTCGTTTGCCAGAAGCTAACATGATGATGCCACAGTGAATGGGTATTTTGGGGACTGTGTGCATTAGAGATCCATTCCATGCGCAAAAGTCGAAAATCTCTTCCCTATACAACTACAATTTTGCGGACAACTGAGCAGCAATCGCATCATGGACAGCATCGGAAAGGGTTTCCATGTCCTCTCCGTCAATAACTCTATTGTCTCGTTTCTCATAGAGCGTTCCTCCTTCGGCCCAAATACGACGAAGAGTATATAGGGTCGCGACAGGGTGGTTATTGGCGTAGGCTTCTTTTTCCAGTTCTCGCAATCTTTCGAAGCTGGTATAAGTCACCGACCATTTCTCCCCACCGGTTTGTTTCTCGAACTCTGCAACAATTTCATGCCCAGTGGCAGTGAAAGAGTTGACTTTCAGAGCACGGTTCTTGGCTGCTTCTGGGTGCAGAAGAGCCTTCACAACCAGTCTTCCGACACTATTCCGAATTAGTTTGGTAAATTACTGGTGCGATCATGTATCATACTCAGCGAGTGCTGTCAGACTGATTTTTCCTGTTCCATCCCCAGTCAAGACTGCTTTTTTCTCCTTGACATTGAATCCTCCTAGTTCCGGAGCAAATGAGACAATTCCGAAGAAGGTTCCGTTGGAAGCGCCATCCGCATAGGGCCTAAGGTCCTGGAGTTAGTCTACGATTACAAAAATAACTTGCATTGGGTAAATGGGTTATTACTCCACGGAATGGCGAGAAATGCTTCCAAGCGACTTACCCGGTAACTACATAAGTGTGATCAAGATATGAAACATCTTTCAATGCAGCTCTAACCTTCAATTTTTGCTGATGGGGTGGTTCGTTTGGTGACTCCTGGTTGTATTCGATATCTGTCCCGTATTCAGATGGGAAGAATCGTTTGACGGTGGGAACAGGCTCTGCCCATTCAACCCATTTGAGCTGTTCGGCAATGGCTGGTCTGCCTACGGCGCTGACAATTGTGGTGATACCTAGGATTTGGTTAATCTTATTGCTGGCAAAGCAGTTTGACAAACACTAACACACCTTCAAGTGCTTTCACGACATCGGTTTTCTCGGCCGCGTCTCCCACAATCACTTCCACTCCGTTTTCTTTCAATTGACTAATTGCATCGGGCTTTTTCTCCACCGTATTTGGAGATGTGAATATCGCAATGCGACCGAAGGAATTCTTGGCTTTGACTATTTGGTCGATGATATAGCTACCAATATAACCAGTCGCTCCAAACACGATGATGTTTTCTTTGGTTGCGAGCGCCATCTTTGTGCGATGTAGAAGTGGCTGCAGAAGGCTGCTTATATTTGTTGCGGGGTCCAAAAAGTGGTGAGGAGTCGCAATCAGAGTTACAGATAGCGCAAGACCTCCGGTATTCGGACGATGATTGATAAGCTTCTTTTTTCCAGCTTCGACTTCACTACCTGCCCAAGTATCTATTTTCAATTGTTTGTATCTCAAAATGGTTCAAAGGAGCTCAAAGGGCCGAGATAATCCCAAGCAATTCAAGTGAGGGGTTTTGGTCTTCGTGCCGAGGCATGCATGTAATCTCGATAATGCTATCCCGCCATCCACATCTGGAAATAGCAACCAAGAGAGTGGTTATCCAATAATGTCGTTCAGCCCTAGCTGAGTAGGATTTCTACTTCTTTCATTCATTCGTGCTTATATCTACTCTCTTTGGCTTGTGAGAAATCGATTTCATTCAATAACGAGCATATTGTCTTGTAAATTACACCATGACACAGCATCAGAGAAGATTGAGCAGTTCCATGAGTTTTAAACACCTTTTTGGATACCTTGTATTGTTTCTCATCACTGTATCTCAAGCAGAACCGACCAGCAACCGATCACCAACTATCTGCTCAGGAAATCAGACCGAATATGATTTTGTGAGTAAAGACCATGAATTTTATACCAGATAAAGCTCCCACTAAAAACTATTCTTAGATTGTAGTTGGAGGGGGTACCGCTGGTCTCACACTCGCGACTCGACTGAGTCAACGATTAAAAAACATCTGTATTCTTGTAATAGAAGCAGGAGAAGATGGTCGTCAAGATCCTGGAATCACGATTCCCGGTCGGCGTGGTTCAACATTCGGCACCAAATACGATTGGAATCTCACAACTATCCCTCAAGGCCACTCTGCAAATCGGCAAATTCGAATGACCCGCGGGAAAGTCCTTGGCGGGTCGTCAGCACTCAACCTTTTAGTCTGGGATCGAGGATGCAAAGCGGATTACGATGCCTGGGAAGACCTTGGGAATAAAGGTTGGAATTGGAAGAATATGTATCGAAGCATGCTCAAAGTGGAAAATTTCACATTTACGCCTGAATATGGAAGCGAAGGTGTCGCAAAGGGCGGGTATATCCAGACTCTTATCAATCGTATCATTCCTTCTTATCAGCTTACATTTGCACCTGTCATGCAAAGTTTAGGATTGAAGGTCAATCATGAGAGCCTTGGTGGTGATCCCAATGGAGTTTCGAGACAACCCAGTTGTATAAGGGAGGAGAACTATACGCGCTCGTATAGTGTTGAATATTTGAAGTATGCGCAAACGAATCTTGTTCTGAAACTATCCACTCGAGTGGCAAAGGTCAATTTTGACAAACGTTTGAGAGCAACAGGTGTCACGTTAGATGATGGAACGTCTATTGCTGCTAGCAGGGAAGTGATTCTCTCAGCGGGGACGTTTCAGTCTTCCGCATTACTCGAGCTTTCTGGTATTGGGAATAAGACGATTCTTGCCAAAGCTGGAATCACACCGCTTTATGATTTACCTGGGATTGGAGAAAACCTTCAGGATCATACGAGAATTCATGCTTCCTATATTTTGAAGCCTGGGTTTGTGTCTGTTGATCGGTTGAGGTTCAATGCTACGTATGCTGCTGAACAACTCGCTCTGTACAATGCTCGACAACCTTCAAAGTAAGATTCAGCCTGTCTCAGCAGATTTCCTTGAACCTCAAATTTCGGAATATTTTGCTCAATTACACCTCTCGGCTAATAACAAATAGATATGATTACACAGCCTCCGCTTATGTCTTTACTCCGTGGTCTGCCATTTTACCTATACCCTACGCGAACTTCCTGGCCCTCGCCAAATCTCTCATTACCAGAAAATCCTCTCCAGCTCTAAAGAAACAACTTTCCCTCTTCGCCAACCCGTCAGTGCCCCAGGTAGAAATCATCTTCTCCGACGGTCTGACCGCTATCAACGGCTACCCGCCACCTACCTCGCCCTTTTACGGTATAGAAACCTTTACCCTGATAGCCGGTCTCATGCACCCCTTCTCTCGAGGCACAGTTCACATATCCTCTCCCTCCATATCTGTCCCACCACTTATAGACCCAAATTATCTCGTTTCGCCTGTGGATCTAGCTGCACAAGTCCGACTTGCGAAATACCTTCGAGAAATCGCAAATATCGAACCGCTAAAAGGAGTATGGAGGGATGAGTACGAACCTGGTGTTGCGGTGCAGGATGATCAGCAGTGGGAAGAGTATGTGAGGAATGCTACGAGTACGTTTTATCATCCTGTGGGTACTTGTGCGATGGGAAATGAGAAGGAGGGAGGGGTGGTAAGGGAGGATCTGAGGGTATGGGGGACGAAGGGATTGAGGGTTGTGGATGCTAGTGTTATAACTTTGTTGGTTAGTGGTCATATACAGACGGCGGTTTATGGGATTGCGGAGAGAGCTGCGGATTTAATTGTTGGGGAGTGGGAGTAAAATTCTGTTGGCTGGTGCTTTTTTGGGTCTTGGTTTAGAAAATATGTAGCGAAAATTCCAAATCTCCCTTAGGCTTACTGTATAGAAATCTCAAATACTTGATTTAAGTTTTCGAATCTTTCGAAACAAGCTCTAGCTTAATTAGAATCAGGCGTAATGCACGATTTTTTATTAAGAAAAGGAGCAGATGTTGTTCTTAATTTTGTGTTAGCTCTTCGAGCTCTTTTCTTTTCTTTTCTTTGTAAGCATAGATAATTAATTCATATCGATCAGGCAATATCACGGAGACCTAAATGGGAGACCTGCTCTTGTGCGGCGTAGAAGTGCGACATATACTGCAGTGCTGCCTACAACATTGCGAGAGTAGAGTTTATTGGAGCTTGGTGGTGCGTTAAGCGGCCAAGGAAATGAGATTAGTTCAACTCACAAAAGGACCGCAACCTTATCTGTGACATAAGTAAAAGGAGTTCACAGTGGAACTTCTCTCAGTCAATGATTGTCCTCTGGTTCTCTTAAAATGCCCCGCCCTCGACCTTAAGGCTATTATATCACTAAGACTTCCGCACATATAGACCTCGAGGCGCAAACCCATTTTTGTCCTAGCGCTATCGAAATAGAGTAGTTGCCAAGCTTTGTTTTGGTGGTGTGGCTTAGCGGACACGTCGCTTATTCTCGCTTCGTAACTGTCAAAATTAAAAATTCCAAAAAAATACTAAAGGAATTGCAATAAAAATCATGCTATGAGCTTTTAAACCAAACTCTAACTAAGTAACCAACAACAGGTGTTCTCCCCCTCCAGTTGTTCAGCGGTTAACATTTGAGTTAGGAGATCAATTTAGCAATCTACTAAGCCAGGTAAGTAGATCATGCGACTTGAACGCCCCCGAGCCAAACCCTTGCATACCACCACCTAGCCAAGCAGTGGGCCGTAACTATGAGTAGCCCATGTCCAGCAGCAACTTCGCTTATTTGAATACAAGTAGTTTCGCCGTTAGATTTTCGGCGGTGGGGTGGGGTGCTCGATAAAGTGGGACCAATCATGGAGAGGTTTGCACTCTGGTTACTCAGTGAATGTGATGGGGTATGTTTTATTCATTAACCATAGACAGAGTAACTATATTGCCACTAATTTTGATTGTTTTATCCTCGCCTTCGTCGCGTATGGTGAGAGAAACGGGACTAGCATTTGGGGGATTAGAGATTCTCCAGATTTGCCAGAGACATCACCCCCTATCCTGTAAAACGCTATTTCTATTACAAAAGGCTACAGCTAAAATACATGATAGTGAAGTACAGGGGATGATCGGGGACAAGAAGAGAGCTCTGAAGCTACTAATTTCCGACCCCAGGGGCAGGAAAATAACTGAAGCCGATGGTGACTTCTACTCCTTTTGTCTGTCCGTGATATCAAAACTACTCATTGTTAAATGGAAAACGCTTCAAAGGTTTTAAGCATATATAGTACTAGTCTCTTATCTAAACTATATTTGTTTAATATAATCATTCGAGCAGATTTGAAAAATAAGGCTGTTTACATAAAATTCCAAGAGTTTAAGGAATATATAATCGTAGATTAATATATAAACTAGACTTGTTCAACAGGAATAGCCAAGGATTTCTAGAAAATAACTCTGATTTAACAAAGTTTAAGAGTATTATGAATACACAGTACTAGATTCCTATATAAACTAGATCTGTTCAACATAAATATTTAAGAATATTCGAGGATGTTTATAAAATTAGATTAATTAAACAAAGTTCTAAGAGTTTTAAAAATATATTGTACTAGATCTTTATCTGAACTAAATGTATTTAATACAGTTTTTCGAGACTATTAGAAAATCAAATTAATTAAACAGCTTTATAAGAATTTCAAGAATATACCGTACTAGATTCCAATTAAAACTAAATTCATTTGGTTTGAGTATTTAAGAAGGAATAGAAAAATCCATTTGAACGAAACAGGGCTAAGTACAAGAAATTTAGTAAAGTACCAGTGAGGTTCAAAACTCGTAAGCCAGCGTTACACTAGTTATACCACCAAGATATATTTTGAGAACGCCATAAGCGACGGAAGTTAAAGAACAGACTTATTGAGCCAAGAGCATACATTATACTTATTAGCACTATTTCATTCAAAATTTTGAATTTAAGTTGTGGTGTTGAGGAATCTATGTGACAAAGCGATGATTTTTGGTGGGGTTTTGGCAACGTTTTGAACCCCACTGGTCAAGTGGTCAACTTTGTAATTAGTGAATTGAGCATGCCAGATATGAGCTAGTTAGCTACCCGACTCTTTCTAAGTGGTCAATTCACCGAGGCAGGCATGTGTACTAGACACAATCTTTTAAGCTAGTTTCCAGAGATCTTTGCTCTTTGTATCCTTCAACCTTCCGAGTCTACATACGGCGCGTGACCACCTGTCGACTATTTTACCCTCACTCAAAGTCTTTTGAGCAATTACGGTAGGAGACACTCATTCATTGAATACAACTTAAAAGTAAATCATTCCAGCTTTCCAGATGGATTCACCCCCTCCAGGCCGTGACCAACAAAGTGCGACCGTCGAGACGCAGCTTATACCCAAGAAAAGAACAGTGGACGATGTGTACGACGAGTCGATAAAAGAGAAACTGCAAAAACGTTTAAACAACAAGCGAAAGTCGATAAATGAGGAGATGAAGACGCATATGGAGAAGACGCGAGCCGAGAAGCAAGTCGAGCAAGACTTGGAATTCCAGTTGTTCCGAGACATTATTGAGCGTCAGATCCTTGACGAGGCAGTATTTACACGACAGAAAGGAGCACACGGGGAGGTGGAAGCCGAAGCAACCTTGGAGCGAATCCCACAGGAGGCCGCCTTGCAATCCCAAGCTCAATCCCAACACGAAACAGAAGCAACAGAAGATACCGCAGAAGAGACTTCCGATTCATCCCCAAACCAACCGCATTTGCCGCAAGCTCATAAAGAGTCCTCCAATTCTTCATTACATCGATTAGACATTGCAGACGCATCCAACTCCCTTCCAAGCCAGCCACAACTAAAAACCTCCACAGATCAACCACAATCTCAAGCTCAATCAAAATCTAGGGTCTAACTTCAACCCGCGGTGGTAGGTTCCAACTCCTCCCTAAGCCAAAACTCGATCCCGCAGGCACTCCCTCAACCATCTCAACCATCTCAGCCAGCTCAACCAGCTCAACCAGCTCCACAATCTCAAGCTCAATCGCAATTTCATGCCTAATCCGCAGTAGCAGGTTCTAACTCCCCCCAAAGCCAAAACACGACCCCGCAAACTTCCCCACAACAAGACTGTAACAACGACGAAGAACAACCGGCTGTAGGTGCATTAGACAAGTGGTACTTAGATAGAGCTAGTGTTTTCCGCGTTCTTTTCCCTCTTCCGGATTGTTCATGGAGAGCTGGGATTTTTCACCTCCTCTTGTAACTCATTCTCTACCTACCTCCTAATTCTTAGACATACTTCTAGAAAATTTCAATACTGACTTTGCTATGTTCCACAGTACAATGCACCTGCCATTCAATTCCTAGACCATGAAGACTGTAAAGGTCTTGGTATTAGCTAGGAGACATTCAACACACTTCGCACCGAAGCTTACAAGCTTGCAAAGGCGGTAAGCTTAGTTGTACACCTTGGTGGAGACGGTAATTATAAACTTCGCAGCCATTGGAGTGAGGAGATGTACCACCACTTTCCCGGCAAGGAAACCTTTCAACTAGTTAGGAGCAAGAGATGGGTACATCTGCACTCAGCAAAATTCTCCTCAGAGGAATGTATGAGGAAGTGATGGCGACTGAGCCTCAGGAATGTGGATTAGGATGTGGCAGTACTGATTGTGGCTGCTTACCTATTTTTTTCAAAGTCACCGGCAAAACACTTCCAACCAAATTTCGTCTCTATAGAGTACTAATGGAGAGAAAGGGGGAGGAACCTGAGGAGTGGGAGTTTGGTCAAACTTTCAATAGTTATGACCTCGTTTTCAGAGGCGCTTTTGAATTGCACGAAACAAGCATCGGGGGTGGCCACTGCCGTAATATCTCACAATGGAGCATTCGACCAAGCGAGGTCAAGGTTTTGTCTTACAATGGTTGCACATTGAAGGCGGAATTCTTGAATGGCACAGATACGCTCATGCTCCTCTTTCATGATCCAAATGCTTTCGAGGATTTTCTCAAAATTTTCAAGAAGGAGTGGGGTCAGGTCCTGAAGAAAAAGCAAGTATTTTTGACTTCACGGTTTGGCGAGCAAACGCTAACCTCGATCATAGTACTGATCTTCGCTTCGCTACCTCGCTATATTATTCTGAGACTGAGACTAAGAAATATGATTCCAGATGCCGGTATGATTAACTATGGCGATTAAACGACGATGCCTTCCTTGGATTGACTGTTTATCACGGGGTATTTTGAATTGTTTTGATGTGGGGGAGATGATGGCGATGAGGCTTCTTGAACATAACATTGAGTGTTTGGCATTCTCATGTTTCTTTAAGGATGTTTGAATGGGTTACATTAGTCCACATGTATTAAAAATGTGTCTTGCATGGCGTCCAAGAGTGTAGCAGATAAGCTAGTAGTAGCCTTGAAGAGATCAAGTAATTACCAAGCCAAACTAACATAAATTACAAAAAATTCAAAACATCTTGAGGCAGGTACTCAGGCCGAGGTACCATCTCATCTCCAATAATACTCATATCCACATCCTCACTCTCCATCATCATATCCAAATATCCCTTATTCACCATGTGATGGAAAGATTTCGGGCTGATATGGCTGATTTAAAGATGTGTCAGGGAATAGAGAATAATGTAATCCCAATAGCATTTCGGCATCTGAGGTTGCTATTAATTCGGAAGATTTCGGTGTGAAGTTTTGAGGTATTGGTGTTTGGGTGGAGTCCTCTGTAACAATTGTAGGGCCGTATGCCATCTCGCCGCCACCATTGTTTCCAACCTCGGTAATCTGATACATAAACCTAAGATTGGAGCTGGGAGAATTCGTGACACCCGTTAACGACCAACCAATAGCTTGGAGAAGAAGTACGATTTGCTGATGCATGAAGTAGGAGTTTTTGCCTCCACTTCGGAACTTTCGAAGATTTTGTGGAGGCATATTCTTGTTCTGTGTTTGTTTCTAGATCACTAATTTTGTTCTACTTTCTAATCAAGTGCCACGAGGATGTAGCGAGTTCCACCCCAGTATTTATCTAGCTGCTGGAGGGATTTATAAACTGGTCGGTAGTTTTGACTTGCAGCTAATGCTAATAAAGAACGTTTCTGCAAGTCTTGTGATTTTTCCTTTAGTGTTTCGTCTTTTGCTCTTGAAGGACTGGGCTCTCGTGATGAAGGCTGGGTGGTGCGCGCTGCGGATCCAATTAGGAAGGCACATGCTGCGATATACATGAGTTGACTCGTAAAGGGATTGCCGATAAAACTCTTTGGGTCAAGGAGCTTGGCAAAAGCTAGGATATCCGCAATGGTCTTAGCGGAGCTCATACTAAGCTCTCGGCTATTTGGAAATAATTGTACAATTTGGTCCTCGAAAGAGTGCATCAGGGTCGGTTGATGGAGAAGCATGATGAGGGTGTGGGACCAAAAACGAGTCTATTTCCATTAACCTTGGCGTAGGCTTCTCTGCAGTTTTTGGAAATAAGTAACTTACAAGGATGAAATTCGTCCCCTCCCCAGATTTAACATGATGCTGAAAGTTAATAGTATTGAAGGTCAGTCTTTGGTCAAGCTTCTGATGCAAATGCGTCAAATCCTTCTCCATCTCAGCAAGTCTTTTGATCTTCTCCGGTGTAACTTCCTTCACGTCCTTGATAATGTTTAACAAGAATAATTTGGATCAGAGTAGGAAATGGATTTGGCTAACCACTTTCAGTATTATTGGTGACAGCAGGAAAGTTCAGCTCAAAATCGCGTCCCTTAAGGTTACGGGTCTATTAGTGCCGGAAGAAATAACTCTATCTAACATGAAGACGGCCCATATCTTATCAATACTCTCTTATTCCACTTATTCTCGTTCCTTTGCACTATATGTCGAGAGAGAGTCGGGTTGCCCACTCTCGATGCTCGGTTTACTAGATGGCTCCATTTCGCCTTGGTGTTTGACACCGTCTAGTTTTTGTAAACCAAGATCTACTGCCATTCGTATCGAACAACCGAGAAAACTAGGGATGAAAATTAGCTTCTCGCTTAAGGTTTTTCAGAAGGCAACTATTAATTTCATAGCACACTGTCTTGATTAGCACCAAAGCTTTCGTACGCAAGTAGCAAGCAAGCCTGTCTTGCTACAATCGAAGGACGTGGGAAATGCTCTATAACAGCTGCTTTTGCCCGTTGTGCAAACAAATTCCCATATTCTGAGTTCGATTTTGAAGTTCTGATGATAGAGGGATGATTAGAAAATCGAGCAGATGATGGACAAACGGCATCCACTAATATTGCTTCGACAGTTCGTTCCTCAACTTTTTTTGCAAATGCTCTTCGACACAGAAAAGGAAAGTTGTAACCTAAGTGGATAAAGAATGTTTCCACGAGATGGAGTATTAATTCATCAACTGGCAATGTAACGTCTTGATCGTATATTGGAAATTCCAGTATTTCATTTCGCGTCGAGGAGGAAGTACGAGGTTTGCCTTTTCGTGAAACACCAGGTACCCCACATGATACTTTTCAGTACAGCAAATTAAACTTTTTTAAAAAATATGACTTTTGATTCCCTCTACGTTGCCGCTCTCATTGTATTGACCCAAGTAGCAAGAAAAACAATACAACATGTATGTTTGCCATCTAGTATCATCCCCTCAACTGCGAAATGGGACGTTGTGGGTCACTGTGGCTGTGCAAGCCAATAAGATCGTTCATTTCTTGCAGGTACTAAAATATTATTGGCTATATTCACTTGCACCAGCCACAGTGACCCACAATGTCCCATTTCGCAGCTGAGGGGATACTTTATTCACCAAGTATATAGTTGGCCAATTCTGTCTATATATATTCTACATTCACCACAATTAACCGCTATAGTTTATCGAAATAATTTAAGTCTCCTAAACACTCTAAGAATTCATATTAAACAAATGTTACTGGGGTAAATACTTAATACTCTATACTTGTGAAACATTCGAAATTTTATTTAATCAACTTAATTCATCTGAATACTTTCAAGGAACATAATTTAATAACTTAACTTACTAGACATACTATTTAATCCTTTAAGATAGTACATGATTGATCAATTCAGTAATTGGTGAAGAAAGTATACCACTTCGTCTATTATAGTTGCACTGCTAACATTTCAGGTTTCTGCTGTTAGCTCAAAACACTCAAGGCGCAAAGAAGACCACATCGAAACTTTTTGGAAAATTTATACAGCAGATATCACGTTAAAATACCTACAAAATTCGATGACCCATTAGGTTTCCATGACATTTCTTTGGACATCGTCGAACACACCATTCCGCTGAAAAAAGTGCACCTCCTGCCCCAATTAATCCAAGAAGCCTCTTATAACACGACTGTTACGGATATTGGGCACTGAGAATCATTTTCTTTCGGCAATTGAAGTGCTTGGTTGACCAAGTTTAGGCAATGGGTTAACCGCACTTCGACAATAATAATCAATATCAAACGCGCCGACTTTTAAATGACTACAAGACACGATTGAGCGGCCGAATCGCGACTTCCAAGAATACAGGAGATTCTCACGTACCTCTGCTAAAAACTTCATCGACGCCAAATTCCTCGCCATTGGAGGATATTGAGGCATGATGAACATCGACATTAGATGTACTCTCTTCAGCTTTCTGTTTAACTATGTAGGGAATACGCCTCAGGCAATACAATATGTCTAAGCGAGGAGCATTGTCAAATTTTTTTTCTCTATAGAACCCTTCATAATAGGAGCAAGCAATTGTGGAGAACTCGTTTGAGAGATACTACGTAATCGTGCATGATATTTCCTCCAGTTCGGGGCTTTAGTGCTAGTTTTTCAACTTCCCAAATGAATAGCAATCCTGTTGAGGTGCTATTTAAAATCACTCTACGAGTTCCACTACCGGTACTCCTGTTGCAAGGTTGTGTTCTTTTAATTTTACAGAAAGTCTTTTTAGCTACCTTTAACACTTTTATCAGCAAACTATACGTTGCTGCAAAATGCGACCGTGGAGAGTATAAAATGTCAAGACTGCGTTCGGGAGTCTGATGTTGCGTACGGCCCGATATCGGAGCCGATAAACAATTATACCCTTAGGTACCATTGGAGAAGCAGGTTCAACGATCAGGAGAGACAAGAGTACTTCTTCCGTATTCTCATACCTCAATCGATCGAAATGTCATACTGCTGTGCAACAACATCTGCTGTGTTAAGGGGTCCAAAAGAGAAGATATAATTATCGGTAGCGCAAGGCTACCTATCCCAATTATGCTGACGACTCCATGTCACCAACTTCTGCATCCCAATCCCAATTCCCAAACATCCGTGCCCTTTTCAAAAATTTCTCCCTAAGGAGGATCAAGACTTATAAATATCCGAATCACTAAAAAAAAGTCAGTAACCACATCTCAACCACCAAAAGAATCAAACTCACAACTTCCCAAACTTCCCTCTCCCCTCCGCCTCCTTATTAACCCACACACTAACACTAGTACCAGCACAAATGAAATCCCCAAAACCATCATCTCCAATAGTGACCTCGCCCTTCTCCCAGCCCAAGACATCAGTCCAAACCTCCCCAGCATGCATCTCGCCAACATGCATCCTCTTCTCGCCCGGTCCAGCATTAGACATGACAACCGCACATCCGAATCTCTTATCCCATGTTCCGTAGCGGACCCAGCCGATACAGGTAGGGTAGTCGAAGTAATCTTGTTGGAGACCGTAGGAGTAGAGTTTTCGTGCTAATGCAAGATCTAGTACTAGTAAGTATTTTTCTAGACTGAGAAATAGGAGATTGATTTACCTGGAAGTGCATCTCCGCATGAGGGGGGAAATGGATGTTCTCCTTTGATACCGTATACATCGCCATAGAATAGGCAAGGATACCCGTCGTATCGGAGGAGGATGAGTGCGTATGCTAGGGGTTTGAAGAAGGGTTCAATGGGTGCCTCAAGTGCTTGGTATGGTTGGGTATCGTGGTTCATTACGAGGGTCTGTAATTGGAATTAGCTTTTGTAACAAGAGTAAAAGCTTTGGGGGCTTACCACAGCGTTGACAGGCACAGTCTTGACCAAGGTGTCATTGAATACCGTTCTCAAATCCGCATTCTCGGTCTTGCTCAATTGACTGAAATTGTAGACAAGAGGGGCATCGAACAAACTGAATTTCTTGCCCATCCGATCCAAGTAGCTCGTCATATCAGCTAAACTGTCTTTCCAAAATTCGCCCACGAAGAACCACCCTTCTCCTTGGGTTTTATCGAGTTCAGTGATGAGCTGGCGAAGGAAATCCTCGCTGAAATGCTTCACAGCATCGAATCTGATTCCTTTCAGAGTGATTTGTTTACTTAACCATATGCTCCAATCTCTAACATCTTGGGAGACCTCTGGGTGATCATAGTCGAGATCAGCAAACATAAGGTAGTCGTAGTTTCCCTTTTCGCCATCAACATCATCTCCATCTGCCCAACCCTTTGTTTTATCGCCAAGGATCTTGTAAATTGCGGTCTTCTCGTTCGCGGCGTTATAATCGGTACCCGAAAAGTGATACCAATGGTACTTCATTTTGGAGTACTTTCCATTCCGACCTGGGAAGTCGAAACCTAGCCATGCATCAATTTCGTAAGGATCGGATATGTTTTTGGTTCTGTCTTCGGGGTCGACCTCTTGGGCCATGCACTTCTCCTTGCGATCCGCTGCAGCTTTGTGATTCAAAACTATACATTCTGTTAGTAGTTGGACATTTAATGCGGCGAATTGAAATCTTACCAGCATCCCAGTATATTCCCATTCCACAATCGTTCGATTTTTTGACCAATGTCATAAGTTCATCCTTGGTACCCCATTTTGTGCCCTTTGATCCCTTCTGGTCAAATTCTCCGAGATCATATAGATCATAGATATCGTAACCGTTGCCCGACGGCGAGGATGCTTTGCATCCAGGTGGGACCCATATGTTGTCGATTCCAGTTGCCTTGAGTTTTGCAACATTGTTCGCCAATCTTTGCCAGTGTTTGTGATCGTCGGGAACGTACCATTCGAAGGCTTGCATCATGGTCATGTTGTCCGGGGTGGGCTCCTGCTCTGCCAGAGGATTAGATTCTGCCTCCAGGAAGGAACGGGACAGTATTGTGCTCACTTGAATCCTCCATCTTGAAGGTTGAGTGATTTGGACTTGGATGTTCGAGTGCTCGTAGGAAAGGCAATTAATTGTTTGTATGCTTGAGTGTGCAAGTGATTGAGGATATGTACAGAGGCTCGAGACAGGATAAGAATTAATTGAGAGAAGGAAACAAGTTTGATGGCCTCCAAAAAGATAACGAGTAAGTTGGTCTCGCTAGCTAGAACCTCTCCAAAGACCCTGACCCCACTTCACCCACCAAGTGCGAGTAAGATGGGAGGATAGCTGAAAGCTGCCGACTTTGCTCCAATCTTCACCCAATCTTGGAAACTTCCAACAGTCCGATAAGGCCTGGACCTGCCAACCCCTGGAATAGTCTGACATGACGTACACGGCTGTGAAAAGACCAACAAAATAAACTTGGAGTCCTCGGAATTGAAAAAAAGCATACTGCAAATGGCATTCGAGACAAGGCATGAAGACATTCAGGTGTTTGAGTCTCAACCGCTGCCGGTTGGCTGGTTGTAACATCGTTGCACAAAAGCCGATCTTGGCCGGGACGCATCACTGATGGTTATATTCCCTATATTCCCTATATTCCCTATATTCCCTGATGAGTGGCAATCTTGAAGCCATTCTTGAGCTTTATTCCAACCAGATTGTGTTAATGATAGCACCATACTATACATCCACGAGAATAGCAACTGTTCGATGACGGTAATAAAACAATGAGGGCTATCGCATTAAAGCAAGGAAAATGAGGGCAGCTTCTGGTCGCCCTGGCGCCGCCACTGGACGGCAGGTAGCTGACCATGTACCACCAGAAGACTCGAGAACAAACGGGCGTTGAAATTGCCCTCAAAATCGAAATCGTAGCAACTGGAATTGTTGTTGTATCTGTGATGCTTGAGATTTCAAGGACAAAGGACGAGGGCCAATAAATTTTCGCCTGCACCCCTGTTCGCTGAAATTGGGCGGTGACGAACCCCAATCGCTACGACAACCAAAAGTAAATAAACCCTCAACGGACGAACCTTCTGAACACAAGTCACAAACCACGAATCCCCTGCCACACGAATTCACGAGTCCTGTCCAACCTCAACTCACCAGTGCTATATCAGCACTGCATTTATCCTGCACATATCCGACCGACGGGTTGCTGCATGATCCCTCGAGGACCTTTCCACGCCACTATTTACAAACACTGACCGCTCCCACAAGAAATGGGAAAATCTACAAAACAAAAGAAATTCAACATCCACGTGGATCAATCCTGCTTGACAGAGTCTACCGATCTCGCCATGTCCCCAGAAAGGAATACCTCCAACGAAACAATTGTCCGCCACGATTCATGGGCGGAGGGAGACGCAGAAGAGAAGCCGGAAGAGAATTTGGAAGAGACGGTGGAAGATACACAGGATGTCCACGACGATGACAGCGAAGAGAACAGGGCTCGCGAGCGACAAATCGATCGAATCCAAGCACAGATACAAGCTGCAGCTCGTGCAGTTGTCGAGAGCATTGAGAAGGACAACTATGGTGGAAATGAAGATTCGGTGTTGAGCATGCAAACGGACGCGGGCCCCGAGCCAGATGGAACAGAACTTACATACGGGGATGGAACGGAATTGACATACGACGGAACAGAGGATACCTACGACGACGAGGACCATAGTCATCTGGAAAACAGCCACCTAGAGGACAGTCATCTTGAGGATAGCCATTTGGATAGTCATTTGGAGGGCTCGCATCTAGAGGACAGTCACCTGGAGGACAACCATTTGGAGGATAATCATTTGGATGATAGCCATTTGGGTGATAGTCACTTGGAGGCAGAGGAAGTCGACACTGAAGAGGCTGCATACCAATCTGATGCCGATATTTATTCTCAACCCGAGGAAGAAATACACGAAGATGATCCTGTATACGATTCTGTCAACGAAGAAGTATCGGAATTGAATCCTGACATGGATGCCTCTGCACTCATTCTTGAATCCGAACACGGTCATAAGTCTGAAGCAGACCACGAGCTTGAGCTCCAGGAGCATACTTCCGACCACGAACATGAACACGAAGAGCTTGTGCAAAGCATCGAACACGACGAAAACAATAACAAGGAGGAGGAGCATGAGGTGAAAGTAGACATTGAAGAAGTCGAAAATTCTGTGCCGAAATACGAGTCTGAAAATGATCGAGGAGGAGACTCGAGCTCTCACAATGAAGGAGACATTGACGACGATGTATTCAGTCGAAATTCTGGGCACAGCGCTCGCAGCAGTTTGAACTCTTGCCATGGCTTGGATAGCTCAGACGAACCATATGGACAGAAAGCTCTCACTTCCCCAGCGGTTGGCGAAGAAGCTGGCACACGCCGCGTATCCGAAGTCTCTCGCATCGAATCGTACATGCACCCGATTCCCGATGCCGTGCAACATACCCACCACGAACATACCCCAAGCAAGGTACTCGCTCGCCCTCCTTTCCGAACCCCGTCTTCAGTGCGTGCAATTCAAATGTCCTCACCGACTCAGTCCATCTATAATGCTTCTCCTCGATCAGTAAAACGACACCTCCCAACAGTTTCTCGAATTGGGACGCCAAGTTCACATACGTCCAAGAACAAAACTCCAACACGCTTCAAGGCTAAGAAGGAGCAACCGCTCGTCTTGTTGCACGTTACTGTTCTACCTCTTGAGTGGCCTTACTCTCATCTTATGTCATCGCCAGAAATTCCTGATGCTCTTCAGGATGTGAAAGAAAACTGGAGGCTTCTACAAGAGAAGCTTGGAGACACTGTTCTGGAGCGAGGTATTCTTCTTCCTCATCCCCAAGACTCATATGACGTCCTCGAGGAACGTTTGCTTGAAGCACTGGAGTTGCCTGTCCGACCACGCGCCTTGATATTAAAGTGTGGACACTATATGGGCCCTATAGACCTTGAGACTCCTTCCTCGGACGAAGATGCTGAAGAGTTTTGGGCCGAAAAGGCGCCTCAAAGAAAGTGGTGCGACATCTGCCGAAGGGATGTAAGACTTGAGAATAGCGAAGAGCCGGAGAAGCGGCGGTTCAGAGTTAAGATATACGCAAGTAACGGTTTGATGCATGCTGGTGCTTGGGCGGCAGCTTGGAGAGAAATGGAAAGAGTTGATGTGGAGATTGGGCCATGGGTTGAATCTCTTCAGCATACGGAGCTTGAGAAGTTAGCTATTTTAAAACCTGAACTGCCGGCGAAGGAGGACCTCGAGGACGGTTTCGAGGACGAAGAAGAAGACCATGAGGGAGTAAGAAATCTCAGCGAGCCTAGGGAGATTCAACAACCGCCTCCTAAAATCGAGATGTCAAGCGATGAAGATATTCCAGAGGAAGTTCTCCGAAATGTCAATATGTCGGAAAGACATGAGCATCGCGCCAAGGTCGAAGATATTCCCGAATCCCAAGAGCGTGAAAAGAGTGTCGCCGACTACGAAAAAGAAATGCAAGAGTTGCTTCTTGAAGAAGAGAAAATGAGGGAGACGCATATCCAGGAACCGCCAAGTCCCCAGCGACCTCAACATTCTTTCCACGCTGAACCGAGAGCCAGGATAAACGAAGATTCTCTGTCCGAGCTGTTGGTCGCTGCTGGCAAAGTTGCTTTGCGAGATCGCAAAAATCTAGCTATACTGTTTCTCAGTATTCTAGTTTTGATACTCGCTCTCAGACCGGGAGCTTCTTCGCCTAGTCATCTGCAAACGGCAAACACCTCGATGACCACTCCAGAAATCCTTGCGACTCCTGAAACTCAACCCAGCCCTATTACCCCGGAAACCCGCGTCGAGGTAACAATTGCGGCTCCGGAAATTGCAGCAAAGATCCCTGAGCAGCCAGCTGTGGAAATCCCTGCAAAGATCCCTGCTAAGAAGGTACAACAACGGAAGCCAAAGGTTGCAAAGATTACCCCGAAGAAGCGAGTGACGAAGAAGCCTGTCAGAGAGGAAGCCCCTCCAGTCAGGAAGCAAGAAGCGAAGGTGGGGAAGCCGATACCGGTAGTAGAGACTGTCGAGGATGTCATTGAGGAGGATGAAGTCGAGGCAGTACAACCGGAGGCGATCGCTGAAATGCCTCAGGTGGAAGTTAGAGAGGGGGCTGAGGAAATTAGCGTCGATATGCCGGAGCATAATTTAAATGCCGAAGTGGGGGCCGTTGAGGAGTTGGAGATGGTTGAGGAGGTCGATGAAGATAAAAATGCATCGGGAGGGGCTGAAGATGAGGCAGAAGTCATTAAAGAGGATGCGCTGAGAGCACCTGAGTTATCTGACTCATCTGCTTCAGATGGAGAGTTGGATGAGCGCCCGGAGGAAGAAGAGTCGTAAAATCTTGGGGGAATCAACCAGGAGAACAAGAAATCAGAACCATTAATTTATCGAAAGGAAAAGAACGAGGGGATACAGAACGAGTATTTGGAAAGGGAAGCATATTTGAGCGAAGCGTTTTTAGTTTTTTGTTGTTTTGTTTTTGTTTTTGTTCACCATTTCTTGGCTGGAATGTCTGGAATGTAGTTAGAGATACCGTGTTGTTGGAAAGCAAGGCTTAATGTGATATGACAGCTAATGAAAAGGTTATATCATTCCAGCCAAGTTGGCATTTTCCATTCTAAACAAATCGTGGGGGGTTCGAAAAAATGGGATACTGTCGGCGGACCTCCCCTTATTTTCATGACAGTGTTTTACCCTACCCCCCGATGCTTACTCCATATGTGTCGAATTGATACGAGGAGCATGTGGTAGTTGGTTCCCCGGTCCCTGGATTACGGAACCGAAGAGGCCATGAGAAGATTATCGCACCATCGACTGTGGTTGGCTGTCAAGATGTTGTGGCTTCGAGGGCTTTTCCGCTCTTGGCTCGATGAGAGCTTTCTCTGCCTCTCCCCCTGAAATCAAGGTAGCGTAAACCTAGAATATGTAGCAAGGTTTACATTACCTTTATCTCAGGGAGGGGAGGTCCACAGTCTTCTTTCTTTTTTTAAAAAAAAGCTCGCGAGTTCTTTCCTTTCAAGTCGTGATTCGCGGGGCGTTTTTATACGACGGCGTTATTTCACTTGGCGGCATCGTATCTAGGAATGTTATTCCGTCCTTGAAAGTCTTGTATTGTTGGTTAATTTAAAGTGTTCTATTGTCTTCTATCCAAACCCCCGCATGGCAAATACTATTTCTTTCAATGAACCCCTCGCTCTCTATCACATAAGAAATGGAAGTATTATATTCAAGAAATGTAATTCCGTCTCTAAAAGTCTTGTATTGCTTAATGAAAGTGTCCCGTTGTCCTTTCTATCAAAACCCTCGCCTGTCTATTCCAACTCCCAAATACCTCAATACCTACAAGTACAAACAAGTCTATGTCCGGGACCAGAAATTCTCTATCGTCTAAAACTCCGGTTTATATCCCTTTCCATTCTATCCCAAACTCCAATACTTCAATTTACCCATAACTCCTGTTGTAGCCCTGCTATCCTACACACAACACTGGGTGCTCAGTTTTCTGTCCGAAGACAAGTGTGAGCGAAAAGACTGCTCTAGATGGAAACGGCGTCTTCGACGGTGGCATTTTGTCTCCCGTAGTACTATAATTTTCAATCATTAGCCTTTTTGCCTTTGCTGCGCTTTTGACTTTTGAGACTGTACTAACAGGATCATCTGGTTGAGGTTCTGGCTTTGGGGGGTCTTGGTTTGGAGAACCAACTGCTGGGGAAGTTTCAATGATAGACATGGACATGTTTTCGATTGGCGTTTGAGATTGAATAGTTGGGTTGAAAAAGAAGTGCTTTTTCTTGAATATTGAAAATGGGTGTTGGTGTTTGATGTGTATTTTGATTGATGAGATGCTTTGAAGTGCTTTGAAGCTTGATTGTATGTTGATGATGGGATATCTTAATAGAGGGAACTTGACGTTCTTATATCTTTTCGATTTCCTCGTATCACCATCATCAACACTTCGAAAATGCGCAGTCTGCATATTGGAGGAGCAAATCAAGAAGCCTAGAGGTTGAATGAACTTGAAGGAGGCATCCCTCAGTCAAGTTCGTGTTATCCGCTAGTCGACTCTCGCGGCAAACCGTATTCGTTCACACCAAGTTCAACCCCATTGGAAGTTGAGGCTGAGTGGCGCTCACCGTTACACTTTCTGTTAGTCCGGTGTGTTTTCACCAAGGAGAGTAGCCAGCAGGAGTCTTTCACTAGGAGTCATTAATCTGGACTGCAACATATTTGGTGGCGGTGTTTGGCCAAAGTATCTCGGAATCCATAAACACCCCTCCCTTATCTGCATGGCGCCTATCGTTTATCCTAGGCACATTTTTATGCATCTTTCTTGCTCTTGATCCTATTTAGCGTTCAGCCACCCGCTCCTGGAGGTACTTGTCGATGGGCGGCTTTGGTTTGTTCAGATGAGGAAGCTGCCTGACACCTGAGTGTGCTTCACCGGTCAAAATGGCCCAAATCGAAATAGGCACCGAGGCACATATTATTTTTTGCAAGTGTACGTCTAAATCGGACCTGGTCAAAATAACGTCCGTAACGAGAAATCGACGAAGAAACTCAATTTGTTTTCCCTCGTTCAGCTTCTATTTCATTTACCTCTACGATCGTATTTCTACTGCCGCGTAGGTCGGTACTTCTCAGTCCTGTAAGCACCTTATTTTACGTGTATTAAACGATGGGACTGGACTAGGTCGTTTATATTCCTTCGTTGGCTGGTGCGTGCACATAGCCTCACTCTTGGGAAGGGAGAAAGGTACCAAAGGTACCAAAACCTGGTTGTAGGATTCTGGTTATATTGTATATATTGCAACTGCCAGATTTTCGGGGGACCTGTCAACCGAATGCCGAAGACATGGTCGCAGTGCTAGGCTCTGCAGACATACACATTGCCTGCCCTTCCGTCATTAAGTGGGGTGTGTGTATAGGGTTTTAAACAGCCGAGGCATCGAATGGTTATTTAATATGGATTTCCCCATTCCTTTTCCACTACCTCTCGCACATTATGAGTTTAAATGAGTACTTTTACCCCGATACTCCGAAAACCCGGTTGTATTTTTGATTTTGGTAATGGATGAGGGTGTTTTGGGGAGGACAGTCACCGCTTTCAGCCCTACCATTGCTGCATGTGGCGTGTAAGCATTATATCGTATACATCATACCACATGCTAACCTCTTTCTGTACATTTGCGAATCTTGGTGTGAGACGCGCATACGACTAAATGAAGCGAGTGCGAAATTATTTTTCTGGCGTAGGATGACTACAGGTAGTTGTTGTCCTCAGTTGGAAATAATTCAGGCAACAATCTAAAATGTTCTCCTCGGTTTTCCTTTCGCATTGGTGTTTGAGTAATAAGGTGATAAGCCAGCGCTGCCACCGTGGTCTCGGTAACGAATTAGGGTTCGGTGGATGTCGGCACCGAACTAATTCTTTTCACGGAACTTTTGATTTTCTTGCGAATTGGGGTTCGTTTTGAGGGATTACGGTACTCTACTCAGCTAAGCACATTTCTTGAGACGTGTTTCGAGGCTGATTGAGGGAATGCTGTCATTGTCGGGGATCTGTTGGGGGAATGTTGGTTGCTGAGGGTACTTTTACTGTGAGATTCGCCACCTCATTTGTTTGATTGCTAGCTATGAGTTCTAAAGTTTCTTGATCTTCTGTTTCCTCGGATTACACATTGATGTGAATCGCTGGAGTTCCCAAACCAGATTCCTTTGCTGTGTTTTCACTTCGAATCACGCACTCCTCTCCTTCATCGATACCATGATATTTTTCTTGATTTGCTCGTATAGAAGCCCAATCAGATATCGGTAAGGCCCGTTGTATGTGTTGATTATACCGACTCGGACCGTTTACATTCAGGTAGCCAATACTACATTGCGAATCAAGACCTGGTTGCCACAGTTTGAACTACAGGTTCACGAACTACTGTTTATTTTAGACACGAATCGAGAAGCTGAAGCCTTTCATAGCATCTTAAGTCTGCAGTCATTCTGGTAGGCAGTATTTTATAACGATGCGTGGATAAAAAAGACGTCGTAGTGGGACACGAAACCTCTTTCTTGCTGCCCATTTGTCGTTCGCCGGTGTAAACAAACTACTCTGCTTGAGAAAACTTGACGCTCTTGCCACCCGGGGAAAACTGCTGCAGACACCGAAGTATTTTGTCCAAACAACAACAATCAAGCTGTATAGGCTTTGCTGTACTTGATCAGTTCCGAACCCCTGCCTCCCAGCTGCGTTGTCAGTTTCGCCGTTGTGGAAGGAGACATGTGTACCTTGAGGTGTTGGAGACTTCTGCAGGCAAGATGTGACGACTGCATCAAGTTTCGTTACCTATATCGCTACACAATGTGGTGCCTGAAATTCATGTAGAGCGCATCTGGTACCTGACAGTGGTCAGACACTGCACCATTGAACCCCTAGATATTGAGCAACGAAATTTGAATATTGACTCATGCCGTAGCAATTTCCAGGTAGCATTCGCATAATCCAAGAAATCTCTTTCTCAGACCCCTTTCAAGGTCCTCTGAGGAGCAAGTCACAAAGAACATCCATAAAAACTAAATTTCTCACTTCTTTCCATTTTCCTTCTCACTTTCCCGCAGAAAATTCATATACTAGATTGTAGCAGAAGAACACCAGCCGTTTGAGGTCACACAAACAACTATTCAAGCTTCAGCCCGCTCGTAAATATTTCGGTTCAACTACCTATTTTGGACGGGCAAATACTCCGCCGCCTTCCTTCTTATATACGTAATATCTTCTAAAGATCATTATTTAACAAATATCACCGACATCTAAGCCCCATGAAGAGGAAAAAGGGAGCCTTGCGGGTAGCACAAGGGTAACAGGTTCATCCCGTTCTTAGATATCCCGAGTCCCAGCCTCTCCAATAGCAATAAGAGGGGAGAAAGGTTGTGCGATTCCAAGGTAATTCAGACTTCACGCTCAATGGGATTTCCGAGAGAACAAGTCTCGTATACCTACGGATAAAGAAAACACGAAAAAACCACGGACCATCATCTCGCTTATTTCTCATCATCACGGGTTACACACCACGCCATCACCTGATTTCTACTTCACTCCCTCGTCACCTTCTGTCCCAGGGAAAGTTCCTTCGTATCCCAAAAAAGATACCTCGTTTCTAGAAAAGAGAAGGGAAAGATTCTCATGTTTATCTCACAAAAGAAAAATAATAGTAAGAGAAGTAGAAGAGAGTAGAAACCCATTACAAGTTTCTCAACTTTGGGCTCGGAATACGATAACTATTTCCAACTCTCTTTCTCTTTCTCTTCATCTTCTTTTCCTTTCCCTCTATCCAAGTTTTCTCTGCTATGAACAGTTTATACTTATCTCTTTTTTCCACCAATATTTTGGTACATATTCTCTCGGTAAACAAGAAAAAGGCAGCAGAAAATAGCTCTTTTTAGTTCAACTTCCTAAGATGACCCAAATTATTAATCCCACCCAGACAGTACTAGTCAATAAAAGGAATGTTCGAAAATATCTGAATCAATATTCCAAATTATTTCAATTCTCCAAGATCTCTGGGTTAAATTGCCCTAGAAGGCTAGAACAGCACAGCGAGGTAGGTAGGTAATCTTACGACTTAACAGTATTTGAGACAGCTTCTTTCTGTGGACCTTCTACTTTCTCATCAGATCAATGGTCAATGCTCTAAAATCTACCTCGAGTAATTCTGCCCTTCATTTAAAAAGGATATTATCAAGATCCTACAAAGTCAACAAACAAACTTCTCTTCCTCCACTCTTGCTACTCTCTCACCGGTCTCACCTCTCTTCCTATTCCCTACATCCCCAATCTAAAAAAAATAAAACCTCCTGCTCTTTGATCTCCCCTCAAGACCTATAATCATGAAACTCAAACACAAAATTCAAGGTCAGTGAAGGATGGACACCTCTCGTCTCCCGTATCCAGTCGAGATTCAGTCAGGGTTCATGAGTGAAGCGAAAGGGAAAGGGCGTCCTCAAGTTCACAATCGTTCCTTCTCCGACTACACGTCGACGAGTCTGGACCATGACTCACTAGGAGCCCATGGCCTACTGCGCCGAGAAAGGAAGGAACGACCTGAGAGGTTTAATGTCGAGGCAAGAGCAACCTTACATCCTTTTGAGTTCACAGTCGTTCCTTCTCAACTACGCCCCGACCCTGCCCGCACGAGTCTAGACCGTGACGTACCACAAGCCAATGACCTATTGCGCAACCGAGAATGAAAGGGACGACCAGATGGGGTACCTCTAGAGTATAACCCGCCTCCCTTGCCCTCTCTCTAAAACTCTAAATTCTCCCTCCCTCTCCTCACCACGACTCCCACCCCACTCCCAAGAACAAGACTAAATACAATACAAATATGCTTTAAAAATAAGTCCCCTCAGAAGCCTACAGGAGAAAAAAGGTAAGATAAACACTCTAAAGGACTCTCTATACAAGTACCACAAGTAAAAAGAGAGAAAGAAAGAACTTTTCCTATTTTCCCCCATATTCTCATTCTCATTCTCATTCTCCTTTCTCTTATCTTCTAAATATAGAACATATACTTCCGTCACTTACTCTAACGCTCTTCCTACAACCCCGGGAACTTGTTAATCCAGTCCTCAGGTGTACTTAGAAGTGATACAAAAAGTAAATTCATCCTTACTATGGATAGGTACTCTACAGATAGTACAACCTTTTCAGATGGACTGTTGGTAGGTTACCTACCCATACCACTACTTCCCCGAGTAGACTATTTGCAGGTACGAGTTAATTATAAGGAGCATTCAACTTTAATCCCAAGAGAAATATTTCATCTTTTCTCTTCACAGGCTTTTATTTTGAAACCCAGTTTTATTTTCTTGCTATTGATAGGTTACCTACTTACCAAATAGCACTGCAATTTTTCGGGTAAGCCATTTGTAGGTAACCTGCCGTTAGCACTACTTTATTGGGGAAGCTGTTTGCAGGTTACCCACAAATAGCCAGTCTTTGCTTGCTTCACGCCATCCCTCGGCAAGTAAGCAATAGGAGAAGTTATGAATGAGGCAGCAATTTGACACATCGCCAGTCTCCCTTAGAGACCGCACTAATTTTTGGATAATTTTATTTTTGCTCCCTCTCATCTCATGCTCAAAAAATCAACATCACCTACCAAAACGCCCCTCCAGCCTAAGAACCCTAAAATTAAAGGTATCAATCACACCCTAACGAGATCTCCAAAATAACAAACAACTCAAGCCCACTTGCCCAAAACAGCCATCAACCCCGCCCCCACACACATACACCCATAAGCCAACAAAAGCATCTTCATACTAGCCCGCCTCATCTCAGGACTAAACATAAAATCATGAGCCATCAACTCCACCAAACCAGTATATATCAAAATCCCCGCACTAATTGCATCAAAAACGCCATTAATAACCCTCGTATTCTGACTATTCGGCAATAACGTGCTCCTAACCCCTAGACCAGCCGCAATAGCAATCGGTGTCGTCAAACCGTAGATAGCGCCTAGAATCCAGGGCATCCACCATTTACTCTTGGGCCATGCCGCGGTCGCGAGTCGCGAGCCGAGACCCAGCCCTTCAAAGGTTTGGTGGAAGACGAGGACGATATAGAGGACTACGAAGTTGGAGCCTGCGACTGCGAGGGTGAGTCCGATGAAGATGGAGTGGAAGATGACGCCGAATTCGAGGATGAAGAGGCCGGTCATTTGGGCGGCGAAGTGGTCGTGGTCTGTCATGTGGTCGCGTTGGTGGCCTAGGTGGTCGTCGCCGCCGGGGGGATATGTGAAATCGTCTTCTCGTCCTGGGACGCCCTTGTTATTGGAGGGGACGGTGTTTAGTTGTCCTGAATCGGCTCTGTGGATGGATGGTCCGTCTGAACTGTGGCCCAGCCGTTTAGTTTGGACAACACCATCGCTTCCACTGGGAGTATCTAACTTCTCCTTTCTCACAAAATCTCGAGCCGGATCATTAGTTTCCAAATCATGGGCATGTCCCTGATTTCCAAAAACATCGAATCTCGCAGCCATAAGCTCGATAAAAAACATGACAAAAATAGTCATCAAAACGATCCCAGAGGCCCAATCGTAATCCGTAATCGCACCGGTATTACATGCGTTATTGAGGGCTTCGTTGGCGGGGGAGAGTAGGTGAATAAAAGCCGTGGTTATGATAACGCCGCTACCAAAATGTTTGGTTATGAAAAAGGCCAGTTTGGGAACGTGCATTCGTCTTGTTCTTGCTGCAGCGATGGGGAGTAAGGCTCCTAGCATGGAACCAATCCCAATGACGAAAATTGCAGAGATTCGGAGACCCATTCGTCCATCGTACTCGTTTCCTGAGTCGCAGTCTATCTCCACCGTAAAAGGTTTGTAGTCGTCCGCCATGATGGGCAATGATTTATCTTGTTCCCTCTCGGGAGAAGATCGCGTTGGGTGCGCTCTAGATTGAGGTGTTTTTGGTGCTTATCGTGGATGGTGTCTTTGTTGTGTCCTGTACTCGGAAGGATTCGAGAGGACACAAAGGGTATTGTTCGTGGGAAAAGCCGTGAGCTGGTTGTGAAGATGACTGATGCGACAAGTAGCCTCCGTGTTGATGTACAGTCGAGATGGAAGAAATTTCACTTCCACGTCTGGAATTCGGGCGGTTTGTTAGTGGAGTTGAAGAGATTTAGAAATTTGGAGAGAGAGAGAGAGGAAGGTGGGAGGATGTTGGTGGGTTGGTGGGTTGGAAAAGAAATGGGGTTGGCTTGGGTTTGGCATGGGCGGTGGTGAATGAAATACCTTGATGGGTAGCACGGCTGTGCGGCGTGTTTTCCTCTGCTGACGCTGCAAAACCTGGGACCACAGGAAACACAGCTCCGTAATCGATTCTTAAATTGGAATCGATTCACTCGGAGCCTATTGGATAATAAAATGAGGCGACGGAAGTGGATGTTGCAGAGACATTCAGCCATTCATATATATATATATATATATATATATATATTCACGAGTCCCTCCACTTCAGATCCCGTCAACCTGTTGATTCACTTTATACTTCCACCTGTCCACCCGGAAGCCATCCTTCCCCTCCCAATCCACTCCAATGCACTCCAATCCAAGATCATAACAAGTCAAGTATATCTCCTCTAAAATCTCACCCCGTCGTATGGTCATCAGAACACGCAAGACACAGCCAACCGGCCATGAAGCAAAGGGTTGCACCACGAGCAAGTCAGCGTAGTGTAACACATTCTTTTCACTCCTATCGCCAATTGGCCTGCCTGCCTCATGGAGGTTTCCTCGGATTCACCCTTCCTTGCATGGCTCACCTCTCGCAGTTTCTGTGTCACTGTTTTTCTTCTTTGTGGAGGGGCATCTCTGATGCGCCCTGCAGCCTTTTTTCAAAAACACCTTGATGGGTAGTGGAGCCCTTAGAAATCCATCTCAACCAATCAGCAGTTGAGACTTCTTCAGCAAGATCCACAGTCACAAGCCCGGTTCCTTTTCGCAAGCGATGAAAGGAAGGAGCGCTTAACAACGAACAAAAGACTGCAAACATCCAACGATAACAGGCTTGTTCAAGCCCAAGAGCAAGCTCGACAGCTTTCTCCACTCAGACATGCATGCTAGTACTCGACATGCATGCTAGTACTCGGCACGCAAACCATTGTCCTACCACACATAAATTCTGACAGGCGACCAAAGAACGGCGAGAACGGAACCCAACATCCATCAGTCTCACAACCTCGCAGCTGGGAAATGGAGAAGAACCTGGCTTAGACACGATGACTAAACCAATTGCAGCAAGTAATCGGGTACCAGCCTACCAATACCTTCCAAATCTCTCTCCACGCAGCTAACCGTCAAGATGTTCCCCGGGAAACTGCTAATTTGCGGCTCTCTCTCCCCGCTGCCATGCGACCATGGAATTGCAGTGTAACGTCAACCATGCCTCTTCTTGAACGACCTACTACCCGAAGGATTCGTGTACGAGTACAGTGACAACTGTGACGTTAGCTCTCATCTCCAGCTCCAGCTCCGCCCCGATCATTGTACAAAGCCAGATATTCAACACTTGGGGGGCGCCAAAAGCGGAAGCTATTTATCCAACTGCCAAGGTACCGTAGGGCCAAGAATAACGAGGCAGTGATCCAGTTCACCGACAACAAAGTCATGAAGAAAGTATATCCTTCTCACCGTATGCAAGATGGTTCAACAGAGCTGCGGTCCGTACCACCAACGTACAAACCCCGCCTCTCGGGATCAACATCCATCACGTGGACAATTAAAACGTTCGAGGTAAGGTTGTATCGGAGTGGAAGAACTCGGGTGCTTGGGCTTGAGGAGTGATACAAGAAGGATTTCGTCGTGGGACAACTAAGATACTTTGTGTAATAACCTCCTCGACAGTCCTCCTGCCAAAACCCTAGCGAGATATCTAGGCAGAAGTTGCGAATTGGATTCCCTATATAAGGTTTGGATGAGCCACCTCTTGTCTTCCTTTCCCCTTGCATTATTCCTCATAGTACCTCATGTACTCGGTGCGATACCGCTCTCCCAGTATTGACTCGCCTCCACAGTGACACCTCCTCAACTCAGACAATTATTTGTACAAACTTTGCCACTTCACGGTTTCGCGGTGTCACCAAACTCGGGACGGAGTATCTACCTGGAAAGCAAACCGAGACCCCAGCCGAAATAGGTTATATTAACCATAAATCTAGGCCATGAGGCTCTCTAAGGCTCGAGGCATCTTCCAAGCCTGTTCACGAAATCCGTGCGCAGGGTACAAGGTACAATTGTGTATCTGGTCCAACGAATTCGGCATGGCCATGTGTTTGCATCAGAAGACTCTCTCTCAATGGCTAGTCCTTGTAATTTGTACCCAACTTTGTGGCTCTCAAGATGAATACTGCAGCTCCAATCCGATGGCTCTGAATGGCTGATCCGGCCTCTTCATATCGATCGATGATCCTAGGGTAAACAGAATCTCCTTGACCCTACCCTCCCAAAGCAATCCAAACTTCCAATTCTGGTCGACTCTGGCTTTCAAGACTCCCAAGACCTGTTCTGGTTCCGGTGTCGCCTTTTCTTCAAAATCATCTAGTCTCCACTCGAGTTTTGCAGCCATGCTTCGCTCTCGAATCTTCTGTGCTTTTGCCTTCATCCTCCATAATTCACATCCAAGCATGAGATCACTCTCGTAACTATAGACATTGAAATCGAATTTCGAGCACAAGGCCAGGTTCTTCCCCGCCTTAACTGCATATGTCGTACTAATATTCCCCATCAACGGATTCAACGTCAGAGTCGCAGTAAGTGGTGTTCCATTATGCGCCGGAAGTGTAGCAAACCTTCCCCCAAAACTCACACCTCCCGATTTGTTCAGCGAGCCATAATACATCTCGGCGCCAGCACTGAATCGCCCGTAAAATCGATCTTCGGTTCTAGGAGGTTCTGTGATCTCCTTTCGAGGATCCGGCCCAAAATTGTATAATCCTCGAAGACCAATGAGACCTCCATCCGTCGAGTACAACGTCTCGGCACTGTATTTGCCAACATCATATTGATGCAGAGCCAGTATTGTCGCACCGTTTCTCATTTGACTGTTGCTAACGGCTGAAAGCTTTACTTGTTGGTTTGGGCTCAATCTTGACAGATACAAGGCCTCCAATGTGCTCTGTGGTAGGTAAAGTCGTCCGTAAAACAACGAGTCTCGTTTGTCAGTCCGCTTCCCATTGTGCCATTCTTCCCACATCCAGGGTTCGTCATGTCTGCGTAGTTCTTGTATTTGTCGATACCCTCGTATTACAGACTCCAATTCCACATGTGCGCTTTTCGATGTGGTATGCAAAGGTCGCGAGGTATAGAGGTAAGATAGTGAGCCATCAACGAGCCCAACACTTCCGATTGCATATGAAGTCGCAAAGTTCGGGGAGGAGAGTGAGGATAGGCTTAGGCCAAAGCCCCGCGGAGTTTGGAATTCTAAAAGATCTGCAGAGCTTCAATTAGCATGCACATTCAAGAGTGCCTTTTTTGTAGTTATTTACCTCGCGCTGTAGCTGTCAATTGCGAATAAGAATTCTCACGATCCCAATTCGTGGTATCATAGAAGGCCTGTTGAACATAATCCATAAACTCCAACATTTTCCCGAAGAACCAAACAAAGGCTCAATGCGAAAAGAAAAGAATTATCAAGGAAGAAGAACGCCGGTCGCATTGAAATCCCATCCATCGAGTTCAAAGCTCCTTCCCCAGAGCGCCAAGACCGCCACCCCGGAAAAACACCCATTGCTAGCTCCACCCGCAAAAACCATTTCCCGCTATCAATTCTCTATCGCAAGAAAAATAAATCGAGGCATCGCATCGCAATCCATCCCACCAAAACCACCACCGAACCTCTCTCCCCCACCTCCCCTCCACCAAACCCACACAATGCCCAAATCTAAGCGCGCGAAGGTCGTCCACCTCACAAAAGTTGACAAGAAAGGAAAGGAGTTAACCCTCAAGCTCTTCGCCAACGTCCGAGAATGTCTCGATGAATACCAATTCTGCTTCGTCTTCTCCGTCGACAATATGAGGAATACATATCTCAAGGATGTGAGAAGCGAATTGAGCGATAGCAGGTTTGTTTCACACTTCTTCTCCTTCCATTGCAAAATCAAAATCAAAATCTCAAAAGTTTTATTCAAGATACACCGAACCCCGACCCCTCAACACCAGGAAACAAGGTTATCATACTAACGCGAAAAACAAACAGACTCTTCTTCGGCAAAACAAAAGTAATGGCCAAAGCCCTCGGCACAACCCCCTCCGAATCCCACCAAGAAAACACCCACCTCCTAACCCCCCACCTCCAAGGAAACGTCGGTCTCCTCTTCACAAACCGCCCCGTCGCAGACATAAAATCCTACTTCTCCACCCTCTCAAAAACAGATTTCGCGCGCTCAGGCACTCCCGCAACGAGAGAGTTTACCATTCCAGCAGGGATTGTGTATTCTATGGGCGGCGAGATTCCAGAGGATCAAGATGTTCCACTGATGCATAGTTTGGAGCCGGAATTGAGGAAGTTGAATGTACCCACGAGTTTGGTCAAGGGCAAGATCGCGCTGCAGAATGAGTATACTGTTTGTAGGGAGGGGGATAACTTGGATAGTCGGCAGACGAGGTTATTGAAGATGTTTGGGGTTGCGACGGCTGAGTTTACGGTTAAGCTTGTTGCGTAAGTTTCTTGCATCGAGAGAATTGGGGACTTTTGGGGCTAACAAGCTTTACAGATACTGGAGTTCGGCAACAAGCGAGGTCACAGTAGTTGAGGACGAGGAAGAAGAATTGTGAGAGAAATATGCTGAATGAATCTGGGTTTTCCTATCGTATCATACAAGTCAGGGACAAAGTGCTGGCGTTGACCGGCGCTACCTTATTAGGGAAAATCAAAAAGAAAATTTTGTTGCTTGAGCCATCCACTTCTTACCACCCCATCCATCCACCTAACCACTTTCCCTAATGATAATACAAAGCAAACAAAAAAAAAATGAATCCATCGGAGGCTAGACTAGCATGGTCAGATGGTATAAAACCTTACCTCTGACCTTACCTCCAAACTAAGCCAAAAGGGGCATCCGCGAGTTGAATAGTAGTTGAATGGTAGACTAAGTCGCAATTTCGATACCAACCAAACTGACTTCGAGGTGTTGAGGGGTATTTTCGTTTACCATTGATACCCCCTGAAAGTGACGAGATGGTTGAATCGAGGGTTAACGTAAGGTGATGGCAATACTACCTTGTTGTAAATTGCATCGAAGAAAATCGCTTACCCCTGGTGATAAAGGGAGGAGAGATTGAATGATCGAAAAACCCACCGCAAGACAAACCGAAATTATGCCTCGCTGCACAATTAGTACCTTCGAAGCTTTCTAGGGTCTTCATCGTAGCCACTGCTCTCGTACTGTCTCTTGCGTGAGTCGTCTTCGCGTGGTCGATAATCTCGGTCTCTGCTGTCGCGATATCCATCTCTGTCCCTACCATCTCTACCTCCGTCCCTCCCATCTCGTCCGCCATCTCTGGAATCCCTGGGTCTTACCGGCTCCATGTTGCTGCCACTTCCACGGATTGCATCACGGTCGTTGTATCCTCGGCTTCCACGATAGCCTCCGTTTCTGTCTTCATATGAGCGGCCACCACCACGTGAGTCATACCCACCAGATGGTGCAGAAGATCCGTTGCGATCAGGGGAACCAGAGCCACCATATCCTCCTCGGTAACCGCCACCGCTGGGAGCGCGACCTCCTGGGCCAGCTGGAGCATTTGGGGGAGCGCTGTACCCGTTTGAACCTCCATACCCACCACGTCCTTCCCCGCCTCGAGAGAAACCTCCGCCGCCTTGGTATCCAATTCCACCACGGCCACCGCCGTAGCCTCCACGTTCTTGGAATCCTCCCCGGAAACCTCCTCGACCTCTTCCGCCATCAAATCCACCACGGAATCCACCACCTCTGAAGCCACCAGGTCCACCAGGTGGTGGTCCACCGAAAGATCCAGGTCCCATTGGTCGAGGGGGAACAGCCTTTGTATATCCACGGCCTCCGAGTCCTCCCCCAAAACGGCGGGGTTTCCAGAGCTTGACGGTTCTACCACGTTCAACATCTACCTTGATGCGACGATCCTTGATTCGTAGTCCATCACAGGATTCTAGAGCAGCTTTTCACGAAGCGCGAGCAAGGCGCATTTGTCAGTTATTTTGCCCATACTTGTATACCTTAAGTTGGGCATTTTGAAATAAGAGAAAGGGGGGAAGATGGGCAGCTTGAGGGCCACATCTTTTACATAATGTTTCAACCATTCAAGGTCCTTCGACCAACGCTGTGGATAATTAGGGATGTGATCTGTTTACCTCTCATATCTTTCTCTCGCTCATAGACAACGAACGCATATCCACGATGCTTCTTTTTCTTCTTGTTTGGCTTTTCGTCTTGGTGGGTGTCAACAACAATACGAATCTAGTCGCGAAATGTCAGCAAAGTGTAATAATATAATATATGGGCCAATTATCCATAGGCATACTCGTTCGATAGCGCCAAATCTGCCAAATTCACTTTCGATATCCTGTTCGGTAGCTTCGTAGCTGAGTCGCGCAACAATAAGTGTCTTGAAAGCATCCCCTCGAATATTGGGATCCTCCTGTGGTTTATCTATTTAAACTCGAGGTTAGCATACGCAACACAAGGATATCGCCACTGCGCCAGAATTCGGACAAGTGAAGATAAATGGCAATCGAAACATAGTTGGGCTCCCTCACAGGACATCGGAACCTCCTTCATCAATTTCTCCTGGCGTTGCTTCTTCTCCATCTTTATACGATCCTTCTTTTGAAGCCATGACTCGGTAGGTGTGTAATTGTCGGTTTCTTTGTATTCTTGAAGTTGAGGGAGAAACGCTGCGACACCTGTGATATTGGCGGTTTTGCGCTCACCTGGCGCGTGGTCGGATGGAGGTAGGAATCGCAAAGGAGGGCGAGGTGCGAAAAGGGCGAGGAGATTTGGGGGGAGTTTGTCCGTCATGATGTTGTTGGTGAGCCGACTTGCTCGATGATAGAAATAAGATGCAGCTCTAAATTAGCTGTGTTGATGAGTTTGGATTCAGGAGAAAAGGTGGTCGCGTCGCAAGGTGAAATTGCCCCATCGGAAAAAGGAAGAGCCGATTGCATCACGTGTGGGTAATTTTCACAGCTTCATGGGCTCCGAAGACCATAACTTTGAAGTTGTATCGTCTCAAGCGCAATCACATATTTACAATGGTTGTTCGTGCCATAAGAAAACCTACCACCGGCCAGGTGAGTCTTGATGCTCAGCTCCCATTCAATTGGCAAATCACTAACCTCTGTCCTTCCAGAATGGCGTCGGTGCATTCATTCTCCAGTGCAAACGTCTAGAATTCCACTACTGCGACTGGGCCGGTTCCTCGAAAGGGATGAAGTTAGTTCTCTATTCAACACGCCAAATATTTCCCCAACTAACCATATATCTAGCTCCTTCATCAAATCCCGTCTCGGAAACTTCGCCCGCCTCAACCCATCCATCGAAATCTCCGTCTCCCCCCGACCTACCAAACACCCCGTTATCCGAGGCCACTACATCAACGGTCGCGAAAAATCAATCTGCGTACGAAATCTAGATGAGATGCAGATATTACAAAAAGCGGGGCTATTAAGGGATGCCAACGGAGAGAAGCTGAAGAGTGTGAAGAAGCCTGTCAAGAGTCTAAATGAGAGTGTTAGGGGTATCTGGAGTCCTTTCCACAAACCAGATGGGAAAGGAATGACCGTCTGAGAGGACAATGGGCGGTTGTACGATGGAGGTTGTGGAGGTGTATAATATGTTACAAAGCATTTGATGATGGCGTTAGGGAAAATGGAAGTGGTGTATACTTGCTGTATATTTTGAGAATCTACGTTTGTTGGAGAGCTTCCGCGGATGCTCAATTCAAAAATTCTTCCAGTGCATTCTCCCAGTCTTCGTCATTCGAGTTCTCCTTTTGATCCCCGGGGTCTTCGCCATTTGGGTCTTCTGCTCCCTGGGCTTCGTTTTGCTGGGACAAACTGAGGAGTTGAGCCCCAACTAAAATCACGAAAACCACCACACAGAACAACCTCAGCAGTCTACATGCGTATACAACCATATGCTCGGCTATACTGGTCCCTGCGAGTAGAAACAATATGACCCCGATACTGTTTGATCTAAATTCTGGATTGGAGAACTGTCGAAGAATGCGAGATAAAATGGGAGCTAGAAAGAGTTGGACGGTACCCAGTAGTACATCGGATATGTAGTCTAGTGCTAGTAAATTGTCTAGTGACATAGTCTGTAAGCACGTTTGAGGGAGGAAAGACTGTTGACATGATAAAAAAGTTAAGTTTTGTACCTGGAGAGTGGAACTGAATGGTGATGACGAGAAGCTCGTTTTTGAATCAATATTCTGGATTCAGATTCGTGAGTCTTTCTAAAATATTCTCAGACAGGTTTATTCTCATGTCGAATGATTCATCGTTGCCATTGTTTTACCAACATCATTGCATTGGTGAACAGCTTCTGCTCCAATTAATCTTGTTGGGCTCTGTGATGCTGTGTTTGACAGTTCTCCGTTGTTATGGCGTTTGGTGGTGTTTGAAATTCTGATTTGGAGTACAACCCCATAATTTCATGCTGTCTCTTTAACTTTTATTTCATTGGAGTGGATATGTTTCTCAAGCTCTAGCAGCATTATAATCATATATCATAGACCTCGCCACCATAGCATTGCCTTTTTCTATCCCCATAAGCCATTCTTAGACATCTAAAGCCTAGCATCGCCATGCAGTCACAAGTGGCTGTTAATGATATCCACAAACGCTGGCTTCAAACTGGCACCACCAACCAAGAACCCGTCAATATCGGGTTGCTTGCTTAAGTCCTTGCAGTTACCCTCGCTCACACTTCCTCCGTAGATAATTCTGGTCTCCTCTGCGGCCTTCTCGCTAACCTCCTTCTTCAACCACTCCCGAATAGCAGCATGAACCTCTTGAGCCTGTTCTTTGGAAGCAACCTTTCCAGTACCAATGGCCCAGATAGGCTCATAGGCAATAACAATCTTACTCCAATCATTAACCTTCTCCTTCACAGCTGCAAGTTGTCTGGTAACAACCTTGACAGTCTCATTGGCCTCACGTTGTTCCAAACTCTCTCCACAGCAGAAGATAACTCCGACTCCACCATCGAGAGCAGCCTTTGTCTTGTTGGCAACGAATTGATCGTCTTCGGCGAGGATGACACGACGTTCGGAGTGTCCGAGAAGAGTCCAGGTGATGTTGGAGTCTTTGAGTTGATCAACTGAGATCTCACCGGTGAAAGCTCCATTTGGCTTGTCAAAGACGTTTTGTGCAGCAACTTCGATAGGTGCCTTGGCGATTTCGCGGGCAAGAAGGAGGTAGAGGGTTGGTGGAGCGATGACGACCTCTGTAACAAATTTTACATTAGCAAATGTCTCTTTCCTATGCGTTGTTCGAGATCTTGGGTAGAAATATCGTTGTTGGGTCTCACAAAATGCCCTTCTGATCGAGGGTTCCCGAGACCCTCAACAACAAAACAAAGACGAGGAAGGAATCAAAACTCACCAGTCTTAGGATCTAACTTGGATTCATTCAAATGAGTGATGATCTTCTTGATAGTCTCAGCAGAGCCATTCCTATGCAAAAATCAGTATAAAATTCCCTATCTTCGTCTCCCGCACAAGCTCTTTCCCATCAAATAACCCCGCGTCTGCCCACCAAAATCTCGGACCACAAGCACTTACATCTTGAAGTTCCCTCCGACAAAGAATTGACGAGCCATGGTTGCAGATTTTGAAGGCAAATTGTTTCAATTGATGGATTTCGTAAAGTTGAGTTGTTGCAAGTTGTTGTTCCTAGGAAGAAGGTGGGTTGACAAGTTGTATCAAAATGTTCTTCCAGCTTGGTCTGAGGTGGGGGAAAGCCCCGCTGCCAATGATGCCGACCCTCTATTTTTTAACATTGCGCACGTGAATCTCTCTATCTTCAATTATTCTGAAGACTAATATTCTCCTGTTTTCAATCCCGATATCGCACTTTTCAGCAACCAATTATGGTACGGCAAAAGTTGTACCGTCCATTCATAGACTTGGGTCCGTTCAATTGGTCCTCTCACGACGCGAAATGTTCTCCCCCGCGCTCAACCGACCCATAGAAGCATAATCTCGTGGCAACTCGGTATTTGTGTACTTTCCAAAGGGGAGTATTGCATCAACAACCAGGCCGTTGATTTGATCCAAAACATGCAATGGAACCCTTCACTTCGTTTCAATTTCAAGGTACATCCCGCACCCCCATTCAAAAGTCACGCATATAAAGATCGGGGTACGCCTCCAAGTGGCGTCGAGACTTGCTTCTTCTTCAAGGGATTGTCACTACTTGGATTGGATCACGGTTAATGACGCAGGTAAGTTGAAAATTTCATTGTCAAGGGAGTTTTTCTTGGTAAAAAGGTTTTCAATTCGTGTTATACATAACTCATAAGTATCTCTCTGGTATCATTTTGAAACGTAAAAAGGTCATGAAAGCATATACAGCCGTCCCATTGTGGTACCGGATTCCCCAACGAAGCAAAATAGACAAATCCTCCCAATCCAAACCCTTCTGAACAATACTAATCAAGCATCGCAGGAAACCCAAAATACAACATTACCAATTCCCAAGAAAATGTACATGACAAGCAAAGAAGCAAAGAAAATCAAACTTTTGACAATCTAGCATTTCTCTCAGACACAACCACGAACTGGAGTTTACCAGCCCCGGGAGCTTGACGAGAACGACGATACGGGAGAGTAGTGACGGCGAAGAGGTAGCGACATTGGTGTGAACGGGTTGGAGTTCACATTCCTGATAGGCGATATTCTGGGCTCGCCTCGATGTCGGTCCACATATTCTTCGATATCTCGTTCCCGGCGGCGGTATGGCAAGTCAATATCACGGAAAGGTGACGGTGACGGAGATCGAGAAAAGGAGCCATCAGTCCCAAAGTCTTGGAATTCAGGAACAAAGTGCTCCACACCCACACGAGATCCTCGACGGTCCTGATACCTAAAGTCTTGAGCTTCTGGTACAAAAGCTCGAGGTTGCTCAAAGTACCTCTCTTCTCTATATCGAGGCTCTTGTCGAAGACGGGGAGAGACAGGAGTTTCGTAGCGAGGTTCCAAGGCGTATTGTCTCGGAAGGTTGGGTTCAGGTCCAGGATAACGAGGCTCCGCAAAGCTTTCACGTCGCGGCCTATAGGTGATTTGCCGTACGGGAAGAGGATCTTGTACCACAACTGGTTTCAGAGGCACACGCGGTGAGGAGTGTCTATCAAGCTCCGCTTTTGCGTCCATCTGCCCTCGACGATATGCCTCCACAGGATCCATAGCAGGGGCCGCAGGGATATGTGGTATTGGCGCTGGCCGTATTGGTTGAGGGTGGACCACATTTTGGTTCCACGGCTCAGGAGAATGTCCTCTGCGAGCGTCCATATAATAATCCTTTTGATGTTGTCGGGGAGCATCTTTTCGGGGGCGTGATTGAGAACGTTCCCGCGGACGAGAACGGGAAGGGTTGCGATGGTGTGAAGGTCGCCGCGATTGGTTGCGTCTGTGGTCCCTTCCTCCCCTTTTCGACATCGTACTCTGGGAGGTAACCGAAGAACTTCCTCTTGACATCGAGTCCGAGTCTGAGTCGTATGAATCGGAACTCGAGCCAGAATCACTGTGAAAACTAGGCTCTCGACGCAACCTGGCTGCTGGGCCCCGAGATGCCCCACGAGGTCCACCTGGTGGCAGTCTGGTAATTTCATGATCACCACCTCCATTTCCGCGTCCTCCATTGTTCTGTCCAGGTGGGCCAGGCGGTGGTGGCGGTAGTGGCGGCGGCCCGTGTTGCTGTTGTTGCTGCTGCGGAGGTCGCATTGCTTCTTGTCTCAGCTTTTCAATGTGCTCGTACAAATGACGGCAATTGACATGTGGCAAGGGAGATCTAGCGATGTAGATGGTCATGAGAGTCGTTTCAATTTTCGTGCTCGGTTTAGATGGCTTTTTCTTCGAGTCTTTTTTTGAGTCTTTGCTTGACCGTCGGAGTTCCCGTTGCTCCAAGTCGATTTGAGCCAACGAATAACCAAAGGTCGCGGGGTCTCGTTCTCCTGTCATCAACTCATCTAAAATCCTGGTGACTTGACCGTGTTGGTATGGAGCCAGAGCAGCCTTCTGCTCTGCTACAGATTTTCTGTTCTTCTCGCTACACCTCTTAATCTGCTTAGCAATTTCACCTTGCTCCAGCCTTTCTTGGACCACCGTGGCTCTCGCCCACGTAGGATCTTCCTTGGCACTCGTTGGTAACGCTTTTCTCGCGGAGAAAACGAAGTATTCCGTAAGCTTCTTTTTGAACGCTGCATCGTCCATCACTGGCTTTGGTCTCAGATCAGACAGTCGCATCGAATCGACAGCTGGGGGTGGTCCCTGCCGCTGAGGAGGAGGACCTTGAGGAGGGCCCTGGGGATGACCTTGGGGAGGAGGTGGTAGCGGTCCCCTCCAATTGGATGGTGGAGGCGGTGGTACAAAACTTGGATTACCGCCGCCAACTCTGGCTCCCGCTGGTGGAAGTGGAGGGCCGCTCATTATGGCGAGTTTTGTGAAGGTAATAAGAGACGGTACTGTTGGCCCACTTCAAGATCTGGCAATGACGATACCGGGCGACAGTAGGGTGGATTGCGGTCAGATATATGGGGATGTTCGAATTGGGTTCGTCCAGAGCCTCACCAGGTGAGGATTATATCGCAGCCCTGCTTTTCTAAAAAAGCAAGAAAGTCCAAGGATGGAGGGGGAAAGTGAGGCGGTCGTGGGGAGGTGTGTGAACTATATCGACAACGCCGCAGAATGTGGCTATTGGAAGACCGGGGCTGGTGAGGGGCATATGCAGTAGAAGAAGCCGCAGCAGAAGGGAAGATGCAAGAAGATTAACACCTCGCACGAATTCCAGGGAGACGCACGAGTGTGACCTGGAAAGATATGAACTGGGAGCAGGTTGAGCAGGCTTCACCAAGTGTTGCATGAATGCGGGAAGAGGAAGAGGACCGTTGATGCTTATCTCGATGGCCAACACGACAAACAACACTCGAGGAGTCATCAGACTTCGACGACGAAACAGAAAACAACCACGGTCCTCGTATGCGTATGCATGCTCAAAGACGCCCGGGCAATGAGAGGGGATAATTGCCAATGCTTCTAGGGTGCAGAGGCTCTTCCCGTTCGATATCTCATCGAACCTCGATCCTTTCGGTTCCACCTAGCGCTCTACCTTCAGGCAGTAGTAGAAAACATCCACTCACAAGCCTCAATTCGATGAGGCTCCTATTCCCGTCCTATGAATTGGCCAACTTTCGGCCAAGCTATACCCAACTAAGGCAGCCAAAAGTTCGAAAAGCTCACGGCTAGGCAGAATTGCCGACCCACCCTTCCCTGTGTCCACTTGGAAGAGCGCGAAGCTGTCAGCACTAAGGCTGTCTGATGCAATCGGCCTTTTACAGTATCATGAGTAAGACGCTACGCTTGCAACTGCGGTACTGCATTGCTGCGGAGCGGCTTGGCTGTACATTGTGTAAGTTTTTGAAAAGACGTTCAGCTTGTATCAAATAAAAGCAATTGACGTCGTCGGAAGACAACTGAGACGAACGGCTTGGGATCAAGGCTAAGCTGGTGACTTCATAGTAAAGCGCAGTATCTGTGCAAAGAGAACTTCGAGTCGAAGTTATCCGGATGAGTTCAAGGGGACGGGATCTCAAGGCTAGGGCTGAAAAGAAAGGTGGAGCTACAATGGTACCCCATCATGTGACACATATAAAATAGCACAGCCCCTCGGTGGCTGCCTTCAACGGGGATTCAAGGTTACAATTACGCTCTCATCTCAGCCAACATTCCATTTCGTAGGGAAACGATACACATGCCAATTCGCGTCGGTATTACAGTCAAACGATATCTACAAGGCCAATTATCACTTCCGCGACTTCCGAAAGTCAAATCGAAAACAAAGTGGGTGATGGCCTTCTACCTGTTGCTTTGCTTGCGATCCGTGGAGCGGGATCATTGGATCCACGACGGCTGCCTCAGTTTTGCGAACCACAACGAGGACGTGAAGTGAGCTCAGATCAACGCCAACTTTCGCCTTGGAATTTACTTGCGCCCGGTCTCATTCTGGAAGTCAAGGTCGGCAAATGTCTACGGAATAATTGATGCTGCTCAAATCAAATCATATCGACGCAAATTCCTCAGCAATTACTGCAACTGCAACGACGGCATCATCAGAATTCTTCACCAAACCCGGGCGTCGGATTATTAGGATCCCATTTTAGACCAACAACCAACGAACAGCAAAAATATCTCATCTGGTTCGAGCAGCTGAGTTATCCGGTTCCACATCCACGCATATGCATAGCATCTTCTGACTGATGATCCCCCAATATTTGCTTTTGATGGAGTAATCGCCTCGATACACTTCCCTACACCGCACAGCATATGTCAAGAATATCGCTTTATACCTGGACCGTGTATTCGAAAATTAACTGGACAACCTCACCCAAACTCCCAGGCTGGGCCTTACCGCTCTTACAATCAAGCCCAATATCAGCCAATTCGCAGCCTTGTGTTCTCTGGCTGTTCTTATCTTCCAGGCGACACAATAGTGTGATTCTCTTAAACTTGAATATTGACAAACATTGAAACACATGTAGATGTCTTTATACAGGCCCCATGCAAATATCAGGTTGCTGCATTTTACTTGTAGGATAATTTCTCCGTGCAACGTAGTCATGCTGCGTGCCTCATCAATCGAAGCATATGTATGTTCCTTCGGATGCATTGCATTCCGCTCGGGCGACCCAGCGCATCTTCAGTCATTGATATCCTCGCTGCTGCTGACGATTGTAAAGAGCCATTCAACATAGTCGCCACTCAACTCCTTGCTGTGTTCACATCCCCCACCCATTCGTTCCCATTCCCGGATTCATCTGAACGCAGTCTGAACGATAGGCCCACATAGATACCCAAGCTGTCGGTTGCGAACTGCGATGCAACAGTGCGAGTGCGACTGACTCGATTTAATTCACGGCTCTATTCTAGTGGCTTGCATCCTCCACGATATTGTTTTGTGATAAAGAAGATATACTAGTAAAATCAGCAGCCACGTTGGCAATCATGGTGGAATGCCAATCATGTGGTTCGCCTCAAATATCATTGGCGAGAGTAAGGCTTTCGATTATTTACCTCCACGCCAGACAGTAACACCACATAAATCTCCAAAACAAACAGATCTGCGTAAAAATTTGAGAAGTGACTTTTTTGTCTGTTGATAAATCGGATAGTTCCCGATCTGAAGATAAGGGGCTAAACATTCCTAGGTGTGGATGGAAGCTTTCCAGACTCTTGTTGAGACCCAAGCCAAGTTCATGCTGTGGCTCATGTCGTGAGACACCAGAATTGGAGGTTGTCATAGTGAGTTTTACCCAAGCCATCCTCGCATTCCCCAATCGCAAGATTCGGATCTTTTATTTATCATCCGTTTTGCCTTTTCCCCTTTCACTCACCGAACCCGGGCGATTTCTCCATCGCCGAGTAGCTTTTCATAGGCTCGCAAGTCTGCAGTTCGTAAAGTCCGGCTATTGGGCAATGCAATATTGGAAATATTTCCAATTGACCTGGTGACGAGGTTGAGCCTCATTATCTAACCCACACTCTTTTCTTTGGACCTATGACGTTCCCCTCTTCGGGTTGCCACCACACCCTCTTTTTTATATGAATGCGCCCGAGGCTGGTGGGAAGGACAAAGTTCTTACTCTATGGGTACGCTAATGTACGATAGTTTGTAGATGGTGTGGTAGTGCGTTAGCTGCCAGGTGTCATTTGGAAATGTCGATCGCCGGTACAGTTTTCTCGTCGCAAGGCTCGGAGAATGTTGCGACAGTTTTTGGTGCGAAGCAGAGGCACGGATTATTATCAAATATACCGAGGGCTTTTGTTACACGGCATCATACGAGATATCTGTGCGCATTTTATTGGAAGGTTTGCTCGCTTGAGCTCATAGAGAGAGACTAGTAGGCAGGTACGGTATTTACTGCCGCTTTCACGTCTACGGTGGGAGAGAAATGATTCTCGTGCCCTAGTACTTGTAACTGTTTTTGGGTGTCAGCAGTATTTGGACTTTGTCCTTCTTAATAGTTCGGATAATAGTAAGCCCAGACAACCCCTACACCTCCACCTTTATCTACTTGACTGAATACGTGATGGTTGGAAATCAGCCTGGTAAGTTATTGCAATTTTTATTTACCATAGCTACGCTATTACTTAGGTGTAACCCTTTTGAGGAGAAGCACTAACACTTCTTCACCTTCTTGGCTCTTTTTTTCGGTCCTCCTCCTCGTCCCACCCGTTTAACTCCTCTACCGATATGTTTTGTGTTTTCCCTACTGTCTTCTATTGTACTATCTTGAAATACGAGTTTAGGGGACTCTCCCTCCATCTGTTCAACAATCGTGAGCCACCCAGTCAAGGTTGCGGCTGAAATAAAGAATGGTTCGACCTTGGGAACCGGGCGTTGAACTGATGGAGCAAAATACCAGCATTGGGGTCAGGATTTGCTTTGCCATCCTTGTCGCAGAATTCCTACACGACGTAATCAATAGAGAACTTTCATTGAACTAGGAGGGAACAGCTCACCAATTCGAGGACCTTCTCTGCGATCACTACTTTTTTGTCATTTCTGGTAAACGACTTTGGTCTCCAAATAGACAGTGTAGCCGCCTTACTTGAAGGTCTTCCTGCCACAATGTCTAGTCCGACAACTGCACTAGTGTTACCCTCAGATCCCAGTATGTATTCATCCGCTAAATCGGCCAAGTCACTTCGTTCTGTGGAGGAGTTGACTTCGAAGATCACACTTCGCCATAGTTAGTTTGAGTTTTCGTACAAGGTATCAGGATTGTGATAGCCGTATCCGTCAGCCAGGGAGGGGGCATGAAAGGCGGGATAGCCGATTTGTTGCGCAAAATCGGGGTCTGTAGACGCTTGAAGGTGGTCACGCCGTTTCCACAATTCAAGATTGATTTTCGTGGCGAAACCTAAGTGGGTGGGGGCCTTGCTGCAAAAGACAAAGGTCTGTTAAGGGAAAGTAATCGCACTGTCTAGGTCTTTAGGTTAGCAGTGAAAACCTTCACGCATGGTGAAATGATTTACTTGAGTGTGTACCACTAGTGTGTTTGTATCTTTAGTGATTTTCGTGGAATCTGCTCTAACAACTCGGCGTATTCGTGTTGCTTAAGGGAAACTCGCAGCCAGTGAACAGAGTGACGCTGGGCACGATCAGCCACTAGGTCGATGATTTGAGAGATAGCTTTGCAAGGGTCATTCGTTTTGGCTTTAGAGGAGTTGGGTTTTATGGTGTGCTTCCAAAGTGTTGTCCGGTTCGTGGTGTCGGTGTAATAGCAATGATAAGCGTTGCAGAGAGCTACCAAGGGCTTATTTAACGTAAAGCAGTAGCCTAAGCTAGTCCTAAACTGGAAATTATATAGCTGTGGCAAAAAAAAAGAGTGGATATCTCGACAAAGTGTGCTTCACTAGATCATGAATTTCTCTCTATTCCTAATTAAGTAATCCTTTTTAGTTTGTTGCTTGCCGCAACAAATTGACAAAATGTACTTCACTGGTGTTTCTACTCCTAATTGAATAGAACTATTTCAACTGTCAAGAAAAGGTATCTTGTTGCGTGTTTGAGAACTGAGAGGTTGTTGAAGTTGTGATAATCAGAAGGAGACGATTCTTGTTTTTCTCTACAGAGAGAATTCAGATCTATGAATGATGAAACAACAAGGTAGATACAACTTTGTATCAACCTTCCATGTCAAATAAAACGATCAGCCATTACTCGTCCGTCACCTACCTTAACACAGATTGTATAATAAAGTTAGAATAATTGAAATTATTATTATCCGAGACAATTCGGGAGTTTGATATCTCAAATCTCCCAAATATTCCCGATTGAATTGGCGTTACCTGAGAAGATCACGTAAGAGCCCCTACCAAAGTTCCTCGTACACCTGAACAATACATAATCATAGGACATTATTCTGAAGTGTCTAGAGTAATTAAATTAAACTATCATAGTAGCATATAATGATTAGAATCGATGGGAATCTAATAAGTGAACTCTTCTTGTAAGTTCATTCATTTCATTTTATTATACTAAATTTTTGAAATAATACATTTCCTCAGATGTACGAAGAACGATGACAGTGAATCTTACATTGATCCTTTCAAGACGGCAACTTAACAATATAATACAACTAACCTAAGTACCAAAACTCAACAAGAAGCTTACTCTCAAACACCATTAACCTATTATTAACCCTCAACTGATCGATAGACCCCACCCTAACCTGACAACACTTCGGAATAAGTACAACCCCGGACCCCTCACCAGTATAATATTGACTGAGATCTAGTGTCTGATAAGAAAGCCCCTCAGTATCCGAGGCATTCAAATCATTCGACATAAGCACCTCCGAATCCACAAGATGATCAAAAGTAATACCATACCCGTCAACCCTAAACCCCTTCTTATTAGATCTTTCTCTCTCCACATTAAAAAAGAAAGAAATTCACATATGCATGTTCCTTGGGAGAACGCCTTCCTCTCTTCCCAGAGTAACTAACAAATTAATATCTTAGCACAAATCTACAGAAATCGTATCGTCGATAGTAAGATAATATACTTAATTTATCTCTCTATTCTTCTAATATTACTTATAATTCTTAAGAGATCTAATCTGATAACTTAGTATATTAATACTAGTTAAGGGAAACTTATAGTAAGTATTTAGAGTATTAAAAAGTATAATTAGCTACTATATTAATAATTTAAGAGATAGCTTTATACAGCTTATTTATTTTAGCCTTCGAGAAGTTAGGTTTTATAGTGTGAGGTGGATGGTAGGCAATAAGTCAATTTGAATCTTTTCAATTCAGTACAGAACTAATCTCTGCTCCTCCTTAGAGGTGCAGGAGAAGTCTCGCTTTATAGAAGCTCCTAAGCCCTAATATTACGTCAACTCTGTTAACTCCGTAAACTCCATCCACTAGAACTGCTCAATTCCTGATTGATTTATAATAGCAGATGAAGACTTCCTTAGATCAGATGAAAAGTCACATGACCTCATGACCTCGTGACCTTCACATATCACATATAGTATACTTTTAAAGTATTAACGTGGTTTATCAGCACCTCGTCAATATCAGTACCTCGCCACTTGAAATCTCATACAAAAAACGTCTGTGCACAACCGTGCACTTTACGTATTTATTAATAAAAAAATCTAAAATTGAAATTTTACTAAGGAAACAAGAGTTTAATATTATAATAATATCAATTTT
>LKUV01000194.1:0-81652 GCA_001414455.1 Hymenoscyphus fructigenus | reverse complement strand
ATATAAGATAAGTAATATTTAAAAACTAAGAATTAAGAATACTCTTATATTAATAAAACTAAAATTTCAATTTTAGATTTTTTTATTAATAAATACGGAAAGTGCACGGTTGTGCACAGACGTTTTTTGTATGAGATTTCAAGTGGCGAGGTACTGATATTGACGAGGTGCTGATAAACCACGTTATAAGTAAACAGTTTATATTTCTAAGTAACTTAGAAGATAGAAGTCTATTCTAAATAATAATAAAGCAATTTTTCTTCTTCCCTTACTTCTTTTCTCTCTTCGTTCTTTCCTCTTTAGTCTCTTCTTCTAAATATAGATGTCACGAATCACGTGTTGGCACGTGATGAGTAAGTCCAGACGGCGCTCTGACAGGACAAGATACTATTGAGTAGTTATAGGCAAATAGGGATTGGCTAGAGTAGCTAGCCGATCCAAGGATTTCCTTTGGTTACGGTCACGTGACGGAGCGACTGTCGACTTCGTCGACTCCAGGAGAATGAAGGTTCTATATATGACTGGCACGTCTGCCTTTAGATAGGAGCTTCATGCTCAACTCTTACTTTAGTTTTCAATACATTGATTGGCTTCTTTAATTCAAGTAACGAGTTCACTTCCAAGTGAACACCCGGCGACCTTTACTTTCTTCTTGCATACCAACCGACGAAGACTTAGTCACTTTTGTTAGACCTGTGAGGTAGTATTCGTTACAATAGACTCCCCTAATACTACTCTAAGCCCTAGTCCAACCGATTCCGACTTGGCCCGAACTACTCAAGTAGTACTCTGAGTTACTCAGAGTATTGTAGAGTAGAGTAGAGTAGTACTTAAAATCAGTTGAGTAGAGTAGAGTAGGTAGTCACTACTCTACCCTACTCTACTTATTTCCTATATTGGTTTTATTCATTTTAACTAACTCTCCCACCAAAAATTCCCCCATCAGTTTAACTGCTAAAATTCCTTCCTTGCCTTTCCTCGATCAAATTAAATTAAATCGCCTTTCTCCATTCTCCCATTTTCAAACTCATGTTTTTTGGGTCCTATATAGAAGTATTCACCAGCTATTTAAATATTCGTTTAAAGTTCTTTTTTTCCCAACTTTTTCTATTCCAGTCAAGGCCAAGTTATAGGTCTCGCTTTTTGGTTCTAGTGATTTTGATTTGATTGTTGATCCTGATGGGTTTGAAAATTAAATCCTTTTTTTAATATATTTTTGTAAGGTTTTTTTTTCGTGTTTGGAGATGGGGGATTGGTTGGGTTATTGTTTTCCAAGGAAGTTTAGATGAGCAACCTTCAAGAATCAACATTGGAGAAATGAAAAATTTAGTTTTCTGGGTAAGGAGAGGAGGGGAGCTTTAATTGAGGCAGGACGTGTACGGGCTGTGGTCTGATGTTTATTTGTTGCTCCTCTTTCTTTTCTTTTATTTTTCTTTTTGGGAGATTTTCTGAGGATTTGGATTTGGATTTGGATAATATTTTTTATCTGGTGGATCTCAGGGAAAGATTGAGCAAAGGGTATGTAGTTTATACCTTCTATTTGTATTCTGTTTGCCAAACAAGGGTCATTATTCGGTTACCAGCAATAGTCAACAAGCAGAAAGAAGGGGAAAAGGAGTATTAGCAGTAAAATAATCGCAGTTTCAATTCGTGTAAGTCCTAGAATTTTTTGGGAAGATTTTTTCGTTATATCGATGTTGGTCGAATCGAAATCTTTTTAATAAGATTTGAGCAAGGGCGCTGGCACGGCGAATAGAAGGGTCTTAATAGTTGGTAGTTCGCTCTTGCCGAACTTTTAATAGTCTAGGTAATACACTCCTCGTCTAAAAATTAGGTAAACCAGAACCTTATAAAACAAGAGACTCATTAGTTGTACTTCTTCACCTTTTGGGAATTTTTCGCTTACGCTTGGACAAGTTAAGAAAAGGGTTTGTGAAAGAGGAACAAAAGACAAAGGGAAAAAACTAGTATAAAAGACTGGCTTTCCTTCCCTCTTCTATTCCTCAATGTTTGAATTTTTACTGATATTTGATCGTCACTTATTTGAGCTCACCCGCCATCCATACCCCTACAAACCGCCATAATATATAAGAATTTTATATATTATATTAGTAGATAGTGCCTCATTCGATGAGAGCGTCTGGCAGAGAATTAGGTCTCAACGAATGGGTATTCGGTAAAACATACTTCAAAGCTAGTTGTCCATAAATAAATATTATAAAATAGCTTCAATTCTTAGGTGACTCAACGAGTAAAGTACATTTATAGCTTGGGTGTATCCAAACTATTCGGCTCTCTGCGAGTAGTAGTGAAACAAAACCCAGTGAAACTAATAGTCCATAGATGAAGTAATTGAAATATCTAGCCGTTCAGTGTATGACAATGGCCTATCTACCACCCAAGATTGAATCAATGGTTTGGGGTAGGATGTAGTCAATGAAAAATGGGTGCCGGTGCCAGAAGAGTGGGTTGAGTCTCATCCATCGCCTCCTACCCGATTAGAAACTAGCACATTTCAAACCAATCAAAAACCCAAAAATTTTCCACTGTCGTCGGTGTTTTCGATTGAGATTTCTATTTATTACCTGGGAACTAGGGTTAATGAGATGAACCCACTGAGCGCTTCTTCAGCCATTACGAGATAGATGCACTGTACACTCGTACCCTTCCTTCCAGAGAGCAAGAAAAATGAAGGGAAAAACCGAAGAACCTTGACTTGAACCAGTCATTGACTCTCTTTGGACGTTTTTTCCTCTTTAACAATTAACTCATTTTTTATTTTATTTAAACAGATTGAGAATTTTAGTCCGAGAATGAGAGGGGAATGAAAACGATCCCAGGGTTTTTTGGTCACTGATAGGTATGTATCACCCGAGGGACTGCTTGAGAGAGTTTTCTTATTTATATATATGCCATCTCTCTATCTTGACATAGTACTTGGGATTTTTGGGTGTGCCTCTTTCCTCTCACCAACTTTTATACACCTCCTAAATATTATACACCCTCCCCTCACCAATTAAAATCATACACACTTCTATCCCACTATAAACCTCACAATAACCCCCCCTCCCCAGCAGCCCTCCTCATAACCCACCTCTTCACCCCCTCAAGCTTATCCACCGCCCCCAAACCTAGGCTTCTGATACCAACAACCCCCAAATTCTCCGTCGCATAGAGTTTATGTAATTTATCCACAGCGCCCATCAAAACATGATTTGCCAAATACCTCTCCTTCTCATATCCCTCCAGATTCATCCTAATCCCAATATCCATCCCATGGTCCACAGAGTAAGTAATATTATCAAGTAGAGCCTCAACATCTCCCTGCCCCTGATTGAGACCCTGTCCAGCGAGGGGATGAACGGAATGTGCTGCATCCCCGACGAGCGCAATTCGTTGGGAGATGTAAGAATCCGCGTGTCTGAATTTAAGGGGGAAAGAAGCTCGAGAACCGGCTTGGAGGGCGACGACATCCATAGGAATATCAGTCCTTTCGAAGGGTGTATGTTGTTCCCTCCATCCAACTTCCTCCTCCTGTCCCGCCTCAAGTGTATGCAAGAATTTCAAATCCGTAATTCCCAATCTGAACGCCGCATTCACCATCGCCACAAAATCCTTGGGCTCGAGAGATTTCAACCTCACAGCTAACTCGGGGGTGGTACTCCAAACAAGCGTCGCCATATTCCCCGGTAAAGGAAGCATAGCCACCGGCCCCGACGGTAAGAACCTCTGATACGCAATCTTCTTCCCCTCCCCTCCCCATCCTGGACCTGCGAGTTGGAGTGTAGCAACGAGACCAACACGGTTGTAATCCCATCCTCTAGATTCAATACCAGCGAAGGCCCTCACAGGGGAATTCGCACCATCCGCGCCGACGAGGAGACGAGCAGCTAGTGTTTTCCCACTCGATGTTTTTATGAGGGGCCAGGATGTGAGGTCCGCGTGGGTGGTGTCGGTGCCGAATTCAATTCCTTCAACCCTCTCACCTTCCAGTATTTCCACACCGCCGAGTTCTTCGATTCGAGAGAGGAGGGCGGAAGTGAGGTTGAGATTCTCATTCATATATGCCACCACTCCCGCCTGATCAGCCCCCTCTCCTTCCCCTGGGTATTCAAAACCAATAGCCTGCCCACTAACACCATCCCAAACCCTCATACCCCCATACCCACACACCCTCTCACCACGAACATGCTTCCACCCCCCAATCCGCTCAAGAAACCCCACAGACCCAGGTGTCAGACTCGAACAGCGATTTGAGTATTCCCCTGGCGAAGGAGAGAAATTCCGTGAGGAGGTGAGAGATTGCGATTCGATAAGTGCGATTTTTAGACGGGAGGTTGAGGGGTTTGAGCCTTTTTTTGGTTAGTTTTGTAGATATGGGGGCTGGCCGATTGGGCTGCTCAGATGGGGTTGGCCGATCGGATACAATTGGGAGAGAGTGGAGGGTAGGGCAGAGGGCTGATAAAACGGGGATTGGGAATAGAGATAGAAAGGGAGGAATAGAGAAAGCACTCACGCAACCCAGCCAAAAGACTCAACCCCGCCGGTCCACCACCAACACAAACAACATCGTATATCTCCTCCTTCCCTTCTCGTTCTCCCTCTCTACCTCTCCCTCTTCCGACGCCTGCCGTGCTCGCATACCCCCGTTTCTGTCGTCGTAATTGCCGTGTGCAAATCCTACATCTCAACCCACACAGTTGTCTCGCTCGAAGTGAGGACAAGAGGGGATTCATCGTGAGATGGTATCATGTGCTGATGTTGAGAGAGAATGAGGGACGAGACCTTGAGGGAGCTACCCCTGTAAGGCATCTTTCGCCCGGAGTTCTGCCTTGTCATATCAATCCAGATTCTCGACACATTCACTTTATATAAACTTCACTTTCCTTACAATCCTCACCTAAGGACCCTGAGGACCGCCCAAGTGCGTAATGCAACAGAACCTCAGATGCACGACACACTTCAGTCAAATTACCCTGAGGGCCACCCAAACTCCTCTCCCCACAAGCGGCCCTCACGTCAATTTTGCAAGTAAAGAACCAAAAAAATTCAAAGATGGTGAATTTTAATTCTTATTGCTAGCTAATGCCCTTTAAAATCTGGTATTGATCAAAGACGCGTTCCTCTATCTCAGATGAATGATCTGTTAATCTCGCTGTATGTGTGTAAAAAGAGCGGAATACAAGGTCTTCCCCCAAAGCATCGTAGAACAGTAGAAATCCCAAGTCCAAGATTGGTGAAAATCAAGAACTTCGGGAATCTGTGATGGAGAAAAAAATTCCCAATTCTGAGATGCATAGTTTCCGCTAGCTCCACAAGAAAATGCTAATTTCAATGATGTGCCTTCCCACCCTCGCTTCCCCGTGTAAATGCGAATCAATCTGAAATTGAAAGAGAAAAAGAGAAACGATCGATGTGTGAGCGTGTATTTTTTACAAGAATGATTGGGTGGAGGTGATTGGTTTTTAGTCGGGTTGAAGCTGTGCATGTTGAAGTGTCGGAACAGTTAAATGCTATTGAATTTAAAACTCCCAATCATCTTCGTCCTCGATCGATTCAATGGCCCAGTTGAACTTCTCACGAAGAGTCTTGGAGAAGAACTTTTCAATGGGAACATCGAACTTCTTGGAGAAGACAACTGTGAGACGAGGATCGATATAGTTCTAGGTAATGTTAGTGACTTTGGTCAGAATAGTAACAATGCAGCCAACTTACGATCTTACTCGTACCGAGCGCAACCTCCTTGTTGCCCTCTCGGTCTTCAGCTTGAAGGTTCATCGTCGCAATTCGGCCGTCGAGCTTCTCTAGATTGGCCTCAAATTTCTCGACAGATGGGCCTTTACCCTCAGCCTCAACCTTTTTGGTTTTGTGCTCCTTTTTCAATTTTTTCTCGAGTTCATCGGCGTCCTTCAGTCTCTCGGCGAGTTCCTTGGCCTTCATCTCCTTTTGTCCATCGGCGACCAATTTCTCGTTTTCTTTGGCAAACTTCTTCTCGATCTTGGTGCGCTGTTCTTGAACAAGGAATGCGATGTGTTCAGTAATCCACTCATCATCAATGCCCTCTTCGTGGTTGAACCATTCGGCACCCTTCTTCTTCTTTTGCTTGGGGTCCAAGTCAAGAATCATGTGTTTGATGCGCCACTTTTGGTAACGAAGTCCCTTGATCCGATCCGACATTTTCTCCATTTGCGCCTCATGGCCAGCACCAACTGTACGCTTGTGATTACAAAGAATAGCAACCTGTCGATTGCAATCATTATAAAGCTTGATTTTCTCCTGCACGCTGAGGTTGGTCTTTTTAAGATCCCTCAAGAGGTTGGACATGGTAAATGAAGCATTGTAGGTACGGAAAACCTTGGCACTAAGACCTGGCATGTAGTTTGTAAGATGCTTATTGAGTTGACCCGTCTGCGGAAGCACGTTAGTTAGACTTTGTGGAGGTAGAGATGCAAAACTTACATTCAGGCGGTCGAAAATATCATCACCTTCTTTCTTTGGAGCTTTCTTGAAGATTTTGAGATTCTTAAAGACTTGCTCATGAACCAGAACCTCGTCGTAAAATCGAATACTATCTTTACCAAGGAAATCGAAGACGACAGTATTCGGAGGTTTGAGGGTGACATGCTCAAACTTCAAAGAACAACAGCCAACGGTTTCGGCCTCGTTTTCGGAATCTTTCTCATTGCCAGCACGAAGCGCGAACTTATCGATCAGGTAGACAGCCGTTGCTCGTTGACGATCAGCCTATCAAAAGATTAGTGATGTTTTGAGGAAGGCTAGGGAACAGGCTTACCATCAGTTCCGCCTTCAGATCTCGCTCATAGTCAACCCTGATACGGTCAATGTGTTTCTTGAGCTCCCTGGCCTTCTCAAACTTTTTGAAATCGCTCTGGCCTTTGATACTACTCTTCGCCGCGAGCATGACATATTTGTATGCGCCATTGATATTTTCTTGCCACATAGCAAGCCAAGTCGCCTTGTTGTCATGTTGGATTGCCTTCCACTTGTGGCCCTCGGGTGGAGCAGGAGGGGTAGCTTCTTTGCCAATATTAATCGTGATCTGCTCAGGCAGAACTCTCTGCTTGACTTTGCCAGTCTTAGGATGCTCCCCACGACCTCGGAAAAGTCCTGGAGGTTCAACTCTGAAGTTACCGACTTGCTCTTTGCGACCATCCCACATGCAATGAACATATGGGGCTTCCATCTCGTCTTTGGCAGCTTTGTCGGCCTTCTTTTCTGCACTAGACCTGGCCTTTTTCTCCTGGTTCTTTGCATCATAGTAATTGAAAATGGGCTTGAAATCGAGCTTCGAAAATTCCTTGAGCGCGACCTTGTTCCCGTCCTTGTCCTTGGCGCCACCACTTTTCTTGACGATTTCCGTGAAATCCGCAAAAAAGTTCTTTTGAAAGGTTGGATTTTCAACATTGTGTGTTGAGTTCAACATGGCTCCGAAAAATCCAGCGACTTCCTCAGCTTCGATGGAAAGAGTAAGAGGGGTACCATCGTAAAGTAGCTTGACGTTTTTCGGAAGTGGCTCGTACTCAGGTGGGAAGACAACCCCGTTATGTTGTAGAGTCTCCCACTTGATACTATCATCCTCTTTCTTTGGCGCATCCCACCAACGGTAGACTTCCTCAACCTCCTCACTTTCTCCTTTTTTGGCATCCTTCTTGGGAGTAGCTTCAACCTTGACCTTGCCATTGACCGTAGCTTTTCCCTTGCCTTTTGCTGCTGCTCCCTTTTTGGCGAGTGGGGCGTCAGAGTCCGATTCTTCCTTCTTGACTCCATTCGTCTTCTTTGCTGCAGCAGTACCATTCGACTTGCGTTTGGGTTTTGGCTTCGTGTCTTCTTCCTCTGATTCATCCTTCTTGGCCTTCTTCGCTGGCTTCTTCTCCTTGGCCCGAATTGTCTTGGCTTCTTTCGCCGCCTTCTTCTCAATGGCAGCCTTCTTATTCGCAAGCTTGGAATTCAGAGGTTCATCGTCGTCACTCGATTCGCCAATAGCAGCAGCGGTGTTTTTAGGCGGCAATTTGCCAGGCTTTTTCTTGGCTGCCAATGGCTCATCGTCCGAGTCCGATTCCTCGACCTTGGTGGAAGTTCTTTGCCGTTTGGCCTACAGTTCGTCAGTACTGTGATCGTAATATTTTCTAGCTTCGGGGGATGGAAGTGGTGTAGTTGTGTTGCATACCAATGGCACATCATCGTCGTCGCTCTCGGAGCCCTGCATATTGTAATTTACCGCCTTGGACGTGCTCCCTCTCGACTTGCGCTTCGCGGTGCCATTTGTCGCAGGCTCGTCTACGTCCATTTTGTCCACGACTGGGCCATTTCGGATCGAGATGCCAGCCGGTTCGGCTTTGGAATCGGTTGAGTTGTCCATAGCTTTGTCGAGGGACTTGGAGATGTGAGCGGTGGAAACTAGATAGAAAGGTCAGAATTCAAGTAAACATGTTGATGGGCTAGTGATCCAAAGGTGATAAGAAAAAGTCGAGCCTTCTTTGCAATGGTGAAGAGGACCCGCCAAAAAAGGGAACTAGGTATTTTAGGCTGGCGAGCCTCACCTTTGCGAAAAGGCTACTCGGGGGTCTTACCTCGTCCATTCGTCCTCGCAAGAGGCATATCGTCCTCGGAATCCGAAGACATCTTGATCTTTAAGGGAAAGGGTGGTGGTTGGTGTCGTTGAGCCGTGGCTCTCTCGCGGGTGAAACGGTGCCAGGAGCTGATGGGAAAGTTGTCAATAAGTGAGCAGGACCGACGCGAATTCTATCGCCTCAAGGCCGTTGACCTGCCTCTGAGCGCGGAGAGTTGATGACAGAAGCGAGAGGTGTGGGATTGGAAAACGAAGGGGTGGAATTAATAGTCGGGGCAGTGGTCGTAGTCGTGAGGCGACCATGCAGGAGGAGTTTGAAGGAAAGTAAGAGGAAGAAGGGAAGGCAACAGAGAGGTAAAGACGGTTTAAAGGTTGCGCTTCAGTGAGTGGTAGCGACGGCGCTGGTAATATGCCAAGACCACTCTTTTCCGCCGTCCGCTGTGGTTGGCTCACGCACTTTTTCAATGCTCCACTATAACCCTCCGCCTCAGGCACTCGCCATCCACCTCAACTTCCGAGATCTTGTCGTCGTTCACTACCAGCATCAATTGATCAACAACCTCAACCCGCGGTCAATTGAGGATCTCTATACACACCCGCGATCATCTTCCCTTTGTTGCCCACAATGCTTTCAAGAGCTGCCCGACCGGCTTTAAGAGCTGGCGCTGCGGCGTCTGCCCGGTAAGGACTCCTGAAGAAACCATCATACGGGTGTTGACGGAGCATCTGCGAAGCTTCATGGAAGCTCGACGTCGCCAGAGAAAATTCATGATGGATAGCTAATACCTTGCAATGGCAGCCCCATCGCCCCAAATGCCGCCAACTTCGCGACCCTCCGAGAAATCGAAGACAGATTAAAGTCGATTCGAAATATCGAGAAGATCACCAACACCATGAAGATTGTCGCCTCCACCAAACTCACCCGCGCCCAACGTGCCATGACCAACTCTCGAGTCTACGGACAAACCTCCAACACCGTCTTTGAGAATGCCGAGACCAAGGCTTTGGAGGGGGACAAGAAGACTTTGATCGTGGTAGCAAGCTCCGACAAGGGTCTCTGTGGTGGTATTCACTCTGGAATGAGCAAGCAGGTTCGCCGTATGCTTCTCGAGAAGCCAGACGCGGATATTGCGATTATCGGAGAGAAGTGCAAGGCTCAATTGAGCAGGTCGAACGGCAAGAACGTTGTGTTGAACTTTGCCGGTGTTGGAAAGGACATCCCAACCTTCGCCGATGCCCAAGCAATTGCAGACCAAATCTCCCTCTTGCCAACGGAGTACGCTTCCATTCAAATCGTCTACAACAAGTTCATCAATGCCACCAGTTACGAGGCCACCCCAATTGAGGCATTCTCAGAGGAGGCCATTGCCAACTCCCGTAGGTTCCCGAAAATGACCGTACAAGCTCCAAGCTAACCATAAAAACAGCCAACTTCTCCGCTTTCGAGATTGAGGATGAAACTCTCGGAAACCTCCGCGAATACGCTCTTTCCAACTCTTTGTACTGGGCTCTAGCTGAAGGTCACGCTTGTGAGCAATCTGCTCGTCGTAATGCTATGGATGTAAGTATTTTTCTCGGCCAACAAATAAATACAATACTAACCATAAACAGAACGCTTCCAAGAACGCTGGTGACATGATCACCAAATACCAAATTCTCTTCAACAGAACCCGTCAAGCCGTCATTACTGGAGAGTTGGTTGAGATTATTACTGGTGCTGCTGCCTCGGAAGAGTAGAGTAGGGTGTTTTTGTGAATATGTAGTCTTAGTCAAAGAGTGGTTCCTGGTCATTACCCGATCAAGTCGAACCGAAAATTCCCTTTTTTATGTACCATTTTTGAAACCCGAAACCAGGGAGGATGTTGAAAGAAAACGAAGAGTCTATTTTCCCCCCCCTAAATTTAGTGGAGAGTTCTAGTTCCAAATGAGCGAGTGCTCCTGTTTTAAACATGGAGATTGGCAATAAAAAAGTCTGGTTTTGAAAAGTAAGAGATTCGGGCATTACTCTCTGGCAGTTCTATCATATTTTACACAATTATTCTTGGATACATGAGAAATCGAACTTCTCGTTCTTCTAAACTGTCTCGAACAATGCCTTTTCATTGTTCTAGGCTAATTCGCACAATTTTTTGTGGAAGTAGGACGGGGAGTAATGCCTGATGCAACCTTAATCGGGCAGGTACTCTATGATTCATTTTTTATCTTCACGATGCTTTCTATCATTATATCTGTGGCGACGATTCATGAAGGGGGTTGGTCAAATTAAAATCAGGATTCTTCATCTCAATTTCTAATCGAGGTTATTCATCGCAAGGAAGTGCTCACCCAACCACCCGATACAGAACTTTCATCTCTGAGCTCTCAACCTTGCATCGCAACCTTTCCGTCATCGCCCTCACCCTATCACCTCTATCACATTTCTTTCAACCCATCCTCTCCCTTTCATTGATACAATGGCTGGGAGGTATGGGCAATGAACATACCCATCATCCATAGCTCCCAGCCATCTCCCCCGATCGAACAGCAGCCCTCAATTGACTCATCAATCCCGCCATCCTGGTTTTTTGGTTTATCACAGTTCCACTCGAGACTTCTGATAATGGAATTTTCTCTTTTCTTGCACTACTCACTTGGGTTACCACCTCTCTCACTGCGCTTCTTGCTGTTCCTCTCCCTATCCCTCCTCCTATTCCTATTGCTTGCTCTCCTGTGATTGGAACATACTGGGTGGAAAGAAACTGCCCTGACCCTAAAGCTGGCTCAGGGAAGGGAGGAGGTATATAAATCCGTACCTCCCCACAAGGTCTCGGGATCCAAGCCATATCATAAGGATAAAGAGGGGGTATCGAGGGATGAGTGCTTGGGACAAAGGGTGCTTGCCAGTCGGAGGGCGTGAGTTTGTCGAGGGGGAGGGATTTAAGGGGGTACCAGTAGCAGGACCATGCTGATTGGTATGGGTTCGGGGTTGGGTAGGGCAGGAGGATGCAGAGGAGTCCTGAACCGGGAGGTGTAGCCGACAGTAAGTATAATCTGTTCTGGCTGGCTTGGTTGGCTTGGTTGGTTCGGGTGGGCTGGGGGGTAGGGGTAGATGGTTGAGTGGATTGATATTCTTGGCTGGTGGAGGGAGTTGGGTGGGCGGGTTGGTATGGGTTGGCTTGGTTGGACTGGGTGGTGGGTAGCTCCATTTGCTGAAGGATCCCAGAACAAAATGGACAAGGGATAGGGAGTTGGAGAGAGGCTTTGTAGTGTGTTGTTGTGTGGTGGCTGTGATCCGAGGAGGGATCTTGGATTTGGTGGGCGTGGAGGGTTAGGGGGCCTATTGCTGTGTGGCCGCAGATGTTTTGGTAGGTTTTTTGGAGATACATGGTGGCTGGTTGTAGGGGTGAGATTGTGGGTTTCTTTTTGGATGGTGGTTTCGATGCTGGTGTGAGGAGATGGGTTGTTGATGTTGGTAGGGTGATAGGATATTTGGAAAGCTGGGAGGATAGTTATTGGTTCTTTCTTTCTATTTGTTGGGGTGGAGGTTCTATGATTCACATCCCCTTTCCTCCTATGAATGTATTGGGGACGACGACTTGGTCTAGTGACTTGAAAGTTGAGACGCATAATTTATGAATCATATTTGTCAGTGCCAGTGTAAGTGAAGTAAGGATTTCGGCCTCGCTCTGTTTGTTCCTGCCTTCCATTCTCATTGTCCTAGGAGTTCTCGAAGAACTCTGGTTTTTGTTCGAGATGATTTGAGAGAATTGAGGATTTGAAATTTCAGCTTTCAATATCCTAGGCTATTTCCAATGACGTTAGAATGATCAGGGTGGCTTTTATTGTCCATATTGCTGCGAAAATACGTTGTATTAGGCTGTATATTGTATCAAACTCCCTCTCATATACATTTTTGCTAACAGTTTCTGATCAAATTCTTCTTATTAATCTACAGGTTTAAGTAAGAAAAGGTTTCTCGCGTACTGCCATTCTTTAGCTGAGGTGGTCGAAATATGGTTCGCAAAATTCTGACCTCAGCATATTAAATGTTGTACAAGGCAAAGAAAAAGTTCTACAAGTAAGCTTATTGCTGCCTAGAGTTATTCGCTACTGCTTACTTGCGGTTTCATCAAATTGCAGAACTTGGCATATGCAAGTAAGCCATCCTTAACACCGATGACTAGGGGGGACAGAATTTCAATTTTACAAGCTTTTTAAATACCAAGAGGTGCATTATTTAGCTGAGCTGACTTAGGGGAAACCTTTAAGTGGATCTGGTCTCGAAAGTGGAGTCCATGCTGCCTATTTAAAATTGATTCTAGATTCATTAACATCTCAACACTAGAAATGGAAGACTCTGGCACGGATATCAAGTGGAGAGGCCATTCACTAACTTCTTTTGTCTTTCAGCTCGCTAGCTTTTAATTTACACAATATATATCCCTACTAAAGGTATCTCAGGTATTGATTTACAACTGATGATGGAAGCTTGCCGTGAGAGCACCTCGGGTTTTCGACAACATTAAGAGATTCGACAGCAATAAGAGATTCGACAGCAAATTTTATAATCTCATCTCCGTGTTGCTTGCATATAAGACTCCTCATAAGCTTAGAGAAAGTCCCATTGTGGGCACTTCTTTCTCTTTGAATACGTTCTGTTCTTAACATTTGGTTTAAATGTTATTACTGGCATCAAGGAATGAAAACGTGTTCGAGGTTGATGTTACTTCTGGGTCTACTTTCTCGTTGTATAAGTTGTATTTATATCCCTCTTCAAGTTGAATCTCCTTCTCCAGACTCGAAGCGGGGTTCTTTATGAAATGTACATAAAAAGAGGCCATGTTTACTCGATGACAATATCCATTCTGGTGTGCCATAAGAACTCCACACAAGTTAACTATTGTTTACTTCCTTCTAGCTTCTGAGACTCGTCCAACTTTTCGGGGCCAAGGTGCTGCTCTCGGTGCAAACTCTCGCCTGTCAATATCCTCGACAGTGCTCATAAACTCATGATGGTGGGTGATAAACATCTATCCCCAGAACCCCACCATAGCACCAAAGCTGTTGGAACACTATTAATTGTCTAGTTTAGACACAAGATTAATTTTAGATCTGTAGCTGGGTATGGGTCACAGGTCAAAATTGGGTTTCTCTTTCTTTTGAGATTGTTATCAGAAGAAAAAAGAGAGAAGAGAAAGGAAGTGGGGGGGGGGGGTGGGGCGCGGGTTGCTATCGAATTTGACTCCCTCGTCAAGAGTAGTTTAAAAAACGTTGTTTTGTTGGGGTTTTCGATGTTTTCGATAAGGATTTGAGAGGGTTTTAAATGCTTAGAAAAAAATGCCGTAATATACTACTATAAATCCGTGTTGTTCACAAGAAGAAACTCTAAGACATGTTTTCGGCATACTCTCGCGACGGGCATTAAAAATGGCTATAAACACATTGGGTTCGTACCTGCCTCCATTGTCCTCGTTGTTCTAACTTTCTGGGGCAATTTGAGTAGATTATCTTACTAACTTGGTACAATGTAGGACTCTTAACCTAAGTGTTTGGGAATAATCAAGTTCTAAAAAAGTACTAGAAAGTTTAGACACCCCACGTATTTTCTAAAACTAATTCCACTCAACCTTTTGCAATATTCGGGAAACACATGCACAGTAGAAACAGCAATCACCACTATGATATTAATAAACACATCTACAAGAACTGACAAAAGTTCAATGAATTTCAATTTCTTGTGGGACCTCTGAGAGAGAGAAACAAGTTGACATGAAAGGTAGCTTAGCTTGTAGGTAACTGAGTCTGGGGTTTTGGGGATAGATTAATCTAAAGTCTAAGAGGTTTTGGTTGGTTCTAAGTTTTAGCTTCTCTCTTTAGGTGCATTTGCTTTCGAAGGGTGTGTTGCTGTCGAAAAATCTCTCTTATGTTTGCTCTTCTGCTTTTTACTCTTAACAAATACTTGTTGATAGAGCTCATGCGAACGTAGACTCGTCGCTTTAAATTTGCTGCAACGCTTGCCTCGGACTACTTTTCGATATTTATGGAAGGGAGTGGAGACCGGATATAAGTCTTTTACTACATAATTAAGAATATTTGCCATAATACTAGTAAATATATGTTCCCCGAAGGATTAAGATAAATATTTAGAGTTGAAGCCTGTGTGTCGGTGGCTATTTTAGGTCGTTAACAATTGATAATGAGTTCTTACTATAAAAACTCCGAGTCCGACTGCTCACGGGTCCGTCTCGGCTATTAATTTTTTCAGCACTTTAGCAGGCTTGTCCTCATCTTCTTAATCCCCATAAAGGTCCACACCTCTCTCCCTCTTTTTCGCCCCAGTCTCCCTTGATACCTCGGCAACTACCCTCAGGAACTCTTCTTCAAAATTTGTTCTAGCAGTAATACTCTCCTCTACATAAGCCTTGAGTTCTCGCCCCTTGTTCTGGACAAGGGGCAGATTTCCTCTGAATTTAACATTCACTCCTTCATAATTGAACTGATAGGAAGTTTTCAAGAACTTGAGATGAGACTCAAATGTTGTGTTTAGATAAAGGTAGCGATAAGTTTATCCTGCTTGTAATGATGTAGGTCGAGTTTTTCTGCCTGTTGACGTTATCAAAAGAAAGAAGTAGCAGTGAGACTTTTATAGACTTGGGGTTTAGACGGGTTTGTACTACTTTAAAGAGAGCTTTGACGATAATACACAAGGTCTATCTTTTTGATTTTCTCCTCAATACTACTAAACTCTTTTATAAAATTATAATTGATAATAAACAGTTCCTTACTCTAAGAAGCTTTTTAAATGTGAGATATCCTATTACAAATAATTACTTGCCCCCCTTGGAAACTTCCCAAACAGAAAAGAATTTGAAGCTTGGACTTCCATAAAAATATCTTTCTTCAATACAGTTAAACTAAAAACACAGTTAAGTGAAAAAAAAACATTTTCGCTTGTGGGTGAAATTTTGGACGTGTCCAATCTCGGGCTTTCGATTAGGGAGAAAGATAGTAGTTACCCACTTTCTTGGATCCATCAACCCTAAGCTCAAAATCAGCATCACTCTTACTACACGTACCTACCAATAAGCTGGGGAAATTCGACAGCTTTACGAATGGGTAAGCTGAGTGGGGCTAAAAAGTGTACGAGAGCTTGCAATTGTTCTGAGCATTATCAGAAGGCTGAAGTTCTTGTGGTTTTACTCCATTGTAAGATGGGGTGACTTAGGCGAGATGTGGAATTGCTGTCGAATAAGGAGTTCTTGTCGAAAATCTTATGGATTCTAATTTTTGAGAGTAAGAGAAGGGTCATAACTGTGTTTGTTGCTTTTTGGATTGTGAAACGGATGACACAAGAGTGGCCACCGAAAGTCCTGAGGTTTTGGGAGTACTCCAGATTTGCAAATAATGTTTTTGGGACGCCGATTGCAAAACCAGTTTTCGAAATACACTGCTTTCATACTGTGAAGTTTTGGTGTATTTGTTATAGGTACTACCAAGCAGGAGTTTGGGGGGCGAATGTACTCTTACCAATTGCCATTTCATTTCCTTGAAGTGTGTGTGGTGGTGGACCTCAAACTTGGAAAAATTGTGTTCTGATGAATTTTTTGAAATTTTCATGCATTATAATTAGAGGCATTTGACGGATTTCAAATGCTTATAGCCCTCCTCAACATATCCACATTTCCTTCTTCAAGTTACCGAATATCTCATATTTGAACTATCAAGAGAGCCACGAAAACCCCAAGAACAACTTTGATCTTCGTACCTATCATCCAAACCATTTTGGACCCCCCACTAGCTTGAATATATGCTGTGGAATTATTCCCATTCGAGTTCGAAAAAGAACCAGTCGCAATGGGAGTTGTGATTGCTGCCCCAGTAGGTAAAGAATAGGTAGTACCCGAAACCACAACGGTCCCACCTTGAGTCAATGTTTGGCCATTGATTATGATACCCGTAGCCGGTCCACCCGAGACAGGCAAATATCCCGAAGGCATGACATATGATGGGACAGAATTTCCGATCGTGGTGAGAAGTGGAAGTGGCGAGGTTGGCGTAGGGGGAAGTGTATAAGTAGTGCCAGAAATGACTAGAACCCCCCCTGGAGTGGCAGTTACTCCGGGCGGAATTGTGAGAGTAATTCCTGATATTAACAAAGTAGCGCCGGGACTCAATATAGGAGGAGGACTTGGCCCATGGGTTGGAATACCGAGAGCGGGAGCCGTGAAAGGGGAAATTGTGAGAAGAACACTGCCCCCGGATGGAAGTAGATAGGTTGTTCCCGAAAGGATAAGTGTTCCCCCTTGTGTTAGAGTCTGTCCACCGATTATTACTGGAGTGGCAGCATTGGGTGCTTTTAGAATCTTAGCCAGCGTCTTAAGATGGGAATAAATCACTTACTAGGTATAGGGGAGGCACCAACGATACTTGCAATAATTGCACCGGGTGTTGGAGAAGGGGGTAATACGACAAGTCCGGTTGGCCCATTACTATAAAAAAGTTCATTATTTGTGATAGCTGCCCCGGGAAGAATCGTGGCTCCGTTGACTACCAAAGTGTTTGGACCAGCCCCCGTTTGTGGTGGCAACCCCACAACGGTAATTGGATTTCCGTTGTAGTATGTGGTGGTGGTGAAAGACTGACCCGGGGATGGATTGACAAAAGTAGGATTGTTGATTGGAGATACAGCGGGATTTGGAGTTGGATTTGAAGCTGCTGGAGCGGGATTCGGGTTACCGGGAACTGGATTATTGCTTGTGGGTTGACCGGTATTCGGATTTGAAGGGATATTGTTTGGCTGAGCTGGGTTTGGCTGAGCTGGATTTGTGTTTAAACTGGGATTCGTAGAAGGGTTATTATTTGCAGGGTTCGGATTAGAATTGGGATTTGAAGGAGGGTTATTATTTGGAGGCTGAGCTGGGTTCGGATTCGCTGGCGCGGGATTTGGATTTGGAGAAGGGCTATTGCTTGGGGGTTGAGCCGGGTTCGGGTTTGCTGGATTGGCCGGGTTCGGATTGGGATTGGGATTGGGGTTGTTGTTTGTTGGAGGTTGATTTGGAGGAGTGTCGCTTGCAGAAGACGAGCTTTTAGAAACGACAACCCTTTGGTTGATTGTGGCGATGTTCGTCTCCAACGCTGTGACGGTGATCTTTTGCGTCGCAAATTCTGTTATAGTCAGGTACGTAGTAAGAAACCCAGTGCATGTTGTATATGTAATGGTAACAATGTCAGAACTAGTGGGAGTTGGAAGTCGCTTGCTCAAGTATGCAAAGCGACCCGTTTCGATGTCTGAACTGGTAGCGGTTGGAAGGCTTTTCAGGTATGCGAATCGATTTTCCAAAGAATCCACCGTAGTGAATATTGTTGTGAAAATAGTAGTAGTTATATGGGCCGTGGTGGTGCTGTTGATGGTTTGGATGAACGTTGCGGTTATAGCAGTGTGACAGAGTGTTCCTAAAATGGTTGTTCTCGTTTGGGGGACATTGTTGGTCGAGTTTCCTTGAAGTAGAGGCAAACTCCGAGAGAGTTGTGTAGCTGCCAAATGAGGCGAAAATTGTCAGATTCTTAATTTCTTGGTGGTGCCGGTGGATTGGGTTCTTACCGGTGCCCATTTCCAAGGACGAATAACATAGAAGCAATATGAGAAGGACCCGAGAATTTGACAATGATATTGCCTTCATTTTTCGTCAGCAACAATGTTGCCCTCCAAAAGGTGAAAATAATTAATGATTTTCGAAGGGTATGAGTGTGGAAGGTTCTCACTTGAGCCTCACCACGTAGCATAGCACAATCTAAGCCTCAACGTCTGAGCCGCAAAATTTATTGTGACCAGTAGGGTTAAGAGGATAAGAGGAAAATAGGCAAAATATAGATAGAAGAAACCATTCAGGAAGTGTCAATTACGCCACGCATAGCGCCACCAACAGCCTCGTCTAAAAAGGGGTTTACCCCGCATTAGCGGCAAGTCTCATTTGCTATCGCCATAGAAGTAGCTTACATTACAAATCCTCGCCCCCAAACCCCCCAACGGATTGATAAGAATATGCTACAGCTCCAGAAATAGGAATGCTAACTTGGTTTTGTTGATATTGCCGTTGGAAAGCAATCTCTTTGCAGCTCGAACTCTACTCCTGTAAATTCCTTGATATATCGCATAACAGCAGAAATGTATTCGGGCGTGCTTTTAGAGAAGCGCGCAACTTCAACGCCACAACCAATTGCTGTCTCGCCCAGCCAGATGTGGGAAGGCAACGATGGCTCTTGGTCAACATTCGTAATTCGTGTCGGCACCCCTGCCCAGACGTTCAGAGTACAAGTTTCAACATCGGGTCAAGAGACTTGGGTACCTCTGGTTGATGCATGTTATCCTCCCAGTTCATTTCCAGCGAATTGCTCTACCATCCGAGGTATCCAGGACTTTCAAAATGCTCCAAGTACCGGGTTCAAAACCAACCAGGTTGTTCGACCAGATCTCTCTGTATTAACTGAAGAAAATATTGCTGATTCTCGATTAGTCCTCAACTTGGAACTTTGTGAACTTGTACAAATTAGCAGCCGAAGAAAGCCTGGCGCCAAACTACGCCGGAAATGGAATGTACGGCTTAGAGACTATCGGGCTTCAGATACAAAATAGCGGAGGATCTACTTTGAATCGCCAAGTTCTAGCAGGTACGCGAATATCCTGCCCGGGTGATCAACCTATTTAATTTTCTTGTCAGCAATTGTCACACAAAATTTCATGTTTGGAATGTTTGGACTTGGTCCGAAAGGCACCAATTTCTCAGACTTCAACGACCCCCAACCAAGTTATCTTTGGAGTCTCAGAAATCAGAGTATGATTCCCAGCCTTTCGTACTCCTACTCTGCTGGCGCATTTTACCAAAAATCAATCGGAAGCGCTGCCCTTGGAACACTGATATTTGGAGGATACGATGCCTCTCAGTTCAAGTCTGACAGCCCCGCTATCTCTTTCAACATAGACTCGTTTTCGAATATGGAAGTTGGCCTGCAGGTAATCCAAGCGAGTAACACATTAGCTGGAACAGTTTCGCTACTAAACACAGGGATAATGACGAACTTTGACTCCACCATTCCTGAGATCTGGCTTCCTATTGATGTTTGTGGTGGATTCGAGAAGGCGTTTGGTGAGATTGCCTCTTCGGTCTTTGCTATCTATCAAAGCTCACCGCCCCTTTTCCTTTCAATAGGACTCCAATATGACAACTCCACAGATCGATATCTTGTCAATGAGACTATACACTCACAGCTTCAGCAGCTGAATCCAACTATAACCTTCAAACTTGGAAATACCACCTATGGTGGCCAGGCAGTCAACATCGTTTTCCCATATGCAGCATTCGATCTTCAATTAGGGTATCCAATTTACCCGAGTGTGGAAAGATATTTCCCAATCAGAAGAGCGCAAAATGACTCCCAATATATAATCGGTCGAACGTTTATGCAGGAAGCGTAAGGAAACTTTCCCAAGGATGGACTAATCGAAGAGCTGACGGGGAGCGGGATCTAGGTATTTTGTGGTCGATTATGAGCGTTCGAATTACTCCATCCACCAAAGGATCTTCAGCAGAGCAACTTCCCCGGCTATCATACCCATTGAATCCACCGATTTGCCAGAAAAACAACATTCCGGCCTCAGCCGAGGAGCCATTGCCGGGATTGTTGTTGCTGCCGTGGTGGCTTTCTCTTGTTTGATCGGAATATTGTATTTTGGATATAGAAAACACAAGCAGAAAAGCAGAAAATTGAGCAGCAAAACAAGTCCCAGGGCTGCAAAAAGTGCGATTGTAAGCTCAGGAACAGACCCCGCAGTCTCAACTCCCAATGGCGTAGAATGGCCGCATGATGTGCTCATGGAGATAGAGGGGCGGACGTTCGCACATGAGGTTGAAGGTGTGCAGATGTACTCTGAGATTGGAGGCCGAGAAGTTGTGCCGGAGTTGCCTGGTGCAGAATCTCAAAGTAGGATGAGGTCAAAATAAAACATCACGTGGGCAAGTAGTACGTGTGACTCCCTCAGCCCGCACCCTTAATATCCAAAGATTTTTGTTTAACTGTTATTCTCAAGTTACTCTTCTACATTAACTTGGCACTTGGAAGTCTTTATGATGTTGAAGAATAAAATTAGTCGGCATGTGACTGCATTTTGATACGTAAACGATTGGGTATAAGAAATGGCCCTTCATGCAGGTCTTCGGGTCACATTTTCATTCGTTGCCCCGTATAATATTGCCCATGTTGGATAAGGTTAGCCTATGACCTTACATTTTGTTATCGACGTGATACTTCAAAATGGCATCAGGGAGCGATCCTCTCGAGCACCCCGAAATGGACACTTTGCTTCCCCATGAAGAAAGTCTGGTGGGTGCCATAATTGACGGACGATTTGAGTTTGAAAAGTTCCAACGTCACGATAGCCACGCGGATGTTTACACAGTTCGGAACATCGAAAAAGACAGACCGAGCCTCGAAGCGAGAGCCTATCTTTTGGACGGAATTCCCGAAAAGTTACGCAAGCATCGGCTGAGGAATATCAATCGACTCTCTAATCGAACTGTATTGGAATTTAGATATCAAATTCTGCTCGTGGTAATTTATACAGCTGGGGATGGTGTTATCGGGGATGCTGCGAGCGATGAATCGAAACCACGTCCAATCGATAAAAAATCACCGAAGAAGTCGTTGCAGTCCAAGCACAAAAATGACCATCAATTTGAGATGGCTAGAATTCAGCAGCTCGAGAGACGAAAAGCAACTCGGCGAAAGAAACGATTGATCGATGCCCCGGCCAATACAGGCGGTGAAGTTACCAAGTGGGGGATAGGGAAACAGCAAGCGACTGATGATGAGGAGGCATTCATTTGTCTACTGAAATTGGCACAAAGCAATCAGCAAGAACTTCGCCAGAAACTTCCTGAGAATGCTCGAACTGCGCTGGAGAGTTACCTTAAGAGTGAACCTTCAAATTTTGAGGACGTCGAGGAAATGGAAGCAGTCATGAAGATAAAGCAGCGAGAAGCGTCCTTCTTGACTCGACAGCTGAGAAGGATGCCGGAGATAGAGAAAGTAAGGCATGATGAATATGAATATATTCTCAGGGAACAAATCAAGTTTCCAAAGTCATCGAAGGAGTATAAAGATATGCAAGAAAATGTGGTTAGAGCACGACAGCGATGCATGGACTTGCGGAACGTGAAAGACATTCTTCCTCCGGCAATTTCAGAATCCGAAAATATCTATCGAACTTTAAGAAACCGATTGCCGTTGATCCGCAAAAAGAAGTTGGAGATTGAAAGCCTCCAGGCACTGAGCTTCGAACATGAAAGCTTGAAAAAAATGGTGGCAGTAGCCAAAAAATGTTCACAGGCTGTCCTGCCTGCTTCGGGGGCATACGAATCGGCAGTTTCCTTACTTGACGGGGCAGAAAAGGCACTGAGTAGATTTGAGACAAAATCTACTGAATCGTTGGAGACCATGGGGTCTTTGCAGGCGGAATATCACGAATTGCTTTCAAGGGGTGCAAAGTTGGCTTTGTAAACCAACGAATCGTTTTTCAAACCCAGATTCCAATTTCTTGACAAGCCATTTCTGTGCCCATTTACTTGAGCTCTCCTATACTGTTTCCTCTCCATCAGAACCCTGACCGACTTCCACACTCCAAGTATCCTCTTGCTTCTCTACTCCACGCTCAGAACTCTGATTAAAACCAACACACCAATCAATATTATGCCATGGATCCTCAGATACCCTTTGGGTTACCCATCGAGTCATGGGATCACGCTCTGACACATTTTCCTCCTCTCGGTTATCTTTTTTGTTAGTTGGAGGATATCAAGAAGAAGTGTAGTAAATATAGTATTAGAAACTCACCTCCAGACACCTTTGGCGAGACCCCATAAGAAGAAGAGTCTTTATCGGAGTGGGAGCTGTCAAATTGAGGTTGTTCGGTTATCGCAGAGGGGTTCGGTTGGTGGGAGGCATTAGTAAATTTGCCTTTGCTGTTTCGAGGTGATATTTGAGGTGCCATGGTAGCTTTTATCGTATTATCAACGAGAGAGGAGTCTGACGAGTTTTGTATTCTCCTGGTAGTTATTTCTATTGAAAGTATAATAAAGATCTAACGGGAAAGTCTTCTTAGAAATCTGAAGATTTTGGGAACCCTGACTATTCGGTACATCTTTATGGACGCCCGAGTGTCTTTCTTCCGTTGGAACTCAGTCGTCACTGCTAATTTCCAGGAGGCGGTATGATAAAAACACAATTCAAGGCCAATTTTACTATTGGAGAATTGATCGGGAAAAGCCTCAAATCACATTCGGCTTCTGGTCCGTGTCATATTTGCAACGAGATCGCCATTCAGAAAAATAGCCTTGCTAGCCTCTCCGGGAATGTTATGTTGGGCTTCACATGCAGCAGCACCTGCATAGTTAGTTTGGTGATCCATAAAAGATCCCGCAAAGGCCAATTTTGTGATTAGCTATTGTTATCAGGGATTATGACATGATAAAGGTCGCTTACGTTGATCGTACATCAAGGGGGGTCATTTGCTGGTGCTTGTCGAGGACATTGAAAGCGGGTACGAACCCGATGTATTTTACTGCCACTTTTCATGTCTCTCGCACGTAAATTCCCACTAAAAACAAAAATTATCTTCTACATTGTATGACGAGACCAGATTCAAGAAATCCACATTATAAGTACTAACATGTGTACTTCGTAATTTATACTTACGTAGTTCATTCTTTCATCCTTCTTATTTTTAACGATTTACCATATATTTAGAGGGGGAGTTCCGACCCTACCACAGCCCCCTGGTGACTTACTTGCATTTAGTGCACCAATTTCACAGCATTTCTCATCTATAATGTTGCTTTAAAAGATTTAGAAAATGAAAATAATTTAAATCTCATTGTTTTAGTCGTTTGGGAAAATTGATTTGATTTTCTAGGTATTTTTTGGACAAATACGGAGGTTTCTATTTTTAATTATATACAAGGTACGGTTACGAGATCTACCAATCAAAAATTTGGCCTGAATTCAGAAACCTTGGAAAACGCCCTGCTTAGTAAAGGGCCGGCCTGAATGTGGTAGTCAGGAGTTTCTCCGCAAAAATCATCTTTCCTTCATTCTCTCCAACAAGAATCCCCTCGAGGGGCACGACGCCGAGACAGCGCGCCGTGCAAGACTTGAGTTAGAAAAGTTGAGCGTACTCTGTATTGTTCTTGGGCTTTTGGTAAGTTTTCCCTGCATATACGTCTGCAAACCCTCTTTGCTAATTCTACCATACGTAGACTGCCCACGACTTCGAGGTCCCCACGACCGGCTGGAAAGCAAAGTTGAGACATACTTTGAGGAATTATTGCTATAGCGCCGGGCTTGCCTCGGCGCGTATAGCATTCGGGAGGATTACGATGGTCGTCACTTAGAACAAGATGAGTCTGGTTTCCTCGAAGACATTCTGTGGCATGCTCGAATTGGTTACTATAATAATACCTCTCATGTTGGTTTTCAGGATAGGACGTTTGAGGCTTGTGATGGGTTGAGCGAGCAATTGCAGACGCCAGCCATCACTGAGCAACACGTTAATTCTGGAGCTAGTAGGGAGTTTAGCCCACCTTCACAATTGTTATCTCCTATTGCTGTCTTCAATCTATCTCCTGCCACTTCTGGCCCTAGTCCAAACGAAGATCTTTCTCTTGGGCCTTCTTCAACCACGGACTCGGATCCAGGCAATTCGTATTTTGAACATTCACAGCACTCTGCGAGTGTAGCCGCTCTGCTTCAATCACGTTCTAGACTATGCGGATTGTGCAAAAGTTCCTTCCAAAACTCCTCCAAGCTTTTGTAAGTCCTACCTTGACAACTAATGTCTCGCTTCCTCACAATTAAAAATAGGCAACATCTGAAGACTACTCATTCCGATATTCCCAAAACTTGTGGCCGCTCGAAATGTTTTGTTACAAAAGGATCAAAAGGATATAACGAAAGAACTTTACTGCGCCATATTGAAACTCACCGAGCCCATCGAAACGCCTTCTTCCGCTGCCGCTGTGGAAAAGAGGAGGGCCGCAAAGACAATTTTAGGAAACATTCCAAGGAATTCTCCTGTGTCGGACCTTTTCAGTTTATGTGTTCATGCGGTTTCAGCGACGGTAACAACGACCAAGAGTTTCGAGTTCATTTCGAAGCCTGTACCCGAGGCCAACCAGGACGACCGAGAAAGGATAGATTGGAGACACAATAGGAAAGGACAACTGACGAAGTACCTCCTGTGTAGATGTATCTGAGTTGTTGGTTGGGAATTCGTACCATGCGTCGTTTGTGTCTCTGGGATCAGCGACCAATGGTAAGCCGAGCCAAACACTCTTTACAAATATGCAAGACGGGCTATGTTATTGGAGTTTCTGAGTAGCTATTTTGTGGCGAGAGGAACAGATAAATTGGTAACATAGTTGGATGATCATATTTGAGTTGGGGTTTGAAACGAGTTCGCCCAAGCCGTGAAGGGAAAGGCAATGCCGCGCATTTCATCAACTCCTCAATACCTGGGGTAAGGTTAACCTAGTTAGCTTTACTCACACAGGGCCAGTTCGCTATGTGGCGTATTCCACATGTGGCTGGCGATTTCGAATGGGATGGGAGGATTTATCTTCGATTGAACTTCAATGTAGGGGAATTATCCCCAAGCTTGCTTAATTCTCAGACAGAGGTATGTCACGGCAGGCATAAGATATCGTAGCGATTCTAATTTGTAGAACAGCCACTTGGTCTGAAAAGGCCCACCGACACACACTGAAACAACCACAACCCTTTTCTCCTACTTCGGTTTTCTCCACGGCGTTCACTTGCACTGTTGAGAATTGTGCAATACGTGATAGCCATCCTAGCTTGACTCTGAAGTGTGATATACTATTTCAAATACTACCTCAAATACTACCTCAATTCAACCCAAGAGAGCATGTGTCTGCCCCCGTAACCTCAATGGAAGACAACTCATGCTTCGCCTGCACCACAGGGCAGTCGCACAGTTCAAAAAACTTCTTCATTGAAGAGAAAAATTTGCGCCTATAATTAATTTATTGAAAGACGGATGAGGATGAAAAGGATGAGCTGGCGAAAAAGATGATTCGATGATTCATCTCACAGCACGTGTTCACGCGATCTGTGCCGCAGCTGGGGCCTAGCCAGCCCCTGAACTGGATAATTTATTTCCATCTCAATCTATTAGGCAACACCCCCCTAAATCCAGCATGAAGAACCCAGAAAATCAATATAAGTATCTCCATTTGCTCATATGTTACATCGATCCAACCGTGTTATTTGTAGCTGTTTAAAGCCATCTTTTCTCATTTTGCCACCTTACCAGTCTAGGCCGCAAATTTACGTCAATACCCTCAGAAACATTGCATCCAAGACTAACTCTGTAACAAAAATTTTCACTATCTCAAACCAAAATCGAAATCCATCATGGACAGACAATCAGGTTCCCCCGAGGACCTCCGCCTAAAGGCCGAAATGGAAGCCAAAAACCGCAATGTTGGCAAACCCTCCTTTCGAGGTTTCAATCCCGAAAAAGACTCGGAAGATCGTATACGTTAGTCTCTAACCAAAAAAGAAATTCCAAGCAAACAAACTTCTAAGAACTTCATAGCTGTCACAAGTGCCTTTGAAATCGGAACCTTCCTAGCATTTCTAGAAGCAGCAAAAACCGGAGACTTTCCCGGGAATAAGAAAACCGAACTTCCACTATGGCCAGAGGATCAGATGCAGTACTTTATCAAGAAGTATGTTGATTGGGCTCCTCCTCCTTATTCGGACCTTCCTCAGCCTGGGGGGCCGTTGGGAAATATTCCTGGTAAGTGGTTCCTTTTTCTTGGGATGATCTCTTTTCATAAAGATTTCACATTTACATCAATGGCAAAGGCAGCGAACTAATAATGAGTTTTTGATTGCAGGTCACTCACCACCAGCAATGTTCCGAGTAATGAACATAATATCTGGAATGGACGACCTCCTGATGGGAGCTTTAGACCATCTAGAATCAACACCTGAACAAATATCAGCCAGTATCCGCTCAACCGACATCCCACGAAGTCCCAAACTCCTAGGAACAAGAGTAGTTTTCCCATGCCACCCAAACGCACTCCATCTTTTTCAGTGATTTTACTAACATCACCAAGCTTTGGTACGGATTGCCCCCAATGTCAGAAGCCCACTGGAAGGCCAAAGGTCTAGATGAAGAAAAGAACATCGAAGAAGCCCTCTCAATCCTCCAATCGGTAGTAGATTATTTCGAGTATATGCGTCGTCCAGACATCGTAGGAAAGCGTCGAAATATACATAACAAAGTATATGTAGAGCTAGATGTTTTCCAAGATGCATGTGATGCTCTCCACGCCACTCGAGGACAGCGGAAACCAGGATGGAGTTTATCGAAATTATGGCAAGAATACGTTCGGTTCGTTGATCACCTCTCACCCCTACATATAGACTGAAACTAATGCGAGATCAAGATGCCATTTTGAATTCCAAGAGCACCAAGCAAGAGCCTTCCTCCTAACCCACCTTCTCAAGCTCCAAACCCATTGGAAAGCCAAATTGATGCGCGCCATGACTGGAGGACGAATAATCAACAGCACCCAAGGCACAATAATTGTCGATCACCTTTCAGTCTTTATCCTCAACAAAATCCAAGATCTCTACATGTCCGTTGATCTCCTAGTCCACACCTGCATCGACGGATTTGTAATGGTCCAGGGCGTGGATGCGAGACTGAGTGATCTTCAAGCTCCTGCAGCACGACTCAATGCTATTTGGTGGGGAATGGAAACACAAAGGAGAAACACGATGCAGAATGTTATGACGCAGGTTTTAGCGGAGCGAACGAGATTGAGAAGATCGGAGCAGAGGGAACCTGATTTCTTGGAGTCGGTGATGTTGGTTAGTGATCGTGAGTTTGCGCATAAGTCGGTTCAGTATCAGATCAACGAGCCTCCGGTATTTGGGATGGAACCTTGGGTGAGAAATTTAAGCGATGCTAAAGTGGAAAGTTTTGGATTCTTGGTTTATCGATTGAGTTACAGTGAAAGTGACGAGGAGTGGACAGCAAAGAAGGAGAAGATCATTAAGGAAATTGAGAAAGGATGGGAGGGGATTGTCGGACGGGAGAGCGTGAAAAGGAAAGCTGTGCTAAGATGGATTGACGGACGGAAAGTGAAAATAGAAGAAGGTGATATCGAAGGTGCTAGGAAGTGCGTATTCCACCCTAAGCCCTTCTTCCGCGGAAAATACTAATAAAAACAGACACTTTCAATCCGCCACGATACCCAACTCTCCAAACCATATCCCTAAAGGCTTGACAACCTTGACTGCTTTAGCAGTGACCCCAGCATCATTAAAAAGCTTCAACGCCACTCCCAAAACAACCGCTTCTTCCTCTTCTTCGAATCACGCAGAATTTCCCGGAGACTTCCATCCATTCATTCATGCCATAGATCCAAGGTATGAGCCAGAAGAAGAGCCGTCTGCATCCTCATCAGCATCTCAAAGACCACGCGGTGAACCGAAAGGCAAGTACCCGCCAGGCTACAAAGGGTCAATTACCCTCCCTCTCCATCTAGTTTACACAGACCTGTACGCCTTGCGTGCTGGAGTGGGGCCAACGGTAGCTTTAGAGGATATGTGGGCGATTGGCACGAAACATCCTTGGGGTCTTTATACCGGACCTACAACTGGAGCTACAAGGAGGCAATGGCGACAGATGAGGGAGTTGGCTGGAATCGCGATCAAAAACGCTAGTGATTCAAGGAGTGATGGTGTTGGGAGTTCTGTGTGATGTATACCCATGCGAACTTCTCAAATGTATATAGTTTAGAATCATGTTGATACGAAGTAGTGGTGTGATTTGGGCATTTTGTTCTGGCATGTGTCCTTTGAGAAGGTAGAAGGAGCCTGGTATGCATGGCCTCGCTGTTTTTAGTCGGCTTGAGCAGATACTTGAATTGTTGGTGGCGATGTTGGTAATATATAGCACAGCCACCATCCGACCAATGACAACTTAAATGCCGCCGTTCCATCCTTGGACTCATACGATTCTGTGTCCACAAATGTCTACCAAATGTTTTAATGTAACATTCATTAAGATCCACCTAATGCATCTGGTGTTGGGGAAATCCTCGAAATGTGCTGCAACCGAGGTGAGGTGGTGTGCTGGAGGTCCAAGTCCAAGAGAGCTGACGGTTGGGCGACCTCTAGGTGACACCAGGCGAGTTTCTCGAACTTTGCCATGCCCTCCTCTCTGTTCATGTTTCTTCTGTTACCATTTTGTTCCCTCAACTTGAACCCAGCAAAAAAATTCAACGTCTCAAACCAAAACCTCTGAGAGTGTAGTTGGGCCGTGTCGAATTTCGGCAACATGCTGTCGTTTATGCTCAGGCTAGTTCTCCTCTTTGTGGGAGCCTGGGTGGTCTACTCTTGGTATTGCTTGCTTCTCAACTACCTCTTAGCCCGAAAAATAGGCATTCCGATACGTATCATTCCGATCAGTCACGAAAATCCTTTATGGATGCTCGTAGACAAGAAAATATTCATCCCTCTCTTTTCGCGTCTGCCCTTTGGCCCTGGAAGCTTCACGAGGTACAATTGGCGGGGGTGGAAGTTTGGGGACAAATGCAAATCGCACTTGGAAATGGGAGATGTTTTTATACTGTAACACCGGGCCGAAATTGGTTGTACCTTTGCAATGCTGAGAGTTGGTGGATGTCTTTCAACGAAGAGTCGGATTCCCTCGGCCTCTTGAGCTTTTTGGTATGGTTCAAGCCACCACCGCACAGAAATGAAATTGTTCTAATGATTTCCAGAGATGGTGAATGTCTTTGGTCCAAATCTTTCCACGGTGAGATTCATAATTCCACAACCAAATGAAAACAAGATTTATATGACCTGATAACCTGAAAATGAGTAGACAGACGGCCAGCAATGGCAAAGACATTGGAAGATTACCGCAACATGCTTCAATGAACAGAACAATGAAATTATGTGGTCGGAAAGCGCCCGTCAAGCCTCGGATATGCTTCAATACTGGAAATCGAAACCATCAATAAAAAGTGTGGCCGATGACACACGTACGTTCTCGTTACATATTCTCTCTAGCGCTGGCTTCGGAAAATCATTCAAGTTCCAAGGTCTTGACGACAATTCCGGGACTGAAGTCGCGACAAATTACAAGGAATCCCTTCAAACTGTCTTGGAAAACTTTATACTGCTCATGGTACTTGGCACAAATTTCCTCTCAATTGGGTGGTTGCCTGCAAAGCTTAAGAGGTTATACCAAACCACGGTGACATTCAAGCAATACATGACCGAAGTATATGAAAAAGAGAAATAGGCAATCGTAGAAGGTAAATCCACAGGAAGAAACCTCATGACTTCACTTATCCGGTCATCGCAGGAGTCTATGGGATCCGGCGAAAAGGAAACAGGTGAGGGTCTCACCGAGAGCGAAATATACGGAAACATATTGGTCTTCAATTTTGCGGGCCATGATACAACGGCACACACACTAGCGTTTGCTATCGTACTCTTAGCAACCGAGCCAGAAGTGCAAAGCTGGCTGTCTGAAGAGATAGCGCATGTCTTGGGTGACCGCACAATCGAAAACTGGACTTACACCGAAGACTTCCCTCGGCTCAAACGATGCCTTGCTGTTTTGCTCGAAACATTGAGACTCTACACTCCGGTGCCCATTGCCAAATACACAGGCAAGGCTACACAAATTTTGAGAGTAGGCAATAAGACCATGACGGTGTCCCCCAAGATACTGGGGAGATGAGCCTTTGAAATGGAATCCATCACGCTGGATTTAGAGCAAAGATATTGAAAATTCTTCGCTTGAAGAAGAGGCTATCATAATTCCCCCGAAAGGGTCCTTCATCGCTTGGTCCGAAGATGTGCGGGTCTGTCCTGGTAAGAAATTCTCGCAGGTGGAATTTGTAGCGGCCATGGCTGGCCTCTTCCGGGAATCGCGCGTCGAGCCCGTACTCAAACCCGGGGAAACAATGGTTAACGCCAGAGACCGTGTGAGAAAGTTGGTTGAGAATGACACTGGCTAGGTCTTGTTATTGCAAATGCTACACCCCGAGCTCGCTCCATTGGTATGGAAACAACGCTGAGAGGTGGCAAGAAGATTGCAGAAACAAACCCTCCATTGACACCATGCACTTCTTCCTCATTTATAGCCATCAAAGTGTATTCAGAGTTCCAGCCATATGAGGAACTTTCGAGGGTGGATGAGGACTACGGTCGGTTTCCGGTCGGTTGCCCATCGTCGAATATACGAGTGCGTATGGGTTGTGGTTCTCTAGAGAGGGAACCAGGCGATATCTCGTATGCTGTATATAAAACCTGCGAAATGTCAGAGAATTCGATTCTACAGTTTGGACTTCAGGGAGACCTCAAATTTCTGAAATGATTGAGAAGTACGGAACGAGAGAGAGAACTTGGACGAAATGAGGGGAAGCTTGTGGGTGCCTTGGTTCCTGAGGCACCAAGTCAACTCCCCCCTTGGGCTCATTTCTTCGTTCCCTTCCTAACACTTTACACCACGGCTTGATATCCGAACTCCCAATGCTGGATTTATCAGAGAGCTCGTTGCTATTAAATCTGTCTTTATATTGGATTAACCAGAGTAATGCCATTACACAGCCCTCGGCGAGTCCCCGTGGAAATTGTTCAAAAATAATCTCTCCATGGATGAAGACAAGGTGCGAGCAATCATACTTCATGAAAATATCGCAGCTTCTCAACTTATTGCAGGCAAAACAAATCTCCGTACAATTCACAAAAAAACTTGACCTGCCTGAGTGCATCACAGTACTCGACTTGCTGTATATTTCCCTCCTCTCAAAAGTCAGCATTCTGAAGTCCCATATCAACGAAGCAGCACGTCTTTCTTCTCAATAGCAAAGCAGCTTCTATTACTAGTTATGGGATGATAACACCGCATAAGCCCCTTTGTGGGGTACGTCGTGTATCATTTACCCCATATCCCAGCATTGGGGATTTCATATCGGCTAAATCAAGAAATCTTTCCTCTCCGTCGGTTCATCGGGAACCACCAAAGAAAAGCTGGGGTCTGACCCAATTCCAAAGGCTTTCGAGGCTCTCCATGGGTGTCACGTTCCGGCACTTGGGCTCTAAATGAATCGAAATCTCTCTGCGGATGGAAGCGCACCGCGTTACCGAAATCCATACCAACGCCACTGGTGGAACGAGAATAGCCAGGTGAGCCGAATATATTAATGGAGGCGGAACCTGACCCAAGATGTATGGTCAGAAGACATGTAGATGTCTTTCTCAAGCTCTTTTATTGGAACCTGACCCTGGCTCCAGAGTCCATCTTTTGAATTATCACAAGGTTGGAGCCAAGTTTCTCACGCCGAGGTTTTCCTTTCAGATGTGTGGGTAGGGGACTGGAAAACAGGGTTAAACTTGGCTATATAAGTATAGAGTGTCTTTCCTACTATTCGGACTTCATCCTTTAGATTAACAGTGATCTAATCCTCGAACTTTTGAGCGGGTCATCGGTTTCACTTTCATTATTTATACGTCAAGACGGGAAATATGTTGTCTATCATTCTCGTGGCTGGAATAGCCACTTTAGTTTCAGGCCATGGAACAGTCAGTGGGATTGTAGCGAGTGGGGTGTAGTAAGTTGTCTTTCCGGAGGTCTTGTGTATTTTTGCTGACGGCACTTCTTTAGCTTTACTGGATACAATCCATCATACCAATACATCACACCAGCACCTATCACTGTGGGATGGAAGATCCCCAAAGATCTGGATAATGGTTTCATCGCACCAGCTGCATATGCCACTACCGACATTATCTGCCACGTTGATGCTGCCAATGCACAAACAGCCGCACCTATCACTGCCGGCGGCAAAGTCAACCTTCAATGGACCCCATGGCCAGTTTCCCACAAGGGACCCATTATCGACTATCGTGGGTCTTCTCCGAGTTCTTTTTTCCTCCTTCAAGGCACTATTTCCTCCTCATGAACCTGAGTTCCTCTCCTATAAACCTGCTTCATTAGACAAACTTCTAGAAATGCCGTTACTGATTCGGAGATTTCTCGTAGTCGCTAACTGCAATGGCCCTTGCGAAACTGTTGACAAAGCTACTTTGAAATGGTTCAAGATCAGTGAGTCAGGACTCATCGACCAAAGTATCACCAACGGATACTGGGCTACCGACCAACTAATTGCCAACAACAATACATGGACTACTACTATTCCATCATCCATCGCAACTGGAAATTACGTTCTTCGACATGAGATTATTGCTCTACATGCCGCTGGTCAAGCGAATGGCGCTCAAAGCTACCCACAATGTGTCAATCTCGCGATTAAGAGCTCTGGTACCGACAACCCAACAGGCGTTTTGGCTACTACATTTTATACTGCCACTGATCCTGGAATCAAGTTCGACTTGTATTCAGCTTTCACCAGCTACCCTATTCCCGGACCAGTGAAGTATACAGGCGCCGTTTCAGTCTCTCAAACCTTGCCACCCGCGCCAACGGCCAGTTCCACTGGTGTGTATACCGTGTTTTAATAGACTGACCTGGTTGCTGTATTGTTTTGATGGAATATCAGCAGATATTGTTTCGAGGCCCAAAATGTGGGAAATTTTCACTTGACTTGTACATACTTTTGCATTCGAATTCAGTCTTGCGGCATCTCTGGCCTTTTTATCATCAGTTCATCAATTTAGTACTTTCAAATAGCCAACACCTCTCTATCCCCCGCCCCCGCCCCCGCCCCCATTCAATGATTTCGGGGTATGGATCGAGTGTTTCATTCATGTAGCCTTTATGAAGATGTCTGATATATGTTTGGTACTTGGATCATGTTGCATTCTACAAGTCATCAAGCTTTAAACCTTCGAAGAAGAATTTTCTCCTCCTTCTGGCTTCCGTCCATAAACAATGTGACTTCAATCTTCTCGTCAGCAAAAACCCACAATGCCATTCCTCTCTTCTCTAGCAAAATGACAAAAAGAAGAAAACTTACAAAGGCTGAAAAGCATGCATCCCCAGGTCCGCCATCTCCTTCTTCAACTCCCCCACCAAATTCAACACCCCCTCCCTCCCCATACCCAACACTCTAGTACACAAACCCATAAGTATCCCCTCAACACCAACATCCATTTTCCTTCGAAACCACGCACCAATTCTTTTATGGTATTCCCCTTTTGCCCAAGTTCCGATTGGCCAATCGACAACGACTTCTTTCACATCTATAAAGCCTGCTGATTCCATCATGGGTTTGTAGCGTTGCGGGGCGGTGATATCTATTCCTGCTTTTTCGGTGGCTGTTAGGAGGAGGGAGGCTGCGCGGAGGAGGGCTGAGTTGTCGAGGGTGCTGTCGAAGGCTCGAATTGGGGGTGCGGGATCTTGCATTTCGAGGTAGCCCCCGGGGGAGAGGGAGGCGAAGGCTTTTTGTAAGAGGGTTTGAGGAGATTTTAGGGCAAATGCCACTGGGACGGTAGAGTTAACTGATAACTTCTCAAACCCGTTTATGGGTTGATGTATCTTGGGGGGCTGGGTGAAGGAAGGGGCTCACTTAAACGTCCATGGATATATGTAAATTTATGAGAGTACACCCATTTATCTTCTACATCATCGACCTCGAAATTCAGATTCTGCGGGACGCTATTGACCAGTTAAGCTCAACTTTAACCTCCATTCTCACCGGCAAAGACTAACAATTCTGGTTGTATGGGCGATAGAACATTCCCTATCACTTTGCAATTTAGGTACTTCTCGGCTGTTGCAATTTGTTATCACATATCCCAAGCCACTTTAGGAAATATTAATTCTGTCTTACCAAATTCCATAGCCCAAATACCCGTTCCTGTTCCAAAATCCAATGCATGTTTTAGGGTTTCTTCTTGCAAGGGGGCAAGGTGGAGACGTCCATGGAGAGACATTTTACAGAGTTCGTGTTGGAGATCTGTTAGGTAACTTATGTTAGGTTTATTTAAATACTTGTCAGGTCAAAGTATGGTGGTGGTGGTGGGATTTTACCGACTCTGTTTTGTTCGAGCTTAAAGGGGGTGGTCAGTTTTGGTTTGTGGACGCACAACTCGCAAGAGAGACGTGAGGAGATCATACCTCGTCATTTGGTAGGAATTATTCTGTGTTTTGTCAACATTTTGGTATCTAAATTAAATACTATCTAAATTGGATACTTAGAAGAGGGAGGGATAAATGTTTACTTCCTTCTTTGTACTTGTGGTACGTTCTACCATTTTCTTCGATACTCTCGTAGAGACTTGAGGATACGGAAGCGGTATCTGACCTGATGAAGAACCCCCTTAGTTTTTGATTTATCACCTAGCAATGCATGGAGTTTTGATGTTGAGATATTTTTGATAAATAGGAGAATGGGAATGATTTGAGTGAAATACAACGCACAATGCAACCTCGATTTCATCACTCTCTTCTCTCTGCTCATTATCAATCTAGTAACACCCAAGCATCAGAACGGATTCCTTAAGGTCCTCAATAGAACAGAAGTTTCTAAATGGTTTCTAGAGTTTGGGATAGCGAATCTCAAGCTTGTCACTTGGTGGTTGAGGCTTCAACTTGGACTGTAAATACAAGAGTTCTTCATCGCCTCCAGCTTCAGGATCAATCGCTAAGACTTCTCGTGTTGGGGAAGCCATTCTTCCTCTCAGAAAAAATATTGGACAAAGTGTAATTACGAAGCGAAGTACAAATGCAATCTGAAGAATATCGCAGAAGTAGACATTGTGCGGTGATTACGTTCTGCTTTGTGACGTATCACTTTTGCATTACATCTATCAATCGTACTCCACATGTCTCTTTTTAGTACCATCTTATTCGTCGGACAGCTTGCCAGCTTTACGAATTCAGCCTTCCCGCGCCTCATCGTTACATTGAGAAGGGGCTTGAGATGTTGATACTTTAAGATAACTGGTTTGAGATGCATATAATATCTGCATCGGACTGTCGGATTGTAAGGGGGGATACCCTGCTTCCAAAAATGGGGAATTACCACGTGTGAATAACATCGCTGAAATGAGTAGTTCTCTCTTCTGTGGTGATTTGGGGTTGTTGGTGATCGATTCAACCACGAAATCAACGAAAAGCTGTAGAACAGAAGAACTATACTGATGACCTAGAATCCTAAAATCCTCTCAAACTTAACTGCATGAGCCTTCATAGAGTAAATTGTAAATCCGTAATAAAAACTACGCTCTACATTGGCTTCCCTCAAAAATGATTCATTTATCGGAAAGTGGAATGTCTTCAAAATAAGGACGCAGTGCGATTTATGAGAGGTAAAACGAAAGGAAGAGCTTCAAGTTCTGATCCTCTTATATTGCCAGCTTGACTTTACTGAATTATTAAGATCTTGACATCTTAAGTATAACCGGATAAAATAAGGTAAGCAATCTTAAGTTACTAAAGAATAAGATAAAGTAAAACTAGTGATACATCCCTTCGTGTTTCTTCCAATAGTGATTTCTACTAAACAATTTTCCGCACTTAACAACTGTATCCCATCCAGCCCAGAGGGGATCTAAAAACGTGTACTCAAAAGTGGGTATTGATGGGTCCGTTTGGAGATGAAAAGTGAGTTTTTTGGGATGGCATCAATCTCATTGTTGTACGTGCAACTGGTAAAAATCGCCTAATATGCTGTTTCTGGCCTAAACGCATCCACTTGCGAGTGCACGTTTATAGATCCCCTCTATGGGCTGGATGGGATATGGATATTTGATCAAATCATGAACATCTCTTGGATGCTTGTTGTAATTAGAATTCTTTCGTGATTCCTTTTACACTCCTAAGCAGAAGGTGTTTCTTTTCCTTGGTGTTAAGGAAACAATTAGTCTACTTCTATGCCATTAGGACTAGGGAATGTTAAGATGAGAGGTTTGCATGCTGGAGAAAGTGCAGAAGCCGGTACCTAACTTCCAACAAGTCAAAAGCCCTTTCAGGTATAGGCATGGATCGATAGGTATAAAAACAGAAACTATTAATTCCTCAAGGCTGGTGCAGGTGTAGAATGGCAATACTACTGCCTCTTGGGAGCTTGGCTTTTGAAGTAAAAGTATCATGTTTAAGAATCTTCCAGCGCTGCTGTGAAGTGTTGCGTGGATTATTTCTGGGGCCTGAACTTTGTAATCGAACCAAATGTATATGGAGGGAGAGTATCAAATGTTTTGTTTACATAGGAGAAAGTGAACTAGAATTTATGACTTTTTGAAGTCTGACTAAAAATAACTATAATAGGGCATAACAATGAGTATTGTCTAGATATATATCAGCGCATTATAACTTCTATTTCATGATAAAATTATGAAAATATTGGCATTATTTTTCGACCATTCCATCCCGTAAAATTGACTTCTGACTTCGATCCAACCCCTCATCTTTAAGAAATACTCCAATAAAACAATAAAGATTGCACAGGTCACGCTGTAAACAGCATATAAAACATCTGGTACAGCCCAGTCGGTAATATATTGTTCTTTACTCTGCTATTTCGCCATTTAGAAACTCAAATTCGGAGTAGATAAGAGTGAGTGAAAAGTGAAAGAAGCAGTGTGAGAAACGAGTAGAGTAGAGTAGAGTAGAGTAGTAGCTACTAATCTACTCTACTCAACCGATATTAAGCGCTACTCTACTTTACTCAGTAGTACTCTGAGTAACTCTGAGTACTACTTAAGTAGTACGGGCTGAATTGGGTCTGGCCGGACCGGTGCTCGGAGTGGCATCGCAAGGGACCCTGGGAGCTAGCCTTATTAGAGGAATAAACCGAGGAGCTAAAGAGAGAAGGAGAAAGAGGTTGAAGAGGCTAAATTTCAGGATAATACTTTATTAATACTATTGATACTTAGAAAGTAGTCTTTATCTTATATATCTCTTAGAAAAATACACTATTTACTTATATACTTACTACTCAGAGTACTACTCGAGTAGTCCTAAGTAACTACTCTACTCTATTCTACTCAGACTACTCAGAGAACTACTTGAGTAGTTGAGTATTTTGTTCTCACACTGGAAAGAAGAAAATACTAGAGAATCCCAACGATCCCATATTTTGAATGGATGGAATTGGATTTCTTGCTTTTGGTGTGCGGGAGGGGGAGAGTTGGCAGGTGATGGTTGGTGATGGGATGAGTTCATTGCTAATTAGATTGGAGTTATATTGTTTATGTACGGAAACCAGAAGAGAGGGAAGTTGCTGCTTCCAAGGTTTAGAGGGTACGTGAAACCATATAGGGTGAAAAATGATTTGACATTGCTGAGCCTATAGAGGTCACATACACACAGTTTGCGGCATTTTAACTATACAGAGTTAAAAGCAGAATTAAGACGATCGCTCTCATCAAAACGCAAGTGAAGGTTGAGCTTGAAGTCCATCCGCTTCTCCATCAAAGTACTTTGCTCTGACTGCCTCAAAAAATAGGATAATAAGACGAAGACAGTGCAAAACAGATGCTCACTTTGTAATTGTTCGTATAGCAAAGGCTCAAAACCAAGGCCACTGAGCTACTAAAGCTGGTGACTCGATGACACGTATATCCCCCTTGAAACACATAAAACAAAGAAATAGCCTCAACAATGCTTGTTATTTTTACACCCATAGGTATAACCCACTGATTAGCCCAAAATGAGGAGTATTTTATAAGGTAAAACATTTTTTAGTGAAAACTCGAGAAATCCAAAGCTCAAGTGGTATGGCTCAAGGCTCAAAATAGTTGATGAAGATTCACTGCCACCTATCTTCATGGCCATCTATTTCGGCATCCCGAAGTCCAGAATTACAAGTGATGTGGAGGATGTAAAATGCCGAATGTAAAAGAAAGAAAGAAAGAAATACTGGAAAACTCCAAGCTCACGAGACTCAAGCTCAGATTTGAGAAGATAAAACACTCGATATCTTTCCTTTCTTCCATCGGCATACCGAAATGCAAAATCGAGGTACATGACGAGCGAGCGAAAAGTGAAAGAAAGACAAACTCGAAAATTCCACAGCCCGTAGTTTAAGCTCCAAGATAGATGATGATGAAACACTCGGTACCACTCAATTGGTATATCTACTTCGTTGAAGAAAGCTTTGGTATCCCAAGAGCCGGAACTCAAGTCCGTATAAATGGTGAGTTGGCTCGCGATTGAAAAAAAAAAAGGCCGATCGAAGGAAAAGACGTTCGTCTCGCGATCGAGATTCTGCAGGTTTCCGCGAAGCTTAGGTATTGTCTCAGGCCCTAGCCCAAGTAGGAACTTCAATTGCATACCAAGATTCGGTAGTGGTGGATGTGTGCCTTAGTTAAATCAAATCTATTTATCTGTTCATTGCCTTGTTATGATATAAAGAAATGGAAAGTGTAGTTTAATTTCAACTGATTAGAAGAAAATTCACCGCCGTATTGAAGTCTTTTCGTCGCGCACTCACTAAGTCACCAAACAGCTTCCCCATTGGGCCAAAAATCAAAGCAACAAGACACAACCTTAATTTCACCCAGCAAAACAATCATTCCAATTCTCCAGGTTTTCCCCACGCCTTATTACCACTCGCTTAGGCTTTCCATCCAGCTGCCTTATATCAACAACTTCTTTCACACCCGCTAAACGCGTCTCCTACGGTCCGATCTTGCACAACCTCTGAACCTCTAAACCAGACCAAGCCAAAACATACGAGATCATTTTCATCAATCAAAATTAGTTCGCTACGCTCGCAATCATGCCTCACAGTCGCCGTGGACCGCGACACCATTGTCCAGGCGCCTACGGCAAAGTCGATCGCTACCCTGGAAACTGCAGACACAATGGCGTTTGGTGCGAGACGCATGAGAACTATTGTGTCAAGCATGATTGGTCGTATATGAAGAAATGGAATTGTCCTGCTTGTGAGAAAGAGGAGCGGTACCTTATCCCTTCTGGCTTATCAGACAGATCGGAAACTGACAATTACATACCTAGATTCAATGAGTTGAGGAAGGATAAAGAGCCAGATGATGATGAGGAGAGGAAGGAGGGAAAGAAGAAGGAGAAGGGTCATAAGCAGATTGCTAAAGCCGCCAGGCAAGACAAGCAAGCTGGGGTTAAGAAGCCGAAGAAGAAGGATAAGTCCAAGGATGGGAGTAAGGATGGATGTGAGGATTCTGAGGAGGATGGTGATACCGAAGACTACGATTGCTTCGATTCCGAGTCCGTTAATGCTGTACCAAGTGCTGGGAACCATGTTGATGCTGTTGAAGCTGAGTCCGGAATGGAGGCAATGGCGGAGAAAGAATTCAACAGGTCTACGAATCTCGGAGAATTTGCAAGAACAAGTCCAGGCCATTTGAGGAATCGCAATTCTCTTTTGGAAGTTGTATTTGTCTTGAAGGCTAGAGGGTTTCGAGTGGGGATCTGGGGGACGATAATCCCGCTATTCATCTCGATTTCTCGATTCATCTGGCTATCCTCGACAATCGTGTCACTATTGAGTCTGTCAAAAATTTGGAGGTTACATATGTTCGCTCGTCGATATTGCTTGTCTTTTACTTTGGGGGTTACTTTGGGGGTGGGATTTGATCAATCTGTAGAGAAGGTGCTTACTGTATGAAGGGCTGGGGGTCAAAATTGGAGTCTATACATTTCGAAGTTTGGGGAAATAAAATGGGGGTTTACTTGTATTTGGGGATTTGTACACACGAAGATTCTAGATGGAGATTCTAAGAGTCTAGAGGGCATAGAACGAATGTTATGATAGTTGTGTCTTTAATTTGACCTCGAAGGATTGTGGAAGGTTGGGGAGTCTATCATCATCTACGGGGTGGAGTCTGAAATGAATTGAGAATATGTTCAGTGGCCCAGAATCGAGTTGAAGCTCGTACTTGCCTAAATTGAGTGTGAAATTCAAAGTGAGAAGGGAAGTGACAAGCGATGATGAGTTTTGGGAAGGCCCGGTTGAATCTCGGAGCCTCATCCAAACCTCAAGGCGGCAACCCCTCCACCAGACATCAAGAGCTGCCCCTCCGAGCTCCAAACAACAACACCATCAAGATGCCCGTACGTCCTCCTCCATCTCCTTTCCTTTCCTTCCATCTCCCCTCATACCCCCTCGTCCCTCTCCATTACCCAGAGCTAACCAATCTCCAGGCCTACAACTCAATCTTCAACGACGAAGCCGACTCCCCCCAACTAATCGGCAACTTCCCCCTCCTCCCCCTCCGAACCCGTGTCCGAGGCCCAGCCTACACCCTCCCTCTCGATGCTTCTCTGCCCGCTCATCTCTCCCCCGAACCGGATTCCGAGAGCTACGATGCCTTGGATGAGGTACTAGGCTTGTTTCGCGCCAATACGTTCTTTCGGAACTTTGAGATCCAGGGGCCGGCGGATAGGTTGTTGATTTATGGGATTTTGTGGGTTAGTGAGTGTTTGGGGAAGATTCGGCCGAGTTACTCTCCTAGGTATGTGCTTTTTTTATTTTAGGGGCTGATCAGAGGGCAGGAGGGGGAGGTGTGGTGGGAGTAGGTTTTGGCATATGGTTTTGGCATATGGTTTTGGCATATGGTTTTAGGATTGGGAATAGGGGCTGGAAGTCATGGATGGAAGAACCAGGATACCACAAGATTTCGGGGCAGAATTTGGTTGAAAAAGAAAGGATTCAATCAATGAGGATATATGCTAACAACTCCCCCTCACAGAGAAGCCCAAAAAGAAGTCCAAAACATAGCTCTCGACAACAACTTCTCTATCCCAGGCGACCCAGGATTCCCTCTAAACCAAGTACGTACCGCCCTTCCCCTCTACCACTCTATCCTATTCCAACCTGTCCCTTTTATCCTCTGCTCCTCTCCACATCTCCAACCTCTTCTCCTTCTGTCTCAATCTCCAGTATTCAAAGCTAACCTTTTCCCCCCTCATAGATATTCCAACCCCCCGCCTCCCGCCAAGAAGCCGAAGTCTTACGCCAATACCTCTCCCAAGTCCGACAAGAACTCGCTTCCCGCTTGTTGGCCAGGATATACGAGGATGGGAGTGAGAAGCCTAGTAAATGGTGGTTGAGCTTTACCAAGAGGAAGTTTATGGGGAAGAGCTTGTCTTAGAATCTCATCTTGTGTCGCGTTGCGAGGATGGGGGTTTAGACTTGGACGTGGGGGTATGGGATCGGGCTGATCTAACTGATATTGGCTGTTCAGACTGGTGCTGGTTGTTCAGACTGAAAAATCATGGAATGTCTGATGAGGGCTGATCAGATAGTCACGGTATGAAAGTATGAAAATAAGATGTACAGTGGCCCAGAGAAGCCGAGAAATGAAATCATGAATAAACCTTTTCATCTATCCAGTGCTCTATTACTGTCATGATAACCCCATATCTACATCCTCGTCCCTATTCCCAACCATCTCCCCAGCCAAAGGTATTTCCCCATTCCCAACAGTCCCCTCATTCTCCAGCCCCTCCCCATTCAGCGTAGCCTTGATTTCCTCTTCCAGACTCGGGCTCTTCTCAGCCACAGCTAAATGTATTTTCTTCTCACTCCTCCCCTTCTCCCCCTCCTCAACCTTCCTTTTCTTCCCAAACTTTCCCCTAGCTTCCACCCGTCCCCTAGCTGGTATAACCCTAACACCCGTAAAAAGATACCCCTCCGCACCCCCCTTAGCAGTCATAAGCGGATGCGTCCGTCCCGGTAAAACCTGCCACGCTCTCACCCTAGCACTCTGCACCGTAGCATTCAACAGTAACGTAGGATTGAGCGGAAAATCTTCATTCCCCTTCCAATTATCTCTCTCCTCATCGCTAACGAGGTTTGCGAATGATTCCGGGGGCGAAGTAATGAATGCCGTTCTTCGGGACGTGGAGTAATTGTCGCATAAAGCGACGAGGGGTTCTATTGTTGGACTGTAGATGGAGATATTTGCTCCTCCGCGTAAAAGGGGGATTGTATGCCGTAAGATGGAGGTGGGATCCATTGAGGAGGCGCAGACGAGACCGGAGTACCCGCCTGAGAGACAGGAGTCTACGATTGAAGTGGTGCGTTTCCAGCGTCGGAGTTTGCGGTAGTATGTCCCTCTTTTTCCTGGTTTTAAGGTTGCAAGGACTTCCGGGGTGAGGGCCTCGATGGGGGTGTTGTATGTGGTGTCCTGCGAGGGGGTGATGAGTTGGAGCCAGGAGACGGGTTGGAGATGTGTGTTTAGGGGGTGATTGGGGTAGGGTGGGTTTGCGTGTGTGGGGTCGTAGTGGAAGTATTTTAGGAGACTGAGGTTGGGTTGGGCGTTGGTGTGGATCATTGTTAGGATGTTTGATGTTGCTATCGCTGGGTCGTCTTTATGGTGGGATTTCTCTTCTGTTGATGAAACTTCGGAGGGGTATAATATCCCCATTCTTTCGGCCATTGCGGCTACGAGTAACCCTCCTGTTTCGTCGACTACTAACCATTTTCCTCCTTCGATCGACATATCGGGTAATGATTCGGAGAAATGAACGTTTGCCCAACTTCCTGTTAATGCCAACATCTCGCATCTCATTTCGAGGATTTTCCCGGCGTCTCTCTCGTTGATGTACCAATCTGTTAACAGCGAAACATCGAGTGGTAATATCGTAAACCGTCGTAGATACTTCTTCGTCTTAAGTAACTTGTATTTCGCCAGCGAAAAACTGGTTTTCTCCTCAATAGCCGTATGAGAAAGCATAAGTTTCGCTATCAAATCATGGCCTGCTCCTGTTCCCTCTCGTTTTAGGACTTCGATTTCGGCCATCGATAATGTCTGCCTCGCAGAATCATCAATCGTCTCGCGATTCGAGCGCATTATGACCTCTCCATCTTCACCCACTAACTCGTATTCCACTCCATCTCCCCCAATTACTACCTTATCGTCGGCATTCTTTGGATTCGCGGCTTCCTCCTCCTCGGCGATGGTGTCTGCGTGCAGTTCGGAGGCGGGGACTATTCGTAACCCGAGCGCTTTTTGACCGGCTTTTGCGTCGAGGAGTTCGTAGGTTAGGTTGTAAGGTCGACCGAGGAGGTCGTTGCTTGAGAAGGATCCGTACTTTCCTAAAGATATTACCCTGGGCAGCTGTTAGCATTGGAGCTGAGAGGCGGGGAAGAGGACTTTTGCTCACGTATTTGGGGTTATTTGGACGACTTTTAGGGTTTCGGAGGGGAGGCGGAAGGCGGCCCAGGAATTGGGTTGGACTAGGGAATGGTGGTCCATTTCGTTGTACAGAGCGTGGTGTTGTCAAGATAATGTGTGCATGTTGGTTGGAGGAGAGGTGAGAGTACAGCCTTGTGTGGAGAGGGAAGTATTTTTTTCTGCTCCCCGCCAAAGATGCTTCAGCCTTTTGCCAGGTGCGCAGTTGGCCGCCGTAACTTTGACCAACATTCTAAAGTACCTTTTCGTAGCTCCCTCTTTTCTTCTTTTTTTTTAACAACTCCATCTGCTTTCAAAATCAAAATAAGATTCAGTACTCGAAACAGACCACGCTGTAGACTAGTAGCCAACTACCTCGCTTCCGGTCTGCCTCCTCACACTCTCGAATCGCTTTCTCCCCTTCTTTCCTCGTACCTTACTACCTTGTATCGACCTGCTGTCCACATTCAAGTATCTAGGAGGAACCAATTTCTCAATTGCGCTATGCTCTTGAAAATCATAATTGGATTTTCGACAGTAGAACTTGATATATTATTTCCTCTCGATACTCCCTTTTTCTGCCTTTCCTTGAATCTTTCCAGCTCTTCGTTGAATCCCAGATGTTACACCTGTTCTTTTGTTCATCGTCGTTTTCAATCCACATTTGCTTGGTGTTTTAAGTTTCTTTTTCCTGTCATTATATCTTCTTCTTTTCTCTCTCTGCTAGTTCAGTACTCAATTTCGCTTTGTTTGTAAATTGGATATCCAAATTGAGGCTGCTCTATTTTTGGTGATATCAGCCTCAATCTTGCCATCCAATCATGGTGCGTCTGGCCTTTTCAGCTGGCAACCCCCCTTAAAGACCAGTGTCGTGGCCTGGGTAAGCATTTCATCAATCCTCGTCTCACAAGTCTTCAAACTGCTCTCCTTGCCAAAGAATTGTTGCTTTGTGATTATCGATTCTTGGATCTCGCGAGTCAAAACGTCATTCGTCCTGGAAATGGCCAGACGCGGGAAAAACCAGCTCAGCTTTCTCGGTCACAAAGTCAAAGGATGGGTGAAGCAGTGAGTATCCAGAGGGCCTTTAGCCATACATCTGAGCAGATAAACTGACAACTGTCCAGAAAAAACCCACCATAGCGCACAGTCGAGGAACCAGCATCGTCAAGCGCGTACATTTATACCCCTTTGGAGCATACAGACTCCATGAGACTGCTCACTTTATACCCAGGGGAATTCAGATCCCCCATCGAAATACTGCTCTTCGAAATCAAATCCCAAGAAGACCATGTATATGAAGCTTTATCTTATACATGGGCTACTAAGGTGACAGTGATCTGACCAATCAAGTCAAATGTGGAGATTTTAGGATATCGGTTACGAAAAACTGCGAGCTTGCGCTGCGATATCTCCCCAAAGAGGATTCGAATCAGATTTTATGGGTTGATGCCATTTGTATCAACCAGACAGATGTCAAAGAGCGGGGCCATCAGGTGGGAATGATGCGGAGTGTGTATTCCAACGCTTCCGAAGTTTTAGCTTCGCTCGGAGAATCCTCCCAGGAGATTGGAAATCTGGATCCGATTAATGGCTCTACCACATCCGACAGACCTAGCTTATCTTCTCCCTCCCTGCTTGATTCTCAGGATGTGCTGGAACATGGACGGAGGCAAGGCGAACTCAGCTATAAGAAAAATCAGCCATCTAGCAACGGAAACCCTGCTCCAGTATCGAATATTTTTCTCGAATACCTAAAGCAAATGAGTACCGAGCTGAGACAAACAAAGAGCTTAGGACAAAGTCCCCAGTCATCGCCTCTACCAGGAGCTGTCATCGCAGATTTATGAGTGCTATTCTAGCCGCGTTTGGACAGACCTTTATCGGGGCTTGAGAGACTTTATGCGACGCCGTTGGTGGTATCATGTTTGGGTTGTTCAGGAGGTGGCCTTAGCCAAATCGGCAACTTTGTTCTGTTCAAAACAATCTGTGAAGTATGAGGACCTTAGGAATGGTTCATAAGCATGCTCCAGGACTCTACGCCAGCAATATTGAATATTCGAACTTTTTTCCAGAAGATAGCAAACCATCTCCTCCCCGTACGTATTGCCAAGACCCAACAGTTAAACAGTTTGTTATTCGTTCTTCACTGTGCTAGAGGTCTCATTGCTTCTGATCCACGCGATAATATTTTCGGTATCCGTGGTTTGTTTGAAAATCTCGAGCTCGCCCCTCTTACCGCTTCCAGACTACACCAAGTCCACTGCACAAGTCGTCACGGATGTAGTCAAGCGCTATTTGAGCTCGACGAAGTCGCTGAGAATCTTAGAGCATGCAACTGGCACCGCACCTCGCTTTTATCGTTCTTCCTAGGTTCCATATTGGTCTGACCAGCCAATTCTGGATATTGCCATACTTGGATTCCATGAAGCAAGCAGAAATTCAAAAGCAATATTTTCAATCTCTAAGGATGATTTAAATTTGCGGCTCAAAGGGAAGATATTCGACCTAGTCAAACAATTGCCACTTGCTGATCTCCAAGCATACACAAGAAATACTGTTGATGGACATTCGATTGAAGGCTTTCGCATATCGTGTAGTCTGGGCTTTTCGTTAAAAGGGTATCCCACCGGAGAGCCAGTAGAACAAGTGGTAGGCAGAGCACTCTGCTGGGGTATGCAAACTAGTGGGGCACTCTCAGTAGACATAGAGAGTTTTAGGGATTGGCGTGATATTATCGCAACCACAGAAACGAAAGAAGAGCACTGGGAGCAGATAGGCAGTAAGCAGAATTCATTTCATTACGGAATTACGCCAAGGGCTCCTTTATACACAACTGCGAAGGGCTACTTAACAGTAGTGCCATATACCACTAAGGAAGCCGATTGCATTGCAGTTTTCGCAGGTGGACGGGCTCCTTTCGTTCTTCGATCAACTGGGGACCACTACCGCCTCGTTGGACCATGTTATGTCCATGGTATCATGAATGGAGAAGCGTGACCGGATGATCTAGATGAACTCACATGGTTTTCGATTATCTAGATATCCGTCTGACGTGGTTTAAAAACACACCGCAACAGAGAATGGGTTTCGCTTTTATTTTTAAGGATTTTGATCTCTCAAGTCGAGACAAGTCATAGGGTGAGTAATAACCTTCCCATCACTACCACCGAGTCTCAAACTATCAAGTCGCTAAATCTCATTTCTAAGGAAATAAAACAACTCACTTCGAGCTTGCTCCTGCGTGAAAGTTCCTTTTGTATAATCAATACTCTGCTTTGCCTCCTCTCAAGTTGGAGCAGCAGTTTCTCACGCTCCCAGTCCAAAACGATACCAGTGGGAGGGAAAGTTATTCCGGAGTTTTGGGGTATGATGTTATCTTCTGGGTTTTTCGTTTCTTACAGAGACGTTTGAACTGGAATTATGTTTTTGAATTTATCTCCTTGGGTCTTTTTTAGAAGTATTGAAGGGAGGTGGAATTTACTTGGGGAATTTTAATTGAAGACTGGGTGGTGGTGGTTGTTGATCAGTTATTTGGTAGTAGATCAATTGTACGAGATATGGAGCCATGGGAATTTGGCTTGTTCAACGGGTACCTCGAATTTTACGGTTATAAAAATGAAACCGGTGTCTTTGCAGCCTGTCGCGCGTGGGGATGTCAAGTGCAAGTACTTCATCCATAATTCCAATCAAAATCCAGCTCCGGGACATGGATCGGTACTTGAAGCTATCACATTTTAGGTTAATAGCTAGCGTGGGCTTTCTCTCTCGACCTTCACATTGTACATGAAGGAGAAGGGACGTTTTCACGATCTTTTGATTGGACTTGGATTACCATAGGAGACGGGATGCTCCTTCCCTTGCTATGGCAGTGGTGTTGGGGAGTGAACATACCAATGGCTTTTTGTTGTCGAAATGAAACACAGGTTGGGTAGGGTTAAATTTGGAATAGGTAAACCCTTCTATTTTCTTCTACAACCTTTCAATCAGAATCCACTGCAATTTCAACGCCTGCTTGCCCACCTTATCCATCTTTTCCTCTTTCCGTTTATGCATGGCCTTTCTACCTACCTTTTCCCTCTCCTCCTCGATCTCAGCCAGTTCTTCCTCTAACTTTCGCGAAGCCTTTGTAGCATCACGTCCACCTTTCCTCGAGTCCTTCTCGTTTTTCTTCATGGCTTTTCGTGTTTCATCCTCGAGCTTTCTCATCTCCTTCTCGTATTTTCTCTGTTCTTTACCTTCCTCCTGTCCTGCCTTCTCTTTGTTTTCTTCAGCCCGCTCGATTCGCTTATGTTGTCGCTTCGAATCTTTCTTCTCAGCTCTGGCTGTCTGATTCTTTGCCTGTGCAGCGCTCAATTTGGCCAAGACGTTGGTCTGTTCTGTAAGGGGCGGAACATCGAATCTCAGCTCCGATACATAGGGTCTCAGAGGTTCAAGTCGTCTTTCCAGAATACTGCCACCCGAATCCACCAGCCCAGTCAATCTTGCAACACCGTCGGGAATCTTCAAGGACATCACCATTGCTTCCCCAGTTGTGATCTGTACTTTGAGACCTCGAAGTCCGAAGAAACTTTCATTTACGGTCTTTATGAAAGTCTCCGTTCGAACCTTGCTGATCGCAACAGTTCCCAGACCTGCAGCAGCCTGAACACCGGCCCCCACCAGCTGGAATATTGGAGTTGGAACCATTCCCACCACTCCACCAACTAACCCGACAACTTTTAATGGCGGACTAGCTCCTGAAACGATGTTTAGGTTATCGATGAATTCTATGAATTCGTTTTGGTTGATCTGGTATTCTGCAAGTGCTGGAGCCCAGCAGCGTCCAAATGGTTGGCCTCCTCCTCGTATGAGAGATGCGCATATGACTTGTGGGATTGCTACTGGTTTGAATGGTGCTTGAAATTGGGTTGTTGGTGTGTATGGTGGTGGTGGGATACGTCGAGTAAACTCTGTTGCTGAGAAAAGTATTTCATCTTCGTTTGTGTTAGAGTCGGGACGTTTCTCGAACGATGATTCTGTGTTGTATTGCTTTGATGGCTCTCCATTCCGTATTGGTTGGAAAGACGTTGATGGGACATTGCCGAACTGATTAGTGTTGGAGAGTTGCTGAGAACCCGAGGCTGGAAAATTCTGGTATGCCATTGTTTCTTTCTGGATTTTTGGGTTCGAATTAAGTACACCATAGTGATTTCCATCATCTTTATATGTATGCTATGGGATGATGTTTACTCCCAGTTGACCAAAGCGAATAATGTTGGGATTTCCAGGCAACCACGTTATTGGTTCGATCAAATCCATCGCGTATCCACTCTCGGAAAAAGTATCCCAGAAAAGGTATAGCTTCACAACTGCCCTGAACTAGTTTCGTCAGCACCCCTTTTTTCCAACGTCATTGTAGAAACGCTTTACCTTTTCCGGCATAATAAACGCGAGACTTGGAGTTTAACCCAATCCTTCTTCTCAGTATCCCTCATTTTGGATCATCTTGATGGATCAATCACATCAGGCTACACACTGAGGTCATGGGCAGCTTTGCTCAATCCAAGGGTATATATCACGATTTCAAATTTAATGAGCACGAAGCTGAAACCATTTTTTGCAGGCTGCCGGACATGCCGAAGGAGACATGTAAAATGTGATGGCCAACAACCGTCATGTGGTCGCTGCCAGACTGGTGGATTTGCCTGCGGAGGGTATAACAAGGACCTAAACTTCGTTGATGAAAACACTCGTGCCAAGTGTCGAAGTCGAAAACAAGAGACTGTACGAGCCGACTTCATCCAGGCAGAAAGATATTCATTCATTGTAGATTCCTGTTTTGAACAACAACTCATTTCCACTCCATTCAATAAAGGCACACTAAGTCGGACAACACTCTATCCCGAACTTAATTACGCTTCGGGGACCAGGAACGAGATCCAAATATCCTTCACCCTTAATAAATTCTTCGCAAACGATTCGAAGTCAGCTGAATGGCTAGTATGGGGCTACAACTCTCCCTCCCACTCCCTCAACACTTCCGCTCTCCTTGCTCTCTCGGCCCTTTATTTTGAGAAACACTATCATAACCCAGTATCCTCAATTCAAGCTCATACTCATTACTCTCGGACCCTCTTTGGGTTACGAAACGCCCTTAAGACACCAGAAGCTAGCTCACTCTCTGTTTTGTTGGCTAGCATTACGGCTCTTTGTTGCGAGATGGTGGTGTCTCCCTCGTATGAAACGACCCTCCTTCACGCTGCTGGGATTGGAAAACTCATTGAATTGAGGGGGCCGCAGAGATGTATGGAGGGACTTGAGTTTAGGGGGTTTGAAATGATGAGAATGGTTGTTTGTATCAAAGCGATTGTAGACCAAAAACGCTGTTTCTTGGAGGGGGAAGAATGGAGGACAATTCCTTGGAGTAACAATCCTCAGGCGAAGACTTGGGGGATGAGAGCTATTGATTTTCTTGCGGGTGTGGGCGGTTTGTTACAAGATTTCGATACTTTACTTATCTCTCAACATTCGTCCGAGACTGAGGAGTACTCGCTTGGCTTTTGGGAGCTTGAAAGTAAGATTAGGGGTTTTATGGAGAAGTTGGCTGAGTGGAAGCTTTCATGGGATGAAACTTACCCATCGATATCCTACGAAATGCCGCCCGCCTTTCCAAATTCACCATTTGAGGAGGCAATACATTACAAGGATCTCGAGGTTGCGAACGGGGTTTTGATATACTACGCACTTTTTATTCGGATTTCTGGTCTCCTCGCCTCTTTTCTTTCTCTCACCCCAAGATCATCTATCACTATCTCCCCCATCTCCCATCCAGCAGTTTTCGCAACCCTAGGGGGTGATGGGGAGGCTGAAGCAGTACAAAATGCAGCGAGAATGATATGTAAAAGTATTGAGTATTATCTCTCGCCTCCACATGAGACAGCGGGTGGGTTCTTTCTTTCTTTTCCAGTTAGGATGGCGTGGCAGGCTTTACCAAAGGGAGGGATGGAGAGGAAGTGGCTAGAGGAGGCCATGAGAAATTTAAGCGTAGGAGGGGGGTTTGGATTTGCGGGTGGGGTTTTGGTGTGATGGTTTATAAAACTTTGTTTGAGTTGCGCATTTAAATGTTAGTTGGGTATAAGGGGTATCAAGTAGGTAAAAAATAATTGACTAGGTAGACGTCACTGCATGTTGGACTAAGGGCTTATAATACGAGAGAGCGATAGAACTGCTCTCGGACAGCTAGTAAAGCACTAGTAATATCAACAGCCCACGTTACAACCAACCTTGATGTAACGAATACTACCTCACAGGTCTAACAAAAGTGACTAAGTCTTCGTCGGTTGGTATGCAAGAAGAAAGTAAAGGTCGCCAGGCTGTTCATTTGGAAGTGAACTCGTTACTTGTATCAAAGAAGTCAAACAAGATGATTAGATTAATAAACTAAGTTGAGCATGAAGCTCGTGCCAGTCATATATAGAACCTTCATTCTCTTGAAGTTGACGAAGTTCGCTCCATCACGTGATTATGACCAAAGGAAATCCTTGGGTCGGTTAGCTACCCTAACCAATTCCCATTGCCTATAACTACTCAATAGTATCTTGTCCTGTCAGAGCGCCGCCTGGACTTACTTGTCACGTGTTGACATGTGATTCGTGACAGACGCTTACTAAGGGCTTCATTTGCTGCTCGAAGTGTGCGTACCTTAGCTGTTAAAAGGTGACTTTATGAGCTAATTACTCTGTACCTTTCGCCAACGCAACTACTGTCTTGAAAATAGGTGTTGGCGAGCTTCCTTAGTGACTAGCAATTTGATTCTTAACAAGAGTTGTTTGTGAAAGAGCTTCGGCGGGGTTGTAAGGAGTCTGAGAGACCCAAGGTGTCACGAATCACGTGCACACGTGACTGAGTGAAGACCAGGCGGCGCCCTGACAGGTTAAGCACTATTATATACTCTTACAAAGTATCTGGGATTAGGTAATATAGTTAAACAATCCAGGGATTTCATTAGTTAAAAATCACGTGACCTTTGATGATCATTGATGATCAACTAAGCAGCACTGAGCAGGATTAGTATAATCAGAGTAATTATAGTAATCATGAGAATGAAGGTTCTATATATACCTAGTACATCTGTTATTAGATAGAAGCTTTATACTTAACTTTACTTTAGTTTTTAATATATCTTGTTTTAACATCTTGAGTTCAAGTAATAAGTTTACCTTTAAGTAAACACCTAGTACATCTAAACCTCTTATCTATATAACAACCTTCAAGACTTAAGTTATCTTTGTTACTTTTAGTATAGAAGTAAGTTTTGTTACACTTTAAGCATCTGCTTAGAAGTTTAGTCACTATAGCTCTAACTCCACTAAAGCTAACTACAGCTAGTTCTAACACTAGCTGAACTAACTTGTTGACCTTCTCTAGCAGTGCTAAGAGAACTCAACCCTGGGCCACCTCTGCTACACTACTACTAGATAACAAACTAATACTAGTAGACTCTAACTACAACAACACTAGTATACCTAACACACCTGAACTGTTTAAGGTTAAAGCACTTAAGACTATCTGAGTCAAGCTCTTAGATATATACTATAGGAAGAGAAACAAACTTAAGTTGTTTCTCCTCTAGATAGACATCTACTTTAACTTTAACATAGACAAGTTCACTAATAACTATAACTCACAATTAATCTTTGTAATCTTCTATCTAAGAGAAGCTATATTAGACTAGGCCTAACTCTACCTCGAGAACTTCTTTGCATACAAAGACAACAATAGATTAATAGAGGACACCTAAATAATGTTTAAATCCTTTAGAGGGTTTAAAGTAGCAATTAGAAAGGTATTTAGAGATTTTGACGTAATCTAAACAGCTATATAAAAGCTTTTGGACCTAAAACAGATAGGATTAGCTATTAGTTACACTAATGATTTCTAACAATATAGAAATAAATCTAGATAGAACGCCCTCGCTCTTATAGAACTCTTCTATAGAGGATTAAAGGTACACCTCTGAGAAGAAATAGTAAAACAAAATATAGTTTTCACTAACATTAGTAGTATAATTAGCAGTGTTATCTAATTAGATAACCGTCTGTGGGAATTCAGGAAATCTGTTTAAGGGAGTAGAAGTTAGGATAAGAACAGGAGCAAGAGCAAGTATAATAGCTAACAGAATAATAGTAAAGTAAATACTGCCTAGAAGAAATCTTTTAAGAGAAAGAAACTTTCCTAAGAAGAACAGAACCACTAACACAAGTAGAATTTATGCTACTTATATAGCTAGTCAGGCTATAGAGCAAACGAATGTAGCTCGAAGAAGTAAGCTAACAAGAGAAAGCAGGTCAATGCTACCTTCTAAAGAGAGATAGCATTGCTAGAAACACAAGAGCTCTCTAATAAAGAATTAGAAGCACGTGAGTATAGAACTTAGGTTAAAGAAGAGGATAACTCTATTCTTGAATAATACTACAACACTTACTCAGAGAGCGAACATAAGTTACTATTACAGGCTACTTACAAATCACTAGCTAGTACTTTAGAGGAAGAGTCTTCTAAGTCATCGGAATTGTCTAGCAGAAATAATTAGAGTAGAGAACCCTAGGTTAGAGATACATAGGTCTTTATTAGAACCTATAAGAGAGGGAATTGTTAGGTAGACATAAAGAGTAAAAGGCTAGACTTTTAGTCTCTATATACTACTATAGGACATAATCCTATTCCTCTCTAACAATATATTATCAATAATAATCAGGTAGGTTATATCTGCTTTAGACACGAAGGTTCTAGACACATCTCTAGGGAAGAGAAAGAATATAATTACACTGTAGACTGTAACGAGACACTACTACCTGTAGAATTCTACTACCTAGTAGAAGGAGAACTTTGAGCTACTTAGACCCTAGGTCTCTCTACAGCAGAATGAGTACGTTACTAACTACAACTAACATCTAACTAGACATTAAACAAGTAGTTCACAGGAACACTACTAGACTATTAGACAGGAGTAGAATATTAACAGATATATAAAGTAGTATACACAGACTAAGAAAAGGTTATATTCTTTCTATAGGCTTAGAATACTATAGCCTAGCTTGACAATGCCGAGAACAGGATGTTTAACATTTACTATATTAGACTAGAATTACACACTACTTTAGGAGAAAGTTAGTTTTATGTAACTATAACTATTAGGGGAAAGAAATTATAGGTTATAATTAATTCTAGAGCAACAAGTAATTTTATATCCCTGAAAGCCTACAAGAGACTTAACATCCTAGTCACAAAAACTTTACTCTATATCTTAAGTATTGTTAACAGAACAGATGTTGCTTACTAAAACAGAGTTATTGACTAGTAAACTATCTCTACAAAGACTACTATTAACAGACACTATTTAGATATATAATTCAATGTTGTTGAGATAGAGAACAAGGAAGTAATACTTAGTATGCCCTAGATTTAAGAACACAATCTAGACATTAACTAGAAGAAATATAACATTACTTTTAGTTAATGTAACTATATATAGTTGTAACTGTAAGGCTAGAAGGAGGTTAGTACTACCTCTTTCAAAGCACTAGAACACCTAGCCTAGGGTCCTCCACAGGTTAGCTAGACTACTAATAACACAATACCTGTGTAGTATAAGGAATTTATAGAGTTGTTTAATAACTTAGAGAACATGTATACCCTCCCCAAACATTAACTATAGGATTATAAGATTAAATTAAAAGAGAGTCATAACCTTAAGAAGTAGAAGCTTCAACCTCACAATTAGAGGAACTTATAGCTTCTTGAGAAGTATATATAAGAAGAGATTTAGAAAGGATATATCTGAAAATTAGACTTGCTAGCTACTTCTAATATACTTATTACATTTAAGAAGAACAATCTAAATAGAAGAGTTTGTGTTAACTATAAAGACGTTAACAAGGCAACAGTTAAGGACACTTACTTATTACTAGAAGGCTAGTACTTGCAGGACAAGTTAGGAAAGGCTAGAATATTCACTAAACTTAACTAACAAAATACCTTTAGCTTAATACAGATTAAGCAAGGAGACAAATAGAAGACAGCCTTTGTCTTGCTATTAAGCCTCTACAAGTACACAGTAATACTGTTTAGTTTAACTAACACACCTACTACTTGTTAGAGACAAAACAATAAAATACTTAAGGATCTTCTAGGAATAACTGTTATCTGTTACCTAGACAATATCCTTGTGTTTTCAGAAAGATTAGAGGACTATAAGAGATATATTAAGGAAGTTCTATAGTAACTTATAACAGTAGACTCTTGCCTCAAACTTTTGAAATACAAGTTTAGAGTAACTTATACTATCTTTCTAGGGTATACTATTACTCCTAGACAAATAGAAGTAGACCCTAAGAAAGTTAAAGCAATTCTAGAGTAGAAATCACTAGAGAACGTCAAGGACGTCTAATCTTTCTAAGGATTCACTAACTTCTATTAACAATTTATTAGAGACTATACTAGGATTTCAAAACCTATAACAAACCTTACAAAAAAGGATGTTCCTTTTGTGTAAGATAAGGTTATTAAAGTAGCATTCTAAGTAATAAAGAAGAGGTTTACTAAGAAACCAATCCTTAGGAACTATAATACTAACAAACCAAGCACTGTAGAGACAGATACTTCTAATACAGCAGTAGCTGCTATATATCTTTAACTAAATAACAAGGGGAAACTTATGCCTGTAGTATACTTCTCTAAAACACTAGATTTAGCTTAGCAAAACTATAGCATCTATAAGAAAGAGCTTCTTGCTATAGTCTTGGCTTTAGAACATTAGAGAATCTACCTACAGGGTACGAAGCACTAGGTATTAATCCTTACTAATTATGAGAACCTTAAAACATTTACAATAACAAAAGAACTTAGTAACAGACACCTTGTAAGGTAGTCACAAACCCTTGCTAGATTTGATATATTAATTTATTATGTCAAAGGAACTAATAATCTATAAGCAGATGCTTTGAGCTGTCAACCTAGCTATAAAGGAAATAAAGAGTACAAAAAGATTATAATCTTAAAGACTCTAGAAAATGAAGACCTAGCGCCAGCTATACATAAGATAGTAGCAATAGAAACTAACAACCCTTAGACAAAGAAAATCTAGAAAGCCTAGGAATTAGAGTAGCTAGCTCTAGCTAAGCAAGAACAAAATAACAAAGAACAGTACACTAACAGAAGGTTATGTGTCTCTAAATCCTACGCTAGAGAATTTGTCAAAGAGTACTATATAGCCCTAGTACATAGTTATCAGAGAGTTCGACGAACCCTCTAGTAAGTCAAGCAACACTACTATATTGATTGCCTATTAGCAGTAGTCAAGGAAGTAATAGTAGAGTATAATACCTGTACTAGAAACAAGGCTTCCTACTATATACCTTATAGACAGATAGGCACTACTCTAATACCACAGATACCTTAGAGATCTATATTATAGGATTTTATAGTTAAGCTACTAAAATCCAAAGACTTAATAACAGGAGTTATATATAACTCAATCCTAGTTATTGTTAAACAACTCACAAAGTATATAGTACTTATACTATATATAGAAGCAAGTATAGTAGAACATTTAGCCTATATATTCCTATAGGAAGTAGTTGCTCTACATAGTCTACTAGAAGAAATAATCTCTAATAGAGATAAACTCTTTACCTTGAAATTCTAGACAGCTCTTATAGAGTGTCTAGGTACAAAAAGAAAGCTATTAACAGCTTTCTACTCTTAGACAAATAGAGGTACTAAACAAATGAATTAAGTTATTAAAGTATACTTAAGATGTTATATAAACTATAAACAAGATAACTAGGTTGAACTTCTGCTACTAGCATAGTTTACCTATAATAGTTCAACAATAGAAACTATACTTGTTATACTATTCTATACTAACTATAGGTATAAATTAGTTACTTATCAAGACCTATTGTAGAGTACTGTTAATAATAACAAAGTAGGACTAAAAGACTATAAACTCAGGGAATTACACAAAAAGCTTATAGAGCAACTTTAGTTTATAGTAGAACATAACACACACTACTACAACAAACGACGTAGTTAGGAGCTAACGTTAAAAGAGAGAGATAAAGTCTATTTAGTTAGAAAAAACATTAACACTAAAAGACTAAGTAGTAAACTAGACTATAAAAAACTTAGACTATTCAAAATCAAACACGTTAAAGGACCCTTGAATTATAAACTTACGCTACTAAAGACTATAAATATCTATCTAGTATTCTATATATCCTTGCTTAAACTAGTACCTCTAGGAGTACTACTAGCTCTACTCACAGAGATCTAATCTGTTAATCCTAATATAGAATACAAAGTTAAGAGAATTCTTGACTATAAGATTGTCAGAGAACAGGTCAAGTACCTAGTTAAGTAGCTGGATTACCTATATTCAGAGAACACATAGGAACCTAAGTTAGCCCTGAGCTACCCCTAGCTTCTTGTAGCCTTCTACTAGCAAAACCTAAAGTCTCTTACATTAAGTAGTTAGGAGAGAAAACTTTAAAGAAACTAGAGTCAAGGCCTAGGTCAAGGAGAGAGTCAGAGGAGGTAGAGGTAGGAAGAGCAGCTAGGCAGGCAACCTTCTCCTCTTCCTTTGCTCACTTCTCCTCTAACTCTTTTTCTTTGTGTTCTTTCTCTTTAGTAGTATCTAGTTCCTGTAGAGACTTAAAACTATAAGCTATTATATTATTATAACAGTACTGTAAGAATTTCTTTTGTTTACAAAGGCATAGGATTTTCACTATTGCCTTCTCTTCCTCCTCCTTAAGCCTTTCTTCTTGCCTAGCCAGGGCTTTATAACTATTAAGAAACTTAGGCTTACTATTATACTTTAAGTGTCCTACTCAAATATATTCAGAACAGCAGGTATAGTAGGTGCTTATAATGTAATTACAACTATAAGTTTAGTAGTAGGAACATTTTATAGTAGCAGGAAAACCTTGATTAATAATGTTAGTAAGGAGTACTTGTTAGTTGTAGGTTTTCTTAGAGGATATGTTAAAAAGAAAAGAAGGCTAATAACCTTTATATAATATTTCTTAGGTTATACTTAAGTATAGGGACACGCTAGGCTAAGAAGGAGATAGTGTCACAAATCACGTGCACACGTGACTAAGTGAAGACTAGGCAGCGCCCTAACAGGTTAAGTACTATTATATACTCTTACAAAGTATCTGGGATTAGGTAATATAGTTAAATAATCTAGGGATTTCATTAGTTAAAAATTACGTAACCTTTAATAATCATTAATGATTAACTAAGCAGCACTAAGTAGGATTAGTATAATTAGAGTAATTATAGTAATCATAAGAATAAAGGTTCTATATATGCCTAGTATATCTGCTATTAGATAGAAGCTTTATACTTAACTTTACTTTAGTTTTTAATATATCTTGTTTTAATATCTTGAGTTTAAGTAACAAGTTTACCTTTAAGTAAACACCTAGTATATCTAGACCTCTTATCTATATAACAACCTTCGAGACTTAAGTTACCTTTGTTACTTTTAGTACAGAAGTGAGTTTCGTTACACAAGGGTCAGCGTCGGTAGAGGGGGGCCCAGTAGAGGTTAGCGTTTGTAACTTTATATCAAGCTTTGAAATCACAGCCTGGGGATTAAAAGACACTAATCTAGCTCCGCGGAATCTAGCTTAAGCGTTTTGAGCTGTTATTAATACTGTGTACGCTACTTTAAAGGCAAGAAAGAACTGGACCTTTGTAATATAGTTAATATAAGCCTTGATAAAAGTCTTAATCTAACAACTATATGTGTAACGAAACTTACTTCTGTACTGAAAGTAACAAAGGTAACTTAAGTCTCAAAGGTTGTTATATAGATAAGAGGTCTAGATATACTAGGTGTTTACTTAAAGGTAAACTTGTTACTTAAACTTAAGATATTAAAACAAGATATATTGAAAACTAAAGTAAAGTTAAGTATAAAGCTCCTATCTAATAGTAGATGTGCTAGGCATATATAGAACCTTTATTCTTATAATTACTATAATTACTCTAATTATACTAATCCTGCTTAGTGCTACTTAGTTAATTATTAATAATTATCAAAGGTTATGTAATTTTTAACTAATGAAATCCCTAGATTATTTAACTATATTACCTAATCCTAGATACTTTGTAAGAGTATATAATAGTACTTAACCTGTTAGAGCGCTGTCTAGTCTTTACTTAGTTATGTGTATACGTGATTTGTAACACTATTCTCTTCTTAGCCTAGTATGTCTCTATGCTTAAGTACAACCTAAGAAATATTATATAAAGGTTATTAGCCTTCTTTTCTTTTTAATATATCCTCTAAGAAAACCTACAACTAATAAGTACTTCTTACTAATATTATTAATTAAGGTTTTCCTGCTACTATAAAATGTTTCTACTACTAAACTTATAGTTGTAATTACATTATAAGTACCTACTATATCTACTGTTCTAAATGTGTTTAAGTAGAGCACTCAAAGTATAATAGTAAGCCTAAGTTTCTTGATAGTTATAAAGCCCTAGCTAGGCAAGAAGAAAGGCTCAAGGAGGAGGAAGAGAAGGCAATAGTGAAAATCCTGTGTCTTTGTAAACAAAAGAAATTCTTATAACACTGTTATAACAATATAATAGCTTATAGTTTCAAGTCTCTACAGGAACTAGATGCTGTCAAAGAGAAAGAACATAAAGAAAAAGAGTTAGAGGAGAAGCAAGCAAAGGAAGAGGAGGAGGTTGCCTGTCTAGCTACTCTTTCTACCTCTACCTTCTCTGACTCTCTCCTTAACCCAGGCCTTGACCCTAGTTTCTTTAAAGTTTTCCCTCCTAACTACTTAATGTAGGAGACTTTAGGTTTTGCTAGTAGAAGGCTACAAGAAGCTGAGAGCAGCTCAGGGCTAACTTAGGTTCCTATGTGTTCTCTGAATGTAGGTAATCTAGCTACTTAACTAGGTACTTGACCTGTTCTCTGACAATCTTACAGTCAAGAATTCTCTTGACTTTGTATTCTGTATTAGGATTAATAGGTTAGATCTCTGTGAGTGAGGCTGGTAGTACCTCTAGAGGTGCTAGTTCAAGCAAGGATATATAGAATACTAGATAGATATTTATAGTCTTTAGTAGCGTGAGTTTATAATTCAAGGGTCCTTTGACATGTTTGATTTTAAATAGTCTAAGTTTTTTGTAGTCTAGTTTACTACTTAGTCTTTTAGTGTTAATGTTTTTTCTGACTAAATAGACTTTATCCCTCTCTTTTAACATTAGCTCCTGACTATGTTATTTGTTGTAGTAGTATATGTTATATTCTGCTACAAACTAAAGTTGCTCTATAAGCTTTTTGTATAATTCTCTGAGTTTATAGTCTTTTAGTCCTGCTTTGTCATTATTAATAGTACTCTGTAATAGGTCTTGATAAGTAACTAATTTATACTTATAGTTAGTGTAGAATAGTGTAACAAGCGTAGTTTCTGTTATTAAACTATTATAGGCAAACTATACTAGTAGCAGAAGTTCAACCTAGTTATCTTGTTTATAGTTTATATAATATCTTAAGTATACTTTGATAACTTGATTTATTTGTTTAGTACCTCTATTTGTCTAAGAGTGGAAAGCTGTTAATAGCTTTCTTTTTACACCTAGACGCTCTGTAAGAGCTGTCTAGAATTTCAAGGTAAAGAGTTTATCTCTATTAGAGATTATTTCTTCTAGTAGACTATATAGAGTAACTACTTTCTATAGGAATACATAGGCTAAATGTTCTGCTATACTTACTTCTATATATAGTATAAGTACTATATACTTTGTGAGTTGTTTAACAATAACTAGGATTAAGTTATATATAACTTCTGTTATTAGGTCTTTAGATTTTGGTAGCTTAACTATAAAATCTCATAATATAGATCTCTAAGGTATCTGTGGTATTAGAGTAGTACTCATCTGTCTATAAGGTACATAGTAGGAAGCCTTGTTCCTAGTATAGGTATTATACTCTACTATTACTTCCTTGACTACTACTAATAGACAATTAACATAGTAGTGTTACTTGACTCACTAGAGGGTTTGTTAAACTCTCTGATAACTATGTGCTAGGGCTATATAGTACTCTTTGACAAATTCTCTAGCGTAGGATTTAGAGACATATAACCTTCTGTTAGTATACTATTCTTTGTTATTTTGTCCTTGCTTAGCTAGAGCTGGCTACTCTAATTCCTAGGCTTCTTAGATTTTCTTTATCTAAGGGTTGTTAGTTTCTATTGCTACTATCTTATATATAGCTGGTACTAGGTCTCTATTTTCTAGAGTCTTTAAGATTATAATCTTTTTGTACTCTTTATTTCCTTTATAGCTAGGTTAACAGCTTAAAGCGTCTACTTGTGGATTATTAGTTCCTTTGATATAACAAATCAATATATTAAATCTAGCAAGGGTTTGTAACTACCTTACAAGGCGTCTGTTGCTAAGTTCTTTTGTTGTTGTAAATGTTTTAAGGTTCTTATAATTAGTAAGGATTAATACCTAGTGCTTTACACTCTGTAGGTAGATCCTCTAATGTTCTAAAGCCAAGACTATAGCAAGAAGCTCTTTCTTATAGATGCTATAGTTTTGCTAAGCTAAATCTAGCGTTTTAGAGAAGTATGCCACAGGTATAAGTTTCCTCTTGTCATTTAGTTAAAGATATATAGTAGCTACTACTATATTAGAAGCATCTGTCTCTACAGTACTTAGTTTGTTAGTATTATAGTTCCTAAGGATTAGTTTCTCAGTAAACCTCTTCTTTATTACTTAGAATACTACTTTAACAACCTTATCTCATATAAAAGGAACATCTTTTTTTGTAAGGTTTGTTATAGGTTTTGAAATCCTAGTATAGTTCCTAATAAATTATTAACAGAAGTTAGTGAATCCTTAGAAAGATTAAACGTCCTTGACATTCTCTAGTGATTTCTACTCTAGAATTGCTTTAACTTTCTTAGGGTTTACTTCTATTTGTCTAGGAGTAATAGTATACCCTAGAAAGATAGTATAAGTTACTCTAAACTTATATTTTAAAAGTTTAAGACAAGAGTCTACTGTTGTAAGTCACTGCAGGACTTCCTTAATATATCTCTTATAGTCCTCTAATCTTTCTAAAAACACAAGGATATTGTCTAGGTAATAGATAACAGTTATTCCTAGAAGATCCTTAAGTATTTTGTTGTTTTGTCTCTAATAAGTAGTAGGTGTGTTAGTTAAACTAAACAACATTACTATATACTTGTAGAGGCTTAATAGCAAGACAAAGGCTGTCTTCTATTTGTCTCCTTGCTTAATCTATATTAAGCTAAAGGCATTTTGTTAGTTAAGTTTAGTGAATATCCTAGCCTTTCCTAACTTGTCCTGCAAGTACTAGCCTTCTAGTAATAGATAAGTATCCTTAACTGTTGCCTTGTTGACGTCTCTATAGTTAACATAAACTCTTCTATTTAGATCGTCCTTCTTAAATATAATAAGTATATTAGAAGTAGCTAGTAAGTCTAATTTTTAGATATGTTCTTTCTAAATCCCTTCTTGTATATACTTCTCGAGAAGCTACAAGTTCCTCTAATTATAAGGTTGAAGCTTCTACTTCTTGAGGTTATAACTCTCTTTTAATTTAATCTCATGATCCTATAGTTAATGTTTAGGGAGGGCACATATGTCCTCTGAGTTGTCAAACAACTCTATAAATTCCTTATACTACACAGGTATTATGTTATCAGCAGTCTAGCTAACCTGTAGAGGACCCTAGGCTAGGTGTTCTAGTACTTTGAAAGAGGTAGCGCTAACCTCCTTCTAGCCTTGTAGTTACAACTATATATAGTTACATTAACTAAAAGTAATGTTATATTTCTTTTAGTTAATGTCTAGATTGTGTTCTTGAATCTAGAGCATACTAAGTATTGCTTCCTTGTTCTCTATCTCAACAACATTGAATTATATGTCTAAACAGTATCTGTTAATAATAGTCTTTGTAGGAATAGTTTACTAGTCAATAACTCTGTTTTAGTAAGCAATATCTGTCCTGTCAACAACACTTAAAACATAGAGTAAAGTTTTCTTGACTAGGATATTAAGTCTCTTGTAGGCTTTCAGGGATATGACATTGCTTGTTGCTCTAGAATTAATTATAACCTGTAATTTCTTTCCCCTAATAGTTACAGTTACATAAAACTAACTTTCTCCTAAAGTAGTATACAATTCTAGTCTAATATAGTAAATATCAAACATCCTGTTCTTAGCATTGTCAAGCTAGGCTATAGTATTCTAAGCCTATAGAAAGAATATAACCTTTTCTTGGTCTATGTATACTACTTTATATATCTGTTGATATTCTACTTCTGTCTAATAGTCTAGCAGTGTTCCTGTGAACTACTTGTTTGATGTCTAGTCAGATGTTAGTTATAGTTAGTAACATACTCATTCTGCTATAGAGGGACCTAGGGTCTAAGCAGCCCAAAGATCCCCTTCTACTAGGTAGTAGAATTCCACAGATAGTAGTGTCTTGTCACAGTCTACAGTGTAATTATATTCTTTCTCTTCTCTAGAGATGTGTCTAGAACCTTTGTGTCTAAAGTAGATATAACCTACCTAATTATTATTGATAATGTATTGTTAGAGAGGAATAGAATCATGTCCTATAGTAACATATAGAGACCAAAAGTCTAGCCTTTCACCCTTTATGTCTACCCAACGATTCCCTCTCTTATAGGTTCTAATAAAGACCTATATATCTCTAACCTAGAGTTCTCTACTCTAATCATTTCTGCTAGACAATTCCGATGACTCAGAGGACTCTTCCTCTAAAGTACTAGCTAGTGATTCGTAAGTAGCCTATAATAGTAACTTATGTTCACTCCCTGAGTGAGTGTTGTAGTATTGTTCAAGGATAGAGTCATCCTCTTCCTTAACCTGAGTTTTATACCTACGTGCTTCTAATTCTTTATTAGAGAGCTCTTGTGTTTTTAGTAATGCTACCTCTCTTTAGAAGGTAGCATTGACCTGCTTTCTCTTGTTAGCTTACTTCTTCGAGCTACATTCGTTTGCTCTATAGCCTGACTAGCTATATGAGTAGTATAAATTCTACTTGTGTCAGCGGTTCTGCTCTTCTTGGGAAAGTTTCTTTCTCTTGAAAGATTTCTTCTAGACAGTGTTTACTTTGCTATTATTCAGTTAGCTATTACACTTGCTCTTGCTCTAGTTCTTATCCTGACTTCTACTCCCTTAAACAGATTTCCTGAATTCTTACAGACAGTTATCTAATTAGATAACACTACTAATTATGCTGCTAATGTTAGTGAAAACTATATTTTGTTTTACTATTTCTTCTTAGAGGTGTACCTTCAATCCCCTACAGAAGAGTTCTATAAGAGCGAGAGCGTTCTATCTAGACTTGTTTCTATATTATTAGAAATCATTAGTGTAACTGATAGCTGATCCTGTCTGTTTTAAGTCTAAAAGCTTTTATATAGCTGTTTGGATTGTGTTAAAATCTCCAAATACCTTCCTAATTGCTACTTTAAACTCTCTAAAGGATTTAAACATTATTTGAGTGTCTCTCATTGATTTATTGTTGTCTTTGTGTGCAAAGAAGTCCTCGAGGTAGGGTTAGGCCTAGTTTAATGTAGCTTCTCTTAGATAGAAGATTGCAAAGATTGATTATAAGTTATAGTTATTAGTAAACTTGTCTGTGTTAAAGTTAAAGTAGATGTCTATCTAGAGGAGAAACAACTTAAGTTTGTTTCTTTTCTTATAGTATATATTGTGGCGGGGATTCGTTGTCGGCACGAAGAACATGGGGTTCATAGTCACGTGATACGGGGCATGCCCTCAACCACTAGCGGCCTGGAACCCAAGGCAGATATCAAGGCATAGACAGAACAGTTTATTTTTCTATGTTTTTTTTCTTTCTTTCTTCTTTTAGTTTAGAGACACACATTTTGGGAGTTCAGTGAGGAAGTAGTTTTCAATTTAATTTTGTTTGTTATTCTCTTTTGCCTTTTGTTTTTATTCATTCCTTTACTTGAGTTTCGTGCCCAGCGCTATCAGGACGTGCTATACTTGCTTTTCTGCCCCTCTACAAATGGTGACCAACACAGGGAGGAACATAGTCAAGTGAAGCTATTCACACTCTTAAGTGAAGGAAGGAATGTTAAGAGAAAAAGAAAGGGGTACTAAGACCCTATGGCCTGAATAAGCACAAACCAAGGAAGGAGAAGAATGGGGACTGGAAATGAGAAGATCTTAGCACTACTGAGAAACAGACGAGTAGCAACAAGGGCATAGACCCAGGACAATGATACAATATTAAAAAAAATCATCAGATGAAGTAAGGTGTAGAGTCTCTTAAATGAGATCAGTCTATTGTTTTGGATTTTGATATTAAGGAGAACAAGAGATACCCTAGAAAAGGGGATACAGAGAATCAAGGAAAAAAAAAAAAGAAAAAAAAGAGGGAAAGATTAGAAGACAGCAGAAAAACAGGTAGAGGACAGAACTGAAGAAGAAAGGAGGACAAGAAAAAAGAGATTGAAGACAGGAATAAAGGAAGAAGGACAACAAGATTCAAGTTTAGATTCAACACTCTTAGAGAGACCTTCAACACTAGACAATATTACTTCACCTATGTGACCAGATCCAGAGAGCCCTTACAACAAGTCCTAAGAGAACCCTCAATTCATACCCTGAAACAACATTCAACACAACACTTTGGCTACTAACATAAACAACACAGGTAGTCTGAACGTTATACAAACAGTAATGCCAAGCGCTGTCTCTCCTGGAGCACTATTTTTCATTGGTCAGAACATTACTGAGTTCTTGGAAACATAGGACAACCTTACAGAAGACTATGCTGTAGAAGGTGAAGCAAAAAGGAAGAGAATCCTTTGATACATAGATCTAGCTTATTAACACAAAGTGGAGGCAATAAAGGAATACACGCAGACACTATACAATAAACTAGCCTTTTATACTGCGATCAGAAAGAAATATTAAGACAGCGACGACAAGTACCTTAAGAACAGCTATAATTTCCTTTAAGCTCTTATGTACCAGGCCAGGGAAGGTTCTATTGACACAAAGACCTTTATCTCTCTTTTCCATTAAGTATTGTCTAAACTTAACAATCAAGGACTAATCGAGAATCTTGAACGGTCAAACATGTTTATGAATAGGCTGCCTAGTAGGATTGTAAAAAGGATTGTTAAGGAACACAAGGTAGATTAAGGTGATGGAGCAACTCTTAATTACATGAAATTCTATGATACTGCTACAAAAGAACACGAAATAGACATGAGTGTTAAACGCTTTCAAGAGAATAGGGATCCAAATACTTACAAGGCCAAAATGGGAAGTTTTGAAGATATTATCAAAGGAGCAACTACTAGAGGACCTTACAACGCCAAGCACCTTTTAAACACTACTACCACTTCTTGTCTTAACACGCCACCTACTATTACTACACAGACAGATCCTATAGCAAAATCTATTGATTAATTAACAAATATCTTTAATAAGCTCTTAATCTATTAGGCTAAAACTATCTGAATATATAAGGTACAAGCTTAAGCTTTCTAAGCGCAAGTATAAGCAGCTCAGATGCAACCTTCCTTCTCTAGTAAAAGAGGAGACTTTTCTAGACATAGCTGTGGCAGAGGATTTAAATACAACAATAGGGAGACATACTCTTGCTAACTCGAAAATAGTGGCAGAAACAATTCTATCCCAGCCAACCCTAGAAACGTGGAAATAAATGTAGCATACAGTTATAACTTACATGACTAACAACAGATTTGCTATGTATGTCATAGAAGAGACTAAAACAGCAACTAAGATAGCTTATATCTACACATATACTTAGGTCAATGTCCTCTTCTACGCAAACTTATAGTGAAAAACGTCTGTCACTGGAACAACACAAAGCAACTATACATTAGGCTCTATTAGCTAAATACATTACTACTAATGCTCTGAAGCAATACTCCTTGGGTTTCTCAGATTATCTTACATACTGTAGGCACAGAGTGAGACTCTAATGTCTCAAGACGGCAAGAGAACAGACAACATTTAGAGACTTAGAAGTTAGAGGCTAGAGAAGCTTAACTTAGAAGAAAACTAACAACCTAAGAGAGTGTTGCTATTCTTTAGAAACCAGAAACATTAACTATTAGAGTTTGGCTAGGGATGATTAAAGACAAAGAAGGAAGGAGTATCAATGACCTAGTAGAGGAACTGTCGCAGGAGGTGAATGTTTATAGTGTCAGAGCGCCTAAAAAGAGAAGAGAATCAGTTTGGAACAGTGCCAAGGAAACACTAGATCAACGTGTAGTGTTAGAACAAAAACTACCAAGACCAAAGACAAAGAGGCCTTTGATATACATACCACAGGAATCATCTGAGCCTACTATAGACATAGAAGTCAACGAGACAGTTACTAGCCCAAACGCCTAAATACTCAAACTAGTGAAGGAGACTACTTAGAAAAAGATACTAAGAACTGTAGACGCTTGGCTAGTAATAACAAAAGGGATAAAAGGAATCCTAGATGCTATTAGATCTGCAAACCTAGAACTCTCTTTGTGTGTACAACTCTAGGTAGACACTGCTCATTAGGTAGAGTACTTCTAAACTACAAGGGAATTACAGGCTGAATTCTTATCTAGCTTTGGTAGGGTTAAACTAGACAAAAGAACTGTTAGAGTAGGCACCTTGAGTATAGCACTCAACTAATACACTAATCAAGGTTGGATTGTTACTACTCCAAAAATGACTGTTACTATGCGAGGATCCAAGAACTCAGAGGACAGTTTTGTAATACTTAATACTAGAGTAGAGTGTAACATAGCACCTCTGAGCCTAGCAAAACGTCTTAGTTGCTTAGTAATAAGCATCAAACACCTGAAGCTAAAGACAGTCTCTGGACAGGTTTTAAGATTCTCTGGCATGTGTTATATATAGGTTGAAGTCGCTAAAGGCATATCCTATAATACAGTCTTCTTCTTGATCGAGAACTCACTAATTGTTCTGTTAGGACAGCTGTTTAATTAGAAGATGTAGTTAACCTTTGAGTATCTATTAGATAGATCTACAGAAGCTATAATAACAGACCTAGAGTCAGGCTCTAGTTGTATAGTTACTGTTATCCCACCTATATAGAGACTATTGTGAAACAAACAGGCCTTTGTAGAAGAAGGAGAAGAAGAATAACGAAGGGCTAGTATTTTTCCTAAGCTAAGTGCTAGCCACAGAGAAAGGAACTTGAGAGTTAGAGAGAGTTTTTCAAATTTATCTAGTAGCAGGATAAAGACTGTTCTATATATTTTAAATTTTGTGTTATTAGTTTCTGATTTTCAATTCAAGAGGAGACTAAGAGAGACTTGTAGAGAGGTTGATTCAGGTCCTAGAGACATACTACTTATTTTTCCTAGTTAGCGTTTGTCTTGTATTATTAATGGGATTTCCTTGTGTTTTAAAACAGAGTCAACAGGAAAGAGGATACAGGAAGCAAGCTAGGGAAGATCTAAAGCATAAATTAGGCAGGGAAGAAAAGGAGAGAGAAACAACATTTCTGGAATTACATGAGTTAATATAGTATATAAATCGAAAGCAAACAAAGTATAACTAGTCAACACAAGTGATAGAACAGGAGACACGCTGGGTGGAATACCTAACTAGTATGAGAAATCAAAAGTAAGAGAACACTACCAAGAGCATTTAGGACAATTCAAAGAACACCTTCTTCCTTGGATTTTGAACATTTAGAAGGGCTCAAGATTAACGAAGGAACAAATAGAGTAGCTTAATATCGGAGACTGGCTATATACTTGAGAAAGAGAAATGCTGGTTGAAATGCTACTAAACCACAAAGGAGCAATAGCGTTCAACTAGGTCAATTGCACAAAGATACACGAAGATGTTTGCCCACTGATTAAGATTAAGACAATAGAGCATCAAGCCTAGCAAGAGGCTAATTTTCTATGTCCTTGGTCATTGATTCTAACAGTCACTTAAATGCTTAAAGACTAACTGAAAAGAGGAGTTTTAGAATACTGTGATAGTCCTTATCAGAATCCATGGTTCTTGGTAGCAAAGAAGACAGCTGGAACCTACAGGCTTATTAATGCTGCAATGAAAATGAACTCAGTCACATTAAGGGACACAAACATGCCTCTGTTGGTCAACGAGTTTTCAGAGGAATTTACTAGCTACTGTTGTGTGTCCTTGATCGACTTCTTCTCTAGATATAATCAGCTTACACTCAACAAAAGAAGCAGAGATATAACTACCTTTCAGACCCTAATTAGCTTACTCTGAATAACAACACTACCCTAAGGAGCAACAAATTCCGTTGCCTAGTTTGTTTGAGTAGTGATAAGGATTCTCGAAGACCTGTACCCTAACATAGTACTACCCTTTGTTGATGATATTAGGGTAAAAGGACTATATACAAAATATAACAACAAGGAATGTCTGCTAGGAGTCTGAAGATTTGTCTTTGAGTATATCCAGAATCTCAACAAAGTAATAGACTAAATCAAAAGAGCAGGAGCTTGTATTAGACCAAAGTCTTAGTTCTGTCAAGATAGAATGAACATTATAGGCTTTGTCTGTGGAGCCGAGGGTCGCCGTCCTACTAGTTCTAAGATTATAAAGATCCTTGAATGATTACTATGTAGAAATGCTACTGAAGGAAGAGCGTTTGTAGGCGTCTGTGTCTACTATTGTATATAGATCAAAAACTTTGTTATAATAGCTGAGCCTATCTATCAACTGTTCAAGAAAGGAGTGAGTTAGGATTAGGGACCTAAATAAGACACTTTAATAGATAATCTTAAGCTTACACTCACAACTGCCTCTGTTTTAGTGAAAATCTAGTATAGACCTGAGTAGGGAGATATTATTGTTGGAGTCAATGCTAGCCTTCAAGGATAGAGAGTTACCTTAGGACAACTAGACAAAGCTAGCAAACTATAGGTTGCAAGATATAACAGTGGCCTTTAGAACAAAGCAGAACAAGGCTATGATGTGACAAAACAAGAATATAGAGGCGTCCTTAAAGCATTCCAGAAGCTACAGTACTAGTTGTATAGTATATATTTTATTCTCGAAACAGATGCAAACGTCCTAGTAGTATAGTTGAATAGAGCTACAACAGATCTGCCTGGAGCTCTTGTTACTCAATGGATTGCTTGGATTTACCTGTTCGACTTTGAAGTACGTTATGTGAAAGGCACTAAACACACGACAGCAGACAGATTATTGCGAAGACTATGTACTACATTAGATGACATAGATGAAAAATACAACGTTGACATCGATGACTAGGTTACTACTAAGCTCAATTATCTGTCTATTTCACTGGTTAGGATTTAGGCTGGGGTTCCTGCTCACGTGATACAGGGCATGCCCTCAACCACTAGCGGCCTGGAACCCAAGGCAGACATTAAGGCGTCGACTGAACAGGACATGCAAAGCAACATGCAGAACCAGGACCCTTTAGGCAGCAACTATTCTGAAGAATCCTAGTATATTGCAAGATAGCTAACTACACTTGAACGCTCTCTAGGGATGTCGCGATCAGAGTTTTGCTCTTTTAAACACAAAGCCACTTAGTTTAGTGTTAGAGACAGATAATTATAGAAAAACCAAAGCAAGACCTTTGTTCCCTGACTAGTAATAGATTTAGAAGAGAAGTGACTTGAGATCCTAGAAAAACTTTATAATGAAACAGGACACAAAGAAAGAGAGTCTACATATGCTAGGGTAGCTGCACAATACTACTAGAACAACTGCTGGATAAGTGTCAAGAAATATATAGCAAGCTACAGGGACTGTTAACTCACATCTAGAACTTGACTAGAAGAAGCACTATACCCTTAAAAGGCTAATAGGTTGTTTGTCAAGCTTGTAATTAATGTAGTCTACATGCCTATAAGCAAAGGCAAGACAAAGCTTGCAGTATATAGAGATAATTTCTCTAGATGAGTTGAAGCAAGGGCACTAGTAAAAGCAGACGCAAAATCAATAGCCAAGTTTATTTGGGAAGATCTAATCTATAGACATGAGTTATTCAATTGTCTTATAGTTAATGGGGGTCCTGAATTCAAGAAGGAAGTTATTAATATATTGACTACCTATAGTGTTAAGCAGGTTCAAGTGTCAGCATACCATGCTCCAGGGAATGGAATGATTAAGAGAGGCTATAAACTGATTACTACAGGACTACTTGCCTTAATAAGTGACAGTACTAGCAAGTAGACTTGTCATCTTGATGCAATCCTGTTCATAGATTATACTACTATACATGCACCTACTAGCTATACACCTTTCTACCTTGTATATAGGCGAGAACCTGTACTCCCAATTAAGGCTAAACATCTGACATAGAGTACTATTAGGTGGAAAGAGATCAAAACAAGAATGTAGTTACTAGAAGCCCGAGCTAAAATGATTGAAATAAGAGATGAGGGTATAGAAGAATCTATGCTACAAAAGGATTAACATTAACAGAATGGCCAAGAATACTTTAATGTAAGCCACTAAATTAGATTAGAACCTTTTGAAATTAAAGACCTTGTTCTCTACTATAATATATTTCGAACAGATGTTAACAAATCATCAAACATAAAGCTTGTCTATCGATGGCTAGGGCTATTTAAAATCAGTAAAGCAGACAGAAAGAAGAGAACTTACTAGCTCACTGAACTAGATAAGACTGAGTTAGCTAGAACATTTGCTAGGAACAGACTAAAGAAGTTCATCGAAAGAAAGACACAACCCACCTCTCTAGAAGCTATGACAAATCACAAACAGAAGCTGTTAATAGAAGTAGACATTCCTTAAATTACAGAACAAGAGAGGCGTAAGTATATATAATTTAAAGAAGACTAGGAATAGAAAGAACTGCGTTACCTTACTCTTATTCTCTTTGATCTTTCCCTTTAGAAACAAGGGTGTCTCTATATTAAAGGGGGGACAAACATTTATTTCCTTACTACTATTATTTCCTTGGAAGTTTTATTTTTCCTACTTCTTATTTTTTTTATTTTTATTTTTATTTTTATTTGCTTTAGGAGAAGGCTTCTATTTTAGGCCTAGCGCCAATCTGCTGACTCGTTTGCTCTAAATTAACACAAACGGGCCTTAACCTCTTCTACCTTCTACAACAATATCACAAACAAGTACTACTTATTTACACAAACTAATAGCAAGAAACTACACGCTACCAAGTAACTCTCAAATCTAAGAAAAAAAAGAAAATGCCTCTACACTTCTCTAGATCTGCTAGAAACCTACCCTTACATTAACTATATCAACCCTACAGAGCTAACAAAACATAGATATTGCTATTAGAGCCTTGTTAGACATTACAGGAGTCCAAATCTAGAATACACAAGAAGCTCGAGACTATGTAGTATGCTATGGAATCTAAGACAGACGTATTGCAATCATACAAGTGAGCTCAAGCCTACTCAGAATCAAGGAGGGATACAAAGACCTTTTGCTAGACTAGGCAAACAGCCTTGTAGACCCTTCTCTCTTTAGACTTACAGACAAACTAAAGGACAAGTTGACATTAGAAAATAGAGCAATTGCTAAAGCTGTGATTGAAATCAGAACCCAGAGGAGCAAGAAGGAGAAGAGAATAGCTATTTTGCTACACAACATTCCTGACCAACGAGGTCAAGTACTTCACTAACAACTTAAGGCCCTTTTCAAACATGTAGAGAAGAACTTCTTTATTGACCTAAACACCCTCTTCAAAAATACATCTACACACAATAGCATTCAGCTTCTAAATAACGAAATTCTACGCTGAAATCAAAAGCCAAAACTAGGAGGAGGATAGCACAAGAGAGGTAGATTGTTAGGCAGAGACATTAAAGCTGTTATAGAGAGAGTTAAGTCTGGAATTCTAGACTAACACGTTGATCTACACAATAATGAGTTAACAGAATTTAGACTAAAGATCAGCGAATCAGGACTTCTTGTAGATGGACATCTACATAAAGAAGTCTTTTCTCAGTTCTCTGACAAAGTTGTTCTTGAAGAACTAATTACAGTTTCAAACATACAGCTAAACTAAACTACCTCTGATCAAAGCGAAGTACTAGAAACCCTAGAACTATCAAGAAAGAGAAAAGCTACAGAAGGAGTATTATATGAGAACCTAACAAGCAAAACACTATTAAAGTATCCATGAGTCCAACAATAAACTAAGATTGTTGAAATTTTCAACTATACATATAACATAACAGAAAAATAGAAGGAAGGCTTAGATAAGTACACAAAAGAAGCACTAGACTTCCACCGCCTAATAGAACTCATTAAGCTAATTAAGGAATAGGTTCTCGAAGAACAAACACCACAGCCCTGCTACAAACACGTTCAACTTCTTGCCAAACACCTTGATATGAAGACTCAAGGAGTAACACACAAAGAACTAATGCATAGAATGTCAGCTATTTATAATCAATCCTTCACAGACAGTTCCTTTTACAAGTCATACTGTCACTCTCAAACTGTAGATTTCTTTGTCTAGACATCACAAATTCAAGCTATCTGAGACAAGCTCTTACTTGGAACTGAACATTTTACACCTGCTGAACTAGTTGTCCCTGAATTTGACACTAGTACCCTGAAACCATGGTCCCTCATTGCAAATATCGACTTAGAGCATGAACATTACAGGGTTTCGATAAAGTTCTTCAACTAGCTTATGAATAACAAACAGATAGTAGCTATCCTTGAAGATGAAATTGGAATGTACTGCTACCATTTATAATCTGTAGGAAAACAGTATGTTAGGACTCTCCCTAATATATATTACTTGATTTTCCAACAACTTATTCACTAGGATCTTGGTCTTTACACAGCCCAGGTAAATCTCCGCAAAGACAAAGAAACCTGATTAGTAGTGTACCCCACAGCTACACAGTGCTACTACACAAATAAGGATACTTGTGAGGTTGACACATGTTTTTACAAGGGGGACACTGGATACTTAGGAAAAATCACTACACTCTAGGATGAAGTTGTGCTTGCTGGGAATAAAGAAGACACCTTCTTGCTTAATATAGATCCTAAAGTTATTACAAAATGGCTCAAGGACATTAGCGAGACAGGTGGATATGTTAAAGTCTCTTTGGCTCTACATCTCTACCAACTAGGAAGGATCTATGTGGAAAATTAAGTTAGATAGACTAAATGTACTCTGAACACTAGCAATGTCCTTTTTACAAGATCTAGTGTTCTACAACAACATAACTACGAATTACATACTACACGTTTCTCTTGTTCAGCTAGTTTTGTTGCTGTTGATAAGAACAGAAAGCTCGAGAATAGAGTCAAGTATAATAACGTTGTGAAATAGCACAGGAAGCTGTAGACCCCTTTAGTGCTTTGATATAGTAGATCTCCAGAGCTAGGTGGCTTTCGTGCTTCTGTTCTATTAACCGGACTTGGAGCTCTTTCAGACTCTTTAGTTAGATGACTTAATTTCGATGATTAGAGTGTCTGAATTAAGAGAGATTCTTGGCTACAGAAGGATGAGAAGGCAAATGACATCAATGTTATTAAGAAGTGGCGTGCAAATGCAAAGTTATGTATTAAGGTTGCCTATCAGGAACTCTAGAGTACTGAACAGAAAGTGTATAGCGATAAGTCATACTTCAAGTGGAAAGAAGCTCCTAATGTTGTATATGATTCTGATGACGAGGTTATTGATCTAACAGAAGACCTTGAAGAGGAATACTAAGCACAACTTTCTAGTAGTCCTAGAAAGAAAACTTCACAAACACTAACCTCAGGCGATTTTGTTATTGAAGATCTTAAAGATAGAGACAATAGAAACGTAGGCAGGGATGGGCAAGACTTGTATAGGTCTGAATGAGAGTAGAGGATAAGACAGAAGAAGTGTTAGGAGGCAAGGGTTTCTTTTCTTTTCTTTCTAAAAAGTACCCAAGGGCAGGCACTTATTGAAGGGGGGACGAATGTAGCGGGGATTCGTTGTCGGCACGAAGAACATAGGGTTCATAGTCACGTGATACGGGGCATGCCCTCAACCACTAGCGGCCTGGAACCCAAGGCAGATATCAAGGCATAGACAGAACAGTTTATTTTTCTATGTTTTTTTTCTTTCTTTCTTCTTTTAGTTTAGAGACACACATTTTGGGAGTTCAGTGAGGAAGTAGTTTTCAATTTAATTTTGTTTGTTATTCTCTTTTGCCTTTTGTTTTTATTCATTCCTTTACTTGAGTTTCGTGCCCAGCGCTATCGGGACGCGCTATACTCGCTTTTCTGCCCCTCCACAATATCTAAGAGCTTAACTCAGATAGTCTTGAGTACTTTAACCTTAAACAGTTCAGGTGTATTAGGTATGCTGGCGTTGTTGTAGTTAGGGTCCACTAGTGCTGGTTCGTTGTCTAGTAGTAGTGTAGCAGGAGTGGCCCAGGGTTGAGTCCTCTTAGCACTGCTGAAGGGGGTCAACAAGTTAGTTTAGCTAGTGTTGGGACTAGCTGTGGCTAGCTTTAGTAGAGTTAGAGCCATAGCGACTGAACTTCTAAGCAGATGCTCAAAGTATAACAAAACTCACTTCTGTACTAAAAGTAACAAAGGTAACTTAAGTCTCAAAGGTTGTTATATAGATAAGAGGTCTAGATATACTAGGTGTTTACTCAAAGGTAAACTTGTTACTTGAACTCAAGATGTCAAAACAAGATATATTGAAAACTAAAGTAAAGTTAAGTATAAAGCTCCTATCTAATAGCAGACGTGCCAGGCATATATAGAACCTTCATTCTTATGATCACTATAATCACTCTGATCATACTGATCCCGCTCAGTGCTGCTCAGTTGATCATCAATGATCATCAAAGGTCACGTGATTTTTAACTAATGAAATCCCTAGATTGTTTAACTGTATTACCCAATCCCAGATACTTTGTAAGATTATATGATAGTGCTTAACCTGTCAGGGCGCCGCCTGGTCTTCACTCAGTCACGTGTGCACGTGATTCGTGACAATATGCCTGCTTTAATACACTGAAACATCTAACATTAAGTGGCTGAGTCAAATGAGAAGAGTGAGGAGGTAATCCAAGAGCACTAATATTGTGTGCCTTGTAATACTCTTGGAATTCAGCAGACTCGTGACTCTCATGCCTATCAAGGACTAGTATTCGATATAGATCTTTTGCTTGAGCAGTAGTGTGCTTGTCAAAGTGTTTTAGCTATTCTAGACCTGTCTCATTTTTTGTCCATCTGTTACTTGTAGGTTTAATAACCTAGTTGTGTAGGAGGCCGCCCTCGGTATACTAATTTGTAAGATGATTCTTCCCTTGAACTACTAAAAATGGAGGCACACTCTAACCTTCGCTATTAATACAAGCAATTACTGTAGCCCATTCTGAATTACCTAGCTGAACTACCTTGCCTCTACTACGTTGATCAGTGCATGTAACAGCCATAGATAGGCAAATAATACTTATTCTGAATCCTGTCTTGTCAAAATTATAGAAATCACAATCTACAACACTATAATTTGCCCTTATATTTTCCACTCGTCAAAACTATGTACTAATAAGCTCAGGATCTTCGCATAAGCCTCTTGAAAGTCGTAAACGTGATTAAAACATGTCTTTAATGCTAGTTGTTGTTATATGAATCGACGTGCCTAGAGCTTCCTGACGTGTTTTCCCCCTCTTGATTCCAAGATAAAATTCGCTATATCTTCAACACTAGCTAGCTAGGGCGTAAATCCTCTTGTATGCAAATCAAGTATATACTGAACAATGACCTCCTCTTCTAACTCAGTCAAATTATAATTTACTGGCTGACAATTAGAGAGTGAAGTATGGCCGTTTATTCTAAGGCGAAGTGTAGATTTAGGAACTTTGTAGATTTTGTAGCTTTTCGACGACTTAGTTTTCGTTTAGAGGTTCGAATAGCTTCAATGGCTAATATAATACGTGCTTCTTGAGTTTACACCTCCATAGTAAAGGGTAAAAAACGTGTGTTGAAATAATAGGGTCGGAGCGTCGGCAAAAGTGCGCAGGGTCCTGATATGCGCAGGGCCCTGATAAACCACGTTAAGCATAACAGGCTCTAAGAAAAGGAGAGTAGCGGTGCAGACTGCTTGGTGCCGCTTTTACAGTATTCGTGTCAACGGGAACCCCTCTTTCCAGACTCCCTATTTTCTGGAAATCAACAACTATGAACTCCTTCGATACAATCAACACTTCAAATCCTGTACCGGTAACTTCCTCCGAAGTTCCAACCCCAAAGGTTCGATCCTCTTGCGATGGCTGTGGAACAGCAAAAGTCAAATGCGATCGTCTTCGGCCTGAATGCGGTCGCTGCGCAACTCTCAGCTTGACTTGTGTGTACGGATTATCACAAAAATGTGGCAAGCCCTCACGGAAAAGACCTGGTTCAACCTTTGGAAACCCCTCCCAGAAACGGAATTTCACCCCACGGGTCATTACTGCGAACAACTCTCACGGGTCAAATCCCCAAATTGTCAATGAACCCGAGGTTGAGACCACCGAGAACAACATTCAGTTGCCTTCCGGTACCAGCTACCAGAGCCAGCTTCCTTCGGCATTTTATCCTTCCCTCGCGTTTGAGGATTGGCTTCAACTTGACAACTTTGGGGGTGGTTTCCAGGTCTCTGGTCTAAATCCCGATCGCATCTTGGGAAGGGGCGCCAATACCGACTCTTCCGGTCACAATTGCCCTCGGGAGTCATATGAGATTTTCCGGGATCAAATATGTCCCGCCCCTTCTCTGCACGCGCCGGAGTCAAATTCTATTACACTCTCGGCTCGATTAGATGAGGTGCTTCATTTCAACAGAGATGCAATGAAGCGTCTCACCCGGGTTCTTAAATGTCCCTGTGCCAAATCGGGCCATAGGGCGATGGTTCACGCATCCATTGTCTCTCGAATTTTGATTTGGTATCAACAAGCGGCTGGTTGGGGTGGTAGTAGCTCTTGGGGACCGCGGCCTTCTTCGATGGCCAACCCGTCTACATCTTCGTCCCCACCGCCGTCCGATACAGGAGAATGTAGCCCACCCTCATTGGTTAGAGCGACCGGATTTGCAGTGGATGATGTTGCGGTTTCAATTGGAACTTTCACTGTCGAGGATGAATATATGCAAGGAATTTTCAGAAACCAATTAGTTTTGTGCGAACTCAAGAAGGCCGCGGAGCTGATTGATATGTTTGATTCTCAAGATTTAGGAGAATCCCCAGCAGACAGCTGTGTGTCTGGCTTGTACTCAAGCCTTGCAATATGGCTTAGAAGTGAACACTCAAGGACAGTCAAGATCTTGAAATCCAGGCTCAATGCTTTCAACGAGACTCTTGTTTCTTAGCAATACTCATTTTGGTTCGATTTTCAGTTGAAGAATTTCCCTAGCACTCGCTGTATGTTTAGTCAAGCTCGGGTTTCACTTTCAGTTGTTTTATTTTCTTCGTTATTTCTAGTGGATATATTCTAGCTCGCAAAGGACAATGCAGGGGGTAACTCTCGCTGTTCTACATTTCTGGAGAAACTTTCCATATTAACCTAGATATTGTCGGACAATTTGAATTATTGTTTGAAAGGATCTGGAATAAAATTCTGAGATGCTTAGCTTTTCAAGATAATATTTGAATTCCTCCGGAAATGAGGCAGGACGAGCCTTTCGGGTAGCGAAAGTCGATCCCCATTGGACGATAACTCTCGCAAAGGAATATTGATTTATATTCTGCTCTCTCTTTCTCTCCATTTTCATTTTCTATATCAACCCACCCCCCAATCAATTCGGTCTACAGCATTCTCATCTGACCTGAGTCAAGACTCTTTTCCTCACGCTCAATTATGGTCAAAATTGCAGTTGCTGGTGGCTCGGGAGGTGAGACAAACCACCAAAACGCCTTTTATTTATGCTAATATATCTCCCCAGAGCTTGCCCGAGAAATTCTAGACTCCTTGGTTGCTACGCACAAGCATGAGATCACGATTTTGTCGAGAAATGTAAGTGATCGTAATATCATATTATCGTTTCATAATTTATTCATTTGCTGATATACCCAGAAGCTCCCTAGTGGGGAAAGCCTGACCGGTGTTACCCAGCGAGTTGTAGATTACAACAGGAAGAATGAACTCGCTGAAGCCCTTCAAGGAATAAATACTGTTTTGTCTTTTATCAATGAGTTTTTGACAGATAGCACGAACAATTCCCAGAAAAATCTCATCGATGCTTCTATCACTGCCGGGGTAAAACGGTTTGCCCCTAGTGAATATGGATGGTAAGTTGTTGATGTTACGATGTGTAGAGAATGATGTCTAACAAGTCAAATAGTGCAAGCAAAGAGAACTTGCCATTCTGGGCTGGGAAGATTGAGATCAAAAATTACCTGGAGAAGGTGAATGAGAATGGAAAAGTAATAACCTCTGAACTCTTCTTGGGCACTTGATTTCGTTCTAACTGTCGTTTACAGGTTCTCGAATACACCCTCTTCCAACCAGGACTCTTCTTGGACTATTTGGCCTCTCCATATAAGACAGCTAAATACGTAACACCACTTGACAGCTTTATCGACTTTCAAAACCGCCGTGCAATTGTCGTCGATGGTTATGAGAACGCATTCATGACTTTGACTACAGTCCAAGATATCGCTGGATTTGTTACCTGGGCCGTGGATTACGATGGTGAATGGCCGAAAACCGGTGGTATCAGAGGTAATCGAGTAGCCATCTCCGAAATCATCAGAATTGGTGAGAAGATTCGAGGTTGTCTCCCGTCTCCCTTCTCGATAAATTGGAGTGCTTACATGAGAAAATAGGTACCCCTTTTGCCATCGATGTCGTGAAACTCGAAGATCTCGAAGCCGGAAATCTCAAGACCTCATGGACATTGGGAAAACGGCATCCAAGCTTTACGGATGAAGAGGCGGATAACCTTGCTGCGATGCTAAAGACTGTTCTTCTTGGAACTGTTCTTAGTGCTGCAAAAGGTGCTTGGGATGTGGGCGATGCGTGGAATCGACTTGTCCCGAGTTATGAGTTTACCCAGGCGGAAAACTTCCTGACCGGGTTGTGGGAGGGAAAGCCATGATATCCTCTTCCAAATTGCGGTTATTAACTATCTCAAGCTGGTTTCTAGCACGGGGTTTTTATGTCAATTTCTTTTCGTCCTCTACTCACTCTTATCACTGCAATCCGAGTCTTCTTGCTCGGAATCAGAAACCGAGCTCAGCCCATCAAAATCCAAACTCTTCAAATAACTCAAACTGGATCGCAAGCGTTGATTGTCTCTTTCCTGCAATTTATACGCCCCCACCGGCTCCCCTGAGAGCCATCCAGAAATATTGTGTACATCAACCCACTTCTTTTGCTGGACGAGTACGTCCACATAGTTTGCAAGCGTAATGATAGTCCCCTCATGACACTTTCCAAAAGCTTCCTCTTTCCTTTCCAAGGAACTTCTATAGAATTCCTCTGCTTCGTCATATTTGCCGTGCTTTGCAAGTGTGAAGGCAATGTTATTTCGCCGTACTCTATCGAAGAAGTTTGTGACTTCTAAGCGTATTACTTGCCGATACGCAATTTCCGCATCTTCGTATTTACCCTTTTCGCTGAGTATACCTGCAATATGAGACAAACAGTTACGGGTATCAGGATACTCAAGTCCGAGAATACACACACTTGCTTCGAAGCTTGTCGTTGCATCTGCTAGCTAGTTTCAAGGTCGGCTTCCGATGTCAGGGCTGCAGCAAGGTTCTTGGCAATATTTGATTTCACACTTCGAAGGATCGGAACATAACTTTTTACGATTTTTAATAACATTTTACGTAGTAATAGGCTGATATTTTGGTTATCTTGGTATCGAATTTCGAAATTCCTTGAGTGGAGAAACTGTTAGTGTTGGTGTTTTACGTTTTGGCAAAGCAGGATCCTTCTCGGTTTTGATAACAGACTTGAGCCCAGGTTGAGCTATATCAAACTTCTGTTGATTTTAGACAGTATAATGCAGTTTAATATTCGAGCATCGGTAGCTCATGCGGAATAAATGGATTCTGCTGAATGACAATAGGACAAATGCTTCGCAACTACTAAGCAAAGCTCAGGGAAATAACTGTGCTTTGAACTTCTTAGAATAGCTTTGCGTGCCATTGAGTATTATGAAGCATAGATTTTCGAGGGTATTGTTGAAGGATTGGTCTTCTAAGCACAACAACAGAGTAACAACACTACACCCAAACAAGCACCCCAGCTTGCCTTTGGTCGTTGGAAATTTGACAAAAGTTCTCGGGAATCAGAAATTATGCTCAAGAATCATGTCAAATACAGTAGCGCTGCCACAGAACATGGACGCCTTACTACGCTAACTTGGATTTCAACCCAACATATTTGGTACGCAAGTCAACCTATGAAGGTATTAAGAGTCAAGCAGGGTACTTAGCCCTTCCTATTTTATTGAGAATAAAGATGACTGTAGGAAATGTGCCTTAAGTATGCTGTAAGTTCTAACTTTCCTGAAGCAACTTTAAATAGACTTGCATCTAGTATACAAATACTACTTACATCACAACCTTTTTTCGAGATCGAAGTTTTTTGTTCTAAATCACTCGCTCTCACTTGCTTGTACTAAACAAGCCGATTTCATTCCATGGAAACCCCTCCAAGGAGGCCTCCGGCCTTCCCATCGCCTCTGAAAAGAGGTCCGGGTAGGGGAGGAATACGTCCGATTCCCCCCCTCCCGAATATTCAACAGCACTTTGTCCTAGCAACTGCCAAAGCTCTTGAACGTAGTTCTATAGGCCAAACCTTCTTTGGAGGAACTGCAGAAGCTGTGGATTGCTATCTCAGCACTTCACTCGACAAAGCC
>LKUV01000193.1:0-82763 GCA_001414455.1 Hymenoscyphus fructigenus | reverse complement strand
AAAGGTAAAGAGGGGTCGGATCCTGTGAGCTTAAGTATGTGAGTGGCAAGCCACTCACATGAGCCGAAGCACGTGGATCAACTAGGCTGTCGTGGAAGGTGCTATTCACCAGGAATATGTAACGACATGTAGTTCACAGGGCAATAAGTGGGCAAGGGACATGGTTCAGACCTACGACTGCATGAAGAACATGAAGGTTATAGTCTGGGGGTGCTTTTGGGACAATGGGAGGACTATTCTATATATCATGGACCGAGACTTTGAGTCAGCAAAGCAAGGGTATAGTCCTGAGAGCTATCTCAAGGTCCTCAACGTTGAAGCAGCTCCCACGTACAAGCCTTTGGAGCCAGGGTATAAGTTTATGCAGGACAATGCTTCTACACACACTGCTGGATCAGTTAAAGAGTGGTTTAGAGAGCGTGGGATCGATTTAGTGGTAAATTGGCCTCCTTACGAGCCTGTCTCCAAAAGTCTGTGTCTTATAGGCTCTTTTGGCGAGTAGATTGCGATAACCTCGATTTTTTACCCCACCATAATTCATAAATTATGGCTTCCACACCCCCAATGCTAGAGCACCTTCCAGGCTTCGAAATCCTTACCAAACACAAAGAGGCGATACGCTAACTTTTTAACTACGGTGCTATCCCTATTCCAGAGCTTATAGTTCGTTACAACCTTGGCTATTCCTCAACCCGTCGTGTCCTTAATTATGAGGTCCCAGAACGCGCACGGCCTACTCGAACTGGGCGACCATGTCTCTTAAATAACCTCCAAATTCGTTGGATCATTGTATATGGTATTGATTCTTGGGAGCATCGGATCCTCGACTATGTACGACTTCACGAGAGCTCAAATTAGAGTGTAGTGCTGAAACCCTCGAACAGCGCCTCAAAGAAGCTGGCTACTTTCGATGTGTAGTATGCCAAAAGCCCTACCTTACACTCCTTCAAGCAAATAACTGAATGATCTAGGGACTTGGGCATATATTCTAGCGGAAAGAGATTGAGTGGAGGGTAGTTTTGTGGTTAGATGAGGTTACTTTCTTAGTTAGTGGACGTACAGTAAAGCAAAGGGTAACACAGAATCTCAACGAGCGGTTTTGCGACAACTGTATCCAACACTAATTCCATTGAGGGCATATGACAGCAGTAAATGCCTGGGGAGCTATTGGATGTAGTTACAAGAGTCCTTTAGTATTTGTAGATGGATCTAGCAAGAAGGGAGCCTTTACCTAAAAGGGCTACCTAGGGCAAGTCCTGACTCTGTATATTGAGTTGATTTTAGAAGATTTTGGGACCTATACACATACTCTTGGTTTAGAACCATTGTTTATAGAGAATGGTAATTCAGCTCACAGCTATAATGTAACGAAACTCAAACAAACTAAACAAAGGTGACTAAGTCTCGAAGGTTGGCATGTAGTAAGAAGTATAGATATGCTAGGTTATTTACTTAGAAGTGAACTCGTTACTTGTATCAAAGATGTCAAACAATAATAATAAGATTGATAACTAAGTTAAGCACAAAGCTCCTATCTACAGCATAAGTGCTAGTCTTATATAGAACCTTTATGTTCCTAGATCATGAGGGTTAGTTTAATCTATATGATCCACTCATACTCGCTTACTTGATCCCCCATGATCCAAGCAAGTCATGTAATACTATTCAAGTGAAATCTCTGGATTGCTTAGCTAACCTAAACGATCTCATCCGCTATAAGAGTTACTGATATGTCTTGTCCTGTCAGAGCGTCGTCTAGACTTACTTATCATGTGCTAACACGTGATTCGTGACACATAAGTCGACAAGGAACTGCTGTGCGCAATACTAGACAAAGCATGGGATTATCTTAATGCCACACTCTTCTACAAGTCCTGATATGAACCTAATTGAGAAGTGCTGGAGGTGGATTAAGCAGTTGCTTGACAGGAGGCGCAAGCAGCCTACTACTGAGGCAGAAATGCGGCAATTTGTACTAGATGAATGGGATAAAATGCCACAAAAATGGATCAATGAATTGATTGATAAGCAGAAGCACTGGGTTCATGTATTAGTAGAGTGGTGTGGGTGGTCAACACCTAATTAAATCAATTATCGTGGTTGCGATACCCTGAAAAGCACAGACTTTTGGAGACAGGCTCGTTACTCCCCTGACCTGAACCCTATTGAGCACATCTGGTGGGAGCTTAAAAGGAGGGTCTTTGAGATGTTCCTTGGTATAGCTAAAGATACTTCGGTTAGTAAGTATTCAAGGCAAAGGCTTGAAAGTGCCCTACAAGCAGCCTGGGATACTTTAGATAAGGAGAACTTTGATGTTTTGTATAAGAGTATGCCCTCTAGAATCGAGGCCTGTATCGCGGCGGATGGGTGGCACACAAAGTACTAGCTTTTAAGCTACTTTTTTCTAAATTTCCTAATAGTACAAAATAAAGCCCTGGTTCCTGTGTATCTATGCATCTAATTACTATCTAATTACTATGCAAAGTGATGTTGTGGTACATAAAAGAGTGGTTTAGATTTTGATGGGGTGCGGGGTCAAAAAACGAGTGCCGATTAGCAGTTGCCTAGTACTGTACCTCCTTCCCGAGAACAAACATCCCATTAAGTGCCATGAGATAAGCTTGTGCTTTCATACCATCCTCGGTACAATTATCCTTTAAAACCTCTCTATACCTCCGGAAGAAATCACCGCAATTTCAGTCCTTGTAATTACGAATTTTTGGAATGCCTCGACGAGCTACTTCCGCATTCATATCTGCTGCCAACCAGAACCGAATTCTGCCTCTCAACTTAAGCGGGATCATTGATATTAAGAGGGCTTTTTCGAAAGGAGTCCATGCTTGGCTGTTAGAGCCTTTTGGAGCATCCATGGTAAATTGTCTATTCATATTTAGGGCGCTGGGTGGTTGGTTTGTGGTTTAAGTTCAAATGTGAAATGGAAAATGAAACTTCGAGAATGCATATACACAAAGTTAATGACCTGCTCTGATAGAACAACAGAATTGATACCTTGTATCTTCAATGTTCTTTGTCTTGACTTTGTAATATTTTCTTTTATGGAGAACAACTGATTGTGGGAATTCGGAGAGAATTGAGGATTAGACAAAAGATTACTAGTAACTGCAAATTACATAGAATATAGGCTATAGTAAAAAAAACTAGCAAGCTGAGATGGGAATGAAGTTAATTCAATTGGATAATGAGAGGCGACAAGATCAGTGCGAGGATAATTTGCCTGGCTTCTTACAACTAGTCATGACCACTTGCCATCAAATCTTGACACCCTGTCTAACATTCTACCTCAGCAGTTTTAGGGTTTTCATCAGACGAGTTCCGTCTAAGAACCCAAACCTTAGAACTCATTCTCTTACCCACCAACCTTACATACGTAAGCTTGATACACAAAAGACGGAACAACAAGTTGTTGACACTGAAATTATCACGTATCTTGGGCCTCGGTATTTATAGGTTACCTGTATTTGAGGGTAACCCACGAGTGGAAAATTGTAAACTGTACCAAAATAATGAGGGCGGTACAAAGTACACTTGACCAAGATGTAAATCAGTGTTGAAGGTTAGACGATTCGCAAGAAGATTGTTTAGGGCTAAGACACTGGATGTTTAAGGTGGGGGTCGTATTGCTTTAGTAAGGAGAGAGGGGAGCCAGAAAATTGCAAGAGTGTTAAACGAAGAGTGCGAGGGGTGAATTGGAAGCCGAAATACGATAAAAGGATAGCAGGCTAAGGTAGCCCAATTGTCTAGTGCAGTTGCAGGGTAAGAACACGAAGCTAGAGGTTAAGGTATGGGTATACACGAATTTGCAAATGTTCTAACGTCACGTAAAAGTGGACCACTCAGCTACGCTGTCAGGGGTGCCTGTTCACCTATATATAAGGGGTCACAGCCCCCCCCCCCCAAATACAAGCTCTAAAGAGCGTTTTCCACACGCTATTTTGTACGTGACATCTAAGTTTTGTTTAAAACAGTTAAAAATAGACGGGAAGCATAGCGTAAAATTAATTTTGAGAAATGAGTAGAGGGAAATCAGAGGGAAATAAAATGGAGATAAATAACAGAAGTCAAGATTTAATTCAAGGAATTAAAATTGTTCAACAATTAAAAGGGGGGAGCTATAGCTCTTAGCTCCTAGAATCTCAGGTGGAGGCAGCCTAATAAGAGGAGATCGGTATCTATGAAAGAAGGAAAGAAATCTCCATCTTCTCAAGTCCTTCTCTCCCATCCACTCGCTCATTACGAACCTACAGGACCCCCTCTCTAGAATCTGGATTGTCAACATGCGTGTTGTCTGCCTTCCGGCTGCGCGCATTAGGATCAATCTGTACTCTCCTAACACCCGCTTTCGCCCTCATAACATGATTAACGTATGCCCTACCTTTCACGCCATCCTCACCCCACACAGCGTCTATCTCATCTTTATGGTATCTGTAACATTGAAAGATGTTCGACGGGGTGTAAACACGAATTCTTGGGATGCCTAGATAGGCTATTTCCTCGTTCATCCACTCGGCCAGATCAATCTAAGCCCATCCTTTTCTCTGAATCGGGTGGAACTTACGTGGAATTCCTACCATGAGAAGGGCCTTTTCGAAGTTGGTCCAGGGTGCGCATCTTCTTCGTGGTTTACGAGTTGCCACTGATGAATTCATTGTGAAGTGTTTGTTACTTAAGGGGGTTGTGGTGTTGGGTGATTGATAGCTGGGAAAAGATAACTTGTGCGAATCTAGGAACTTGTAATCTGGGGTGATACATAAGCTTGAAAAATAACTCTGTTCTGTACAATAAAGGCATGGTCCTTGGAGATTCGAATTTCTTTGTTGCATTGTCTTCTTGTGCATTGGGGATAATGCATCGGGGTTACAACAAGGGAAAACCTAGGCTCGAAGGAAGAAAGTATAATACACTGTTTATCGGAGTCACATCTCACTTATCACATCCTCCTTCCTGATACTACTACCCACATTCCTGACATTCTATGATTTTCATAATGATAGTTGAGATCCGGTGATCCACAAAAAATCGATATAGAAAAGGGGAAAAAGAAATCTCGAAATAGGAAAGGAAACCATTTGAAAAAAATGAGATTTCATAAACTCTCATACTATTGAAAAGGTTCCGTATCTCACCCCCTCTGCTGTTCAAAAAACTCAAAAGGCCTAAAGCAACAAGTCAAGCTCATGAAACAAAAGGAACAAACACAATGATAAACCCAATACGGAAGGAGGCAATGACATCATGCATTAAGCCTATATGCATGTGCGATTCGCCTAATCCTCCTCCTGACTCTCTCGTTATCCTAATGTCCTTAACAGAAAAGTAAAATAGAAAGAAGAGAAAACCTCTTGCGAAAACCGAAAAATTACTTACTCGTACTCCGTACTTCTCCCCAAAACATGCGCAACCCAGTACCTCACCCATCCCCTCCAAACAACCATCCTCTTCCCCACCAACCCCCCTCGCCCTCCTCATCCTCAATCCACATACTCCCCGCCACACGCGTAGACATTCCAAACTTAATAGAAGTAGTAATCGAGGCCAGTCGCGCAAGCGTCTTCCAATTCTACCTCACGCCCACGCCCTCCTCAGTCGAGCAGACCCGGAAAGAAGCGATAGAGGAGTTAAACAAAAAATTCGATCACGAGGGGTTGATTGTTTTGAAAGCCTGTGATGGTTCGGGAGAAATAAGGGGGGTTGGGACTTGGGAGAGGAGGGGGTGGGGTTCGGAGAAGAGCGAGGGAGAAGTATTGTTCGCAGGTGGATTATTGAATATACAGAGAGACACCAGAGATCTCGAGAAAAGAGATAAAAGAGAAGAATTAAAAACCCACCTCCTCGCCAACTTCGCCTCCTTCCTCACCTCGTGGGCGGCACCGACAAAACATCTCTACCTCTCCGCGTTATTCACACACCCTAAGTTCCAAGGACGAGGAATCGGAAGCGCGTTACTGGAATACGGACACGAAATAGCAGATCAGGAAGGTGTACCTTGTTTTCTGATCGGGACGCCTGTTGGCCATCCGTTCTATGCGTATAAAGACTGGAAAGAAACGGGGGAACCGTTGAGTGTTGATTTGAAGGATTGGGTTCAGGGTGGTGAGAAGGTGGACGAGGGGTGGGGAGTTTATAAGTTTTGGTATATGGTTAGGATGCCTAGAAATGCTGTGAAGAAGAGGTGAAAAAAGAGATGTGTGATTTGTGATTTGCTTAGTGGTTGGAGTACGTCACTGGAATTAATTATTTTGGGTATGTCAAGGTAAACGGCAACGGACTAAATTACAAGGTCTTGAGGTTGGTTGACCTTGAGGGGAATCGTGGGGTATTTCGAGCTAAACTGCGCCGTAATAAATTACAAAGCGGTTTGAGCTGAATTCGATCCTCCTTGGTTCTCGACCAATTAACAGTCAGAGAAGCAAAATGATTGGAGCCTCGAATAGATCTCGATGATTGTTGCCAGGGTATATGTACGGTAATCGCATATGCGCATAACCAACCACGAACTTTGTGAAACGTATCTTGAGGTTTTAAAAACGGCGCTGTTAAAAATCACGATGAACTTGATAAGCAATTTACCAAGCAGTAAGGCTGAAAGAAGCAAGCAGTTCATGATGTCAAGACTATTGCACCTGTGGCACTTTTAAATCCGATGACGCTGGTGGTGTTTCTCCGAAGAAACCTCGGGGTTTAACCTTGAAAGAAAGCTTGATCGGATTCGCTTTCGGATTTTACCCTGATTCCCCAGATAACATAATAAAAGAGGGGTTTGCATATGCATATGAAGAAACAGATGGAAAGCTGAGATGAGGGGATAAATAGCTGGACATCCCACGGGAGACTTGCTCAGCAGCTATCAACTTCTGCCACTCAGCACAGTTCAACTTGCCAGCTTCATAAAATAGTTGAAAGAAGTAATTCGCAAAATGACGTCCCTCCCAAAAACCTACAAAGCAGCAGTCTTCGAAAAGAAAGATGCACCTTTCACCCTCCAAGATAAGGAATTGAAGTTGCCTTCACCCGGCGAGGTTCTCGTCAAAGTCATTGCGTGTGGAGTTTGCCGCTCTGATGAAGGTGTCCAGAATGCAAGTTTCGGAAATGGGTTTCCAATAGTACCCGGCCACGAAGTCATTGGGGACGTCGCAGCCGTAGGAGATGAAGAAAAGCGATGGAAGGTTGGTGATCGAGTGGGAGGCCCTTGGCATGGTGGCCATGATGGTATTTGCAAGCAGGTAGGTGTTTGCAAAGTTATTCCTTTTAGATTGGGTTCGGAGGGCTGAGATGCTGTTTCCCCCTTCTTTCTCCTCAGAAAACCTTCTGGAAATGGCAATACTGACTCTGAAAAAAAGTGCAATCGTGGTCAATTCCAGATGTGCCAAAACGGTGCTGTAAATGGAGTTTCCAGAGATGGGGGCTACGCAGAATATGTTTTGTTGCGCACAGAAGCCGTCGTCAATGTTCCTAAAGATGTTGATCCAGTCGAGTACGCACCTATCTTGTGCGCCGGTATTACGGTCTTCAACTCAATGCGAAAGGCCAATATCACACCCGGTGACCTTGTTGCCGTTCAAGGACTCGGTGGATTGGGACATCTCGCCGTTCAATACGCCAACAAGATGGGATACAAAGTCGTCGCCCTCAGTTCCGGCGACAAGAAGAAAGCTTTCGCAAAAGAACTCGGTGCCCATGATTTTATCGACACCTCCAAAGACGACCCGAGCAAGAAGTTAATGGAGATGGGAGGCGCGAGTTTGATTGTTTGCACCGCTCCAAATCCAAAATCGATTGGACCCCTTACTGCTGGTCTCGAGCCTGGCGGGAAATTGTTGATTTTGTCGCCTGTAGGTCCAGTCGAGGTCAACTCGGTCGACTTGATTATGAAGGCTGCCACTGTCGCGGGATTTCCTAGCGGACACGCCTTGGACAGCGAAGAGGCAATCGCCTTTACCAAACTTCATGGCATCAAATGTTTGGTCGAGAAATTCCCATTGAAGGACGTTCAGAAGGCGTACGACCATATGATGAGTGGCGACGTCCGATTCCGAAGTGTTTTGGTCATGGAGTAAATTGTTGGTTGCTTGTTGGTGGTTTTGGAATAGCTTCATGAAACCTGTTAAGGGTTAGAATGTCTTGATGAGGAATGAGCTGGTTTCCTTCTTATCATGATTTCTTTTTTCGCCCAGTTGTATCTTTATCGACGGGCTCTTCAGTCCCAATTAACAAAATTAATAAAATATATAATTTTGACGAGTTCTTGTTGGTTTTAAATTGAGGGAAACTTCTTGGAGTCAAGTCACACGTGAGATACCCTGTCACGCAGTGGAAAGAAAAAGCGGCAGTGTTCGTACCTGCCTACATAGCTCGTTGTTTTAACTATCTAGGTTAATTCTATATACTTCGAACAATTTAGAATATTAACCTAGAAGTTTGGAACAGTCAAGCTAAATTGTTTAAGAAAGTTGGAGTAATAAGCAAGAGAGGCAGGTACCAATCTGATATTTATTGCCGCTTTTTCTGTCCACTGGAGCCTGGAACCTTAAGGTTAAGGTTCAGTCGGGTAGAAACACAAACACCCGGAGGAATCGAAACAAGCTCTCTTTTGCGCAAGTTGTCAACTCCCCGCCAATATAACAGGAGCTCAATTGCTTCCTCCAAAATGTTGCCGTCTGGTGTACGACTGTCTCTATTATAACACGATGGTCAATTCCGAGGCCGTGAACGCAGGTAGGTTAAGCCCAGGAAATGTGTCCTTGAAATACGGCGCCCTCTTAGCTAACACCAACTCCCTCCAGGCCCGTCATGGTCAAGCATATCCACCGAATTCCTACGAGCAGAATTAGCCCGACGAAAGGAAGAGACGCCAGTCGCGAAGCCAGAGTGCGGATCTGGAGTCAAGGGGAGCTACAATACGTCGGCGCATGTGGGAGCATTAATTTTGATATTGGCATTGAGTACAATAGGTAAGATATCTTTCTTCCGGCACTCGATCTGCTACTAACAGATTCACTCCAGCCTGTGGATTCCCTCTAATATCGCGAAAATCTACGAAAGCCTCCTTTGCGAATAGATTCATCTTTATCTCCCAGCATTTCGGCACGGGTGTTCTGATAGCCACGGCATTCGTCCACCTCCTTCCCACCGCTTTCATCTCCCTCACGAATCCATGCCTCCCAGATTTCTTCAGTACAGGATATAATCCACTAGCTGGATTGGTGGCAATGATATCGGCGCTGATAGTCGTAGGAATCGAGCAATTCTTGACCATGAGGGGAGCCGGCCATTCGCATTCACATGGAGGGGGATGGGACGAAGTGACGGATGGGGAAGGCGACAGCCACAACAATAATGGACACACAAACGGCATAAAGGAGCCATATCGAAAGAAATCAAATGGCAGGCTAGGAAAGCTGGGTCTAAATCATCGCCCCCAAGACATAATGCTGCAAGATGTGGATGCCTCGGAAGGACTCGTGGCTGGCGTTTCCCCGCTTCCAGTTTCTACCCCACAGATTGATGAGCCCCAAGTCCGTCGGCAATGGGAAAACGACGACGATTCTGATCTCGAACTTGAAGAACTCGATGATGGGGCGGAAGCACTCAACGGGCATGGGTCAAGTTCACAACCCCGCCAACAATTGAATTCCGTACTTTCCCCCGAAGAGGAAAGGAAAAGACAGATTCTCCAATGCCTCATGCTTGAAGCAGGCATATTATTTCATAGCATATTCATAGGAATGGCGGTGTCAGTTGCTACAGGTCCACCCTTTGTTGTTTTTCTCATAGCGATTGCATTCCATCAGTCCTTTGAAGGTCTAGCACTAGGTTCCCGCATAGCAGCCATCAACTTCCCTCGCCATTCTCCACGTCCATGGTTGATGGTCCTCGCATATGGGACAACAACTCCAATTGGACAAGCCATCGGTTTGGTTGTTCACCGACTCTACGATCCTCGAAGTGCTGGTGGTTTGCTAATGGTGGGATTCATGAATGCCATTTCTAGCGGCCTCCTACTTTTCGCGGGATTGGTCCAGTTACTGGCGGAAGATTTCCTGAGTGATAAGAGCTATGGGATACTAACTGGACGCAGAAGGTTGGAGGCTTTCTCTGCAGTTATTGGGGGCGCGACGTTGATGGCGCTCGTTGGGGCATGGGCTTGAAGTGTGTTGTCTCGTTGTCATTTGTTTAGTTGCATTTACATTTAGATATTTTGCATTGCGTGGCGTGGGGTTCGCTTTTTCTTCAATTGACGGTCAGTTGGCCGCTCTTCATTATTTGTGGAACTGTGTTACGTTTTTTCGAAATGCGGTGTTCAAGTATTTTCTCCGAGGCTGGGAGTAGTTTTTCCATGCAGTGGAAGCTTATATTCCAACCTAGGGTGACATTTCCCCTCATTCTTTAAGTCTCGATTTACGATAGCGTCTCCTTTCACATTTATACCTTGTAATTTCTTATGTGTAGTTCACGTGGTATCATTTCTAGGTCAGGATCGCGCATATGGATTACTTGTTTCAGACCTGGTGATGAGCTCTCAAGCATAAAATGAAGCATAATTACTCCGTCTGGCATCCTGGGGTACATTATCCTTTTCGGAGAAGGCTTTCTCTTTTTTGGTTAATGCACGACAGGCATGTGCTCTGAAAGAGTGGACTTTTTTGGAATTCGTTTCCATCTTTTCCATCTATGACAATCAAGCTCTGGGCATCTCGTGGCTCGTGATGGGGTGAAACCGAGTTTAAATGAGGAGCTAGTGGTGGGGGCTTTAGGTCGACGCCCGGAATCTCCTTCGCGGATCCCCTGACAATTGGCTCATTTGACCTTATTGATTGGATGGAAACGACATGTCGATGGAGCAGATCCAATGAGATCCAATGGCAGGTTGAAGCGAAGCCACCAAACTGCGTTCGGAATAGTATCCTTGTTGTAGATCCAGGAGGCACTCCCGTTTCTGTGGGGATCTGCCGAAATTTCGTCTTGAGAGGTACGCAATTCGGTACCCACGATTTGGATTTTTCTCCTTTTCACCCTGAGAATACTCGTAGAGTTAGTTTAACCTATGTCTTGTGGAGTGTTTTCCTTTTAGAGCGCTCTAGCCTTGTCTTGGATCTGTTTATCCACGGATTAATACGATCCACAGAGCTGTGGCGGTCAGCTCAGTCACTTCACTGAGCTGTGGATTGGTGTGACAGGTGGCTGGAGGGGGAACTTTGCGAACCGGAAATTTCGACAGCCCAGTACAGTTCTCAACCCCACCCACATTGTTTAGCTGGGTCACATAGAGTGCCCAGTGATTACCACGCGGAGATGGGTGGGATCTGCGGGCAAGATGTTTTTGTATATAAAGAATTGCTGAGCCTCTCAAATATTGCTTCTTCATCTCTTCAACAGCAAGAGTTTCTAGCCTCATTCTTTCGGCTTTACCTTCTTTTCTATATCATCACCTTTATCCTTTATTCCTGTTCCTCAACCAAAATATATTCAATATGAGATCCTTTGCTCTCTTCTCCGCGGCTGTTGCTGCTTGTGTTTCTGGCGCCAATGCTGTGGGCGTTACTGGTGCCGCAGAGGGCTTTGCCAAGGGTGTTACTGGTGGTGGGAGTGCGACGGCTGTTTACCCAACTACCAATGCTGAGTTGGTTAGCTACCTCGGAGATAGCTCTGCTCGTGTCATTGTCTTGACCAAGACGTAAGATTCCCTCTTGCGCCATACGTCAATCGATCGGCCGCTGATATTTGGATTCTAGTTTCGACTTCAGAGGTACCGAGGGAACTACCACTTCTACCGGTTGTCTTCCTTGGGGAACTGGCTCTGCATGCCAGGTTGCCATCAACAAGGATAACTGGTGCACAAACTATCAGCCAGATGCTCCTACCACCTCTGTCACCTAGTAAGTCGCCATCTTATCCGCACTCTGCCTCCGCTGCTAACCCCCTTCACAGTGACAATGCTGGATCTCTCGGTATCACCGTCAAGTCCAACAAGTCCATCATCGGCCAGGGAAAGACAGGTATCATCCTCGGAAAGGGTCTCCGCATGGTCTCCAGCGTCTCCAACATCATCATCCAAAACATCGAGATCTCCAACATCAACCCTAAGTACGTCTGGGGAGGTGATGCGATCACCATCGATGGTGCCGATATGGTCTGGATCGACCGCGTAACCACCTCGCTCATCGGTCGTCAACACATCGTCCTCGGAAACTCTGCTTCTAACCGTGTTTCCATCACCAACAACTACATCAACGGTGTCACCTCTTGGTCTGCCACTTGTGATGGATACCATTACTGGAACATGTACTTCACCGGTTCTTCCGATCTCGTCACTCTCAAGGGTAACTACATCTACCGAACCTCCGGTCGTGCACCAAAGGTTGCTGGTAACACTCTTCTTCACGCTGTCAACAACTACTGGTATGACAACTCAAACCACGCTTTCGAGATCACCACCGGCGGTAATGTTCTCGCTGAGGGCAACGTCTTCCAGAATGTTGATACCCCTGTTGAGGCTGGTGTTACTGGACAGCTTTTCACTGCTCCTTCTACCAGCGCCAACACCGCTTGCTCTGCCTCTTTGGGGCGTGTCTGCCTTGTCAACGGTTTCGGATCTTCTGGTACCTTTTCTCAGTCTGATACTTCTTTCTTGACCAACTTCTCAGGCAAGAACATTGCTTCTGCTGCAGCATATACTACCGTCGTCGCAAGCGTGGGTAAGACTGCTGGTTTCGGATTGATCTAAATTGGATCGATTTCTTAATTCGTGGTTGGGGAGATGCACCTGGGCTGCATTATATTCTGGGTTGTAGATGGTTAATTTTCTTTTCGTGGTATATATTTACTGTTTATTCTTAGTGCTGGATATGGCGATAATCATATTCTTTTTTTTAAATAAAAAAAAATAAGAACTTTTTTAGTTATTGCTTTGCTAATTTGAACTTTTTATTATTTTTGGGTCATCATCACAGGTGACTCAGGTACAACCAACTGTTCAATCCCTTTCTCCAGCGATGCATAGGATTTTATCGTCTGGTATTCATGAGGTCAGGTTATGACGCTAAGTCAGTGCATTATACTTTTCGGATGTTCCCGCCTTTGTCTTGGTGTTGGGTGGTCTGTGATGGTTAAGGTTCTTCACCGGGTTTTGAGTTTGTTGGATGATCATCAGGATTTTCGCGAGGGTTGGAAGATGGAAGGGTGACATTGGTTTCTCTCCACGATGGAGTTAGCCATTATGAGGACGTAGATCTTGAGTAAACAAAGGCGGAGAGAGAGAGTCGTCTATCACTGGCAAGATACTCTACCTAGGATACTCTTAAACGTGTTTGAATTTCTGCAATCTCTCTTTTCTGCAATACAATCTCGACAATTTTTCACAGGCTGCGCTGCAAATCTCATCGGGGCACGTGGTTATCAAGGAACTTTAAGCACTATACTTCCTCCTCAATTTTCGCTCGTAATGTACTGGTTTGTCGAATATTTCTCTCATATTACCTAAACAATCTTTTTTATATGGTATGCTTTCTTGTTCATTCCAGAAGCCATTTTCGAAATACTTCAAGGAATATGCTTGGGCACCAGCTAACTGCACGTTTGGGGCGCATACACAACCAACCGCTCATGGTACCAACTTATATAAGGAACAACATTGATACTCTCCGAATCTATGAACCTGTTTACACATACATATCCCATGTCTGCTCGAAGCTCCTCGTTCTGGCCTCCTTCGCGGAAGTACTTGACAAGAAAGCAGCCCTCAAAGCTAAAATCATTGTTCACTACCCTCCTCCGTCCACCACGCTCACCACACGCACAGAACCAGTCGAAACTTCTCAACACACTCACTCTTGAGATCCGGTATCAAATTGTTGAGTTGGGAAGGTCCTCAGTACTGTAAGTCATGGAGAATTGATTTGTGTAGGTATTTATCTAAGGTCTATATATAAGGAGTGAATGATGATTACATCATAATGAGTGAATGATATAATGCCTATAGTAGTTACTCCACAGCGCTGACAGAGTAAAAGGAGTGTCATTTGGCCTATAGCTTAAGGTCTCGGTGGCATACCGCGCCTGTCCATCGATAGAACCCATTGTATAAGAGTCTCATCTTCAGTATGGGTAAGGAGGCGGTTTGTTGCACGAGAAGCATGCCTAGGTTGAATTCCATCGCGACAGCGTTTAAGCTTCTTTGGTTTAACATCGTAAGCTGATGCAGCGGCAGTTGGTGTTCCAAATTGGCCTTGATTATAGGCTTGAAGAGCAAGATCAAGCCTACCTTCTTCGTGTAGGTCTTCTCGTTTTTGTGGTGGTAACATTGGAGATGTGTGTGACGATAGTATATTAACGCAACGCGTTTGGTGGGGGCGCGACCATAGGCTAGGAACGGCAAGAGGCTAGTGAAGTACATTAAAGATCATTATTACATCAGCACATTATCAAAAATGGAGGCACAATATCGCTGCAGCAACTTATAAGCTATTGGAATTCCCAAAAGAAGGAAGTGCAAAATCTCGAGAGGCGTGCCTTGGATTTTGGGATGGGAGCTGTCTCTAATAAGAAGGAGTCTTCCCTTGAATCTACAACCGAGTTAACTTGGGACAACTGTGAGGCGAACACGACAAACCTTCCACTATTACGCAGCAAATCTATTCTCAACGGTCCGGGATGGAGCCATATATTGACATTCATTCTTGGTGAGATACCTTGCTAGATGACCCATGACGACTTTTAACTGATAATAAACATGCTTTTAGGAGTTTTGGTCGCGATTTTGACCTCACAGCTATGGTGAATATTAGTTTTGCCTCCTTCAAGTTAGGAACTAGATGTCTTGAAACCTCGAGTATAGGCTGGGTGAGGGAAAGTCCCCCTATGTTTATCAGAAGATTAGATCATGCGTATCTGTTAGATGTAGTTGGGCAAAATGGGCTCTTTATAGTTTCCAAAACGCGGCCTACTCTACTACTCTTCACCAAACCGAGGTTCTTCATCACATAATATTAATTATGGATTGAATGGTATAACTTTATTTTCCTGTGCCTTTTCGTCGGTAATAGCTGCTGGAAACCGTTTCACAGATTCGAAATGACCCTGACTTGATTAAAATGGCAATCTAAAGTTTATGAGCATATTTCCGCTCTCAGATGTTCAAGTTCAAATGTACTTTTGCTATGAAATGCTTGCTGCCTCGGTGAGAATAACCCCAATTTCTTTCCAAAATATTCGCTTAATTAATGAAGACCCTTTTCTTGACTTCTCTGTCGATTGATTAATTGAATTCAAGCATACATATCAAAAAAAAAGGAAAGGTCCCTCATTTTCTTTGATTCGACATCCCCCTTGAAGGGTGTAAAAAGGAGGACGCACTGAAAAACGTGTTAGTCTCCATTCACGCAAATTTTGTCAAATGGCTTTCATAACTAGAACTTACCATGAGCTTCTCTGAGGATGACTCAAAGAACCTTCCAGATGTTCAGATAGCTTTTTACCCTTGCTAAGTACTCATAATACAGTAGCCACTAATCCTAAAAAGGGAATCACCTTGGCGCTTTCTGCTGGTGAAAGAGGGCCGGTTGCTCCGTCAACAGTAGTAACTTGCACCTCTCCTTCTATAATTGCTCGGTGAATTGTGAAACGGTGGATGTGCGTAAGTGCTGGTTTGACGACTCGTGTGCAGGGGTATCTCAGGTATAAATATCTGCTGCTACCACACAGTAATTCATTCTTGTTTCTTCCCAACATCAACCTTTTTGGATTGTGTATGTACACCACAACATAGACTAGAACATTCCACCAACTTATCCCCTGTCATAAAGGTAACTCATCCCAGTACTAACTAGAAGCAAAGTTGCTAACAAGTGCCAATCAAGAGCAGCAAATCTGTACGAAATATATTTTAAATATGCCACCTAAACCTAGCACCACGGTGTCTCTTGGAGACATCATCGACAATACCGAGAAGAAGGTCACCGGTAGTGTCTTCGATGTCCCCGTTGACTATGTCCCAGAGCGCCAAAGTAGCGTCACCACCAGCAATACCAACGCTTCGGGCACAAAGTTCATCCCAAGCTTCCAACGACTAAAGGAGGAGGTCCAGTTTGGCCCACGAGTAAAGCGAGGCGATGCCACCCACCAAGCTATTGCAGTCTCTGATGGTGGTAAGACTATCAAGGCAGAAGTTAACTTCAAGGTATGGAAGTTCTTTCATCGTCCACGTTCTTGAATCTGTTAAGATGACATTTTATCCTATTCTCTGCTCTCAGTTCTCGACTCAACCTGAGAATAAACACACTAATTCATCACAGTGGGAGAGCCCTATCACAGTCCTTCGTTGCAAGGAGCAAGGTGGAAGCTGCTACATGGACTACGGCATCCTCGGCGCCCTTAAACTATACAAGGAAACCGCCAAGAACGTTACCATCACCCTCTTCTACCAGCACATCGACGAAGAAAGCATCGATCTCAAATTCGCCCAAACCGACTACATCAACAAGCTTGTCAACATCCTAAAGCACTTCACCAAGCTCGAGCTCTTGAAAGTCGCGATTATTACCCAGACAGGAAATTTGGAGTGGAACCAAGTTCAAGCTTTCAGTTGTTTTTACCGCCTTGATGTTCCGAAATGGGAGTTCTGGCTGAAGCATAACGACGCAAACTTCCAGCGCATTCATGACGGTAGTTCCTTATCGAAGCGTTTGGATGGATTAGCTAAGGCCAAGGCTAGGAGTGTTAAGGAGCGAAAGGAGAGAGAGAAGAAGGAGGAGGTCAAGGAGAGACTGGCCAAGGTTGGAGCCGAGAAGGCAAAGTTGGAGAAGGAGATCAAGGACAAGACCCAACAGGAGAGAAAGTGACTTGATTCTGCCTTGCTCAGGAGTGGGTTTTTTAGGCGTCGGTGTTCTGGTAGCGCGTGTATCTTTTAAGACTGGCGGGATTTCTGTTGTGGGAGAAACGTATTTAGGTGTTTATTTGATTTGGGGTGAGCGTATCTAGACTAAGATATCGCGTAATATGATCTGATCTTTGATCTGTATTCAAATTCTATTGATGTATTGGTGTCGTGAAGTCCTTGTTTATCGGAAGCTGTAGTATTATCGTTCTCCAATATTTGTCGTCGAATTCTAACGACCAGTTGTTATTGATGCTTTTCTCGTAGTTCTAATTTCGTGGGCGACAAAAACTCATATTTACCAGAGCAAACCCAGAATGGAAATTGCCCCAGGATCCAGGTCGTGCCGTGAAGAACAAATATTTCATTTCCTACATATAGAATTTCTCGTCAGGACCCCGGTATTGACGAGATCATTCTCAACAAAGAATATTAATGTCGGTAGTTAACGCAGAGATGTCTGGATGCAACCATCAAGTGTTACGAATCTTTCTGAGTAACCAAATTGTTGCGGTGCCTCGTTTGAGACCAGGATCTCACCACGGCGCGAACACGCTCGCTAGAGCCCCCTAAAATCGAAAGTGGGGTATCATCACCTCTTCATATCCCAACATTGCGTGCTAAAAATCATGAATATCCTTTCGTATGATAGGAAGATCTAGAATAGAGTAGCATCCGAACCCAAATCGACAAGGGCTGATTCGTTTACTTGAAGTCTATTCCCAATTTTGCACTTCTGCGCATGAAGCCATCTGTAATGCTGTGTAACTGAGGCCTCCAGCCAATGATTGCTATAGACGTCATGAGGGGTTGGAATCATGAAGTTTTGACCCCGCATTGGAATCTGAAAAATTAAAGATTCTTACAATTCAAATTCCGAGACTTGACTCCTATTCTATTCGCGCTGTCTCCTTGTCGCAATGCCTTCAGCCATCCCAACCGAGCCCCTCCCAAAATGGCAACGTCCTTCACCAACTAAACACGATCTCCCATGGGCAGAAATCGCACTAATTGACATCTCGACATTCGACAAACCAGGCGGGAAAGAAAAACTAGCTGAAGAGCTTCGAGATGCTGTCCGTACTCATTCTTAAATACCCTAAAATCCCTTACCGACTTTGATCTGCAGGTACAATCCACAGGATTCTTCAGCGTCGTCGGAACCGGTTTCACAGACGAAGAAGTAACGCGACAATACACCATCGCCCAAGCCTTCTTTAATCTACCGAATGAAGAAAGGGATAAACCAGGATTGCGATGTGATTTCGGGAAGGGAAATTATTTTGGTTTCCGTGCTGTAAGTTCTCTGGTTGGAGATTTTAGAAGGTAGCTGATGAGTGGTAGTCTGGCGAGAAGAAAGTTATGGGTACTGAGGTTCTGGACAATGTTGAAAGTGTAAGCCCACGGTTGGAGAAGATATGTGGTGATTTTCTAACATGGGAGAAGTGGAATTTTCCAAAGGATATTCCAGAGCTGGCTCATGAACCACGGCACTCCTTTTTTGAAAAGTATGAAGCTGGAATTGAAGACTTCTCAAGAGTAAGAAACACCCAATGTCTTTCCCGGATGATACTGACTGACCATCCCAGCGCTCCCTCGCAGTAGCAGCAAAAATCTTCACCCTCTTCGCGATAATCCTCGAACTCCCCCACGATTACTTCTCCTCAAAACACGAATACTCCTCGAAATCGGAAGACCACTTACGTTACATGATATACCGTCCCCGTCTAGCATCTCAAGACGCGTTGGTAGACAACTCCTGGTCGCGAGCACATACGGATTTTGGTTCGTTGACATTACTTTGGAGTCAAAATGTAGCCGGGTTACAGATAAAAACGTCGAAGGGAGAGTGGAAATACGTACCACCTGTTGATGGAGGAATTATATGCAACGTGGGTGATGCGATGCAATTCTGGTCCGCGGGGTATTTGAAATCCACAACCCATCGTGTGACAAGACCTCCTCCAGACCAGGATCATATCCATCGGTTGGGCTTGTTTTACTTTGTTAGGCCGGGGGATGAGGTTGATATTGCTCCTGCCCCATCACCATTATTGGAGAGACTTGGTTTGATTAAATCCAGTCAAGAGGGGGAGGTGAAGGAGAAGGTGACGGGCCTGCAATATGTTAGGGAGAGGGTTAGGGATTATCATGATCATACGAATTATGAGGATAGAAAAGGCAAGACGTTTAAGGTTGGGAATTTGGAGATTGAAGACGAAGCTGCGTAGTGATAACAAACACCGGCTCACCGAATGACTCTCAAGCAAGTAGAAAATAATCGAATATCGTGTACCATGGATGTGCCATGGGTGGGGTGAAGAGTACTAGAGTTCATATCAACCCATTACTAAACATTCAGAGAAGCACTTCAAGTTTTTGACGAGGCTGAAGTCGCTCTTCCTGGATTTGAGCGGTTACGTTGATGGTCGGGATTGAGGTCACCGTCCCTGCTTCCTCATATCTCGAATTTCGGCTGGCACGCAGAAGAGAAGCTCCCGTTGCTTCGGATTCCCTCCTCCGATAATCGGGACCGGTTGGCTATCTCCACGCTCTTCTTCTCTAACTTTTTCGTTGTCGAGTAAGCCGGTGGTAAGGCACGTAAGCTATCGAGTAAGCCACCAGTAAACCACCAGTAGTCCAGGAGTCCTAGTCACGTACGTGCTACCTACCCTCTTTTCCTTTCGATGCATATTTTGTGAAAACATATCGCGCGGGTATGGAGCCTGCAAGGAATAAGGAGGTTGACGAAAGAGAGAGAGCGTAGAACGTATTCTCTACATTTAAAGAGCAGAAATAAGGGTGGAAGGGATACGCAGTTCGTAGCTCTAACCCATTTTCTTGTTTTCTGGGGAAAGACACCCTGGTGCCAAATTCCAGGTCGTTTTCGCTGGAGTTGACGGGCGAGAAGAAAAAAAAGAGAAGGGACGACCCAGGCCCACACCACTCAAACAAAACTCAAACGCTTCCGGTCTAGAACAATGAAAAGGGAGATAAGATTGAATTCGGGAGAGGCTCAATTTCCAGACCTCCGAGGTTCAGAGAAGGAACAAACCTAACTTTTCGAGAAGAATAAAAAAAGGTTGGATAGAGTCGTTCCTTCTCTCCATTGACCCCCATGCACCACTGTGAGGATAGAAGTTCTTCTTCTCATAATTTTAAGGCGAGCAATCCCCCCTACACCACTTCCATATACACGACTTTTCGTGGCGGAAATGTCAAGTATTGAGCAGCGAGGAAGGCATGGCCAAATCCGGAACAACCATTTCCCCTGGATTTCTTGCTATTATTACGCCGAACAGACCGCGGAAATAGCGGTTTCCTTCTCGTCCGGGAACGATAGGCAGAGCTGATGTTAAAAAACGAGAGAATGAGGTGTTGAAATAATTCCGGAGAGTGTCCTCAGCCACAGCAGCCTGCGCCACACTTCCCAGCCCCAATTTCCCCTCAGTTCTCACTTCTTTGCGTGAAGAACAAGGTAGACTTCAACAACATCGCAACAAACCAACCCGCAATCTACCGCGACTATTTGTTTGCCTTTTGAATCCATCAATCTATTGATAGTCTGTTTTCATCATCAACTGTAATTGACAGTCTCAACGCTTGACCCGAAAGAGCGCCTGTTGATGCATTTCTTCTGAATTCCCAAGTTTCTAACCTTCAACATTGGGATTGCCTGTAAGAACCACGGTTAGAACACGGTCCCACCGTGGTGCCCTTCTGGTGCTGTGCAGTTGAAGGAGAATACGAACGAAATGGTTACGAAATAATCTCCGAGGCGGTTCACCACTTCAGCCTTGACGGGCGAGAAGTATGGTCAAACCAAATTTCTATGTGAGTTCTCGACATAGCCTCCGTTGTATCTGCCATATACATTTTTCCTCGACTCTAAGGTCTCGAGTCATTTATTTGAACTGTTCTTGTATTAAATTATCGAATACCTCGAGTTTTATTGGGTTCCCTCGAATTGTTCCTATTGAGTTTCCCTCCGGCCGTCGGTCATTTCAAGCAGTGGGATGTCATCCTTGATATCCAGGGAACACCGAGTCCTCGCTCGAGGGCAGATTACAATAAGAGTCGCAGCCAGTCCAGTGGACTTTCACTTTGCGCGGTCAATGTCAAGAGGTCGTCCCTTCCCTGACTTCAACGACTTACTTTAGCTTCGACCTTGAACCTAGGTAACTCGACGCGACACGAGACCAAAGTCGCTCCTCCCTCAACTCGAACTCGCGTTAGCTACCACGCGAAACCGACAAGGCACGACCATGGAGCAAGTGAGATGGAACTTGGTCGCTCCTTCTCTCACTCCCACCCCAAGCTTGGCCATGGCCCACCTACCTACCTATGACGAAAGTGCTTCAGTCGAGAAAGGAAGGCGCGACTTATGTTGCATAGTCGTAGTGAGGTCGAGGAAAGGCTGAGTCAAGGCTCATCAGGTATTGCCTTCCAAGGTTCCCTGATTTGAATGGCATAGCCAGTCGCCCCTGTCCTCTCAATTCGACCTCGTACGGTGCACTACGAAAAGAGCGGACATGAAAGGCACGATTATGACTATATCTAGAGTATACCTTACCTAGGCAACCCCACCCCATACATGAGTTTTTGTCGTCGAATTGACTTCCGGATTTGAGGGGTTGGTTCAATGACCAGCCAATGTCTCTCCTCCCTGTTAGCTGATTTCCGCTCCCGCAAAGGGGACGAGGTCGCACCTCCCCTCTCACTCTTGCTCTAACCTAACCTCGCCCTCTTGACTTTTCGTACATAACTCGAAAACAAATCGCTGGGGAGACATCGAGTATCTACCTATTATTAATTCACAGGGCAGAATTCTTAGGCCTCCACAACTATGGAGGGCCAAAAAGTCACGAGTAAGCTGTAGCGAGTTCGAGGGGGTTGGGGGAGTTGACTGGTGAAAGTGTGGCGCAATATTGGTCTTTCTTTGAAAAGTTTCAACTCAACTTCGACAACACCACAATCAAAGACCCAAGATATCGCCAAATCAAGCCTTTGTGCTTGTAGACTCCTCATTACATTATGCGATTATCAAACGATCACTCGACAACCTGATTCAAACAACGACTTGTAATACTGCCGCCAGTCTTTCCATGAAGAGATTTGCAATACCTACTCGGACTTTCAAGCCAAGCTTATGGTTAAGGACCACGCACGAACCATAGTTTGACTGTAGTCCTCCCAGGGAGATTTACTGTCCTCACTAAAAATAATGTGTTTCTCGGATGAAAGTTTGACTCTCAAAGTCGTTCCTTCCCTAACTTGACATCGTTGACGCTGTCCCTCGGCTCGACCGGCCCAAACCTCGAGGTTGCTACGAGAGCAGAAAGGGAAGCCAGACCTTGGAGCGAGTAAGACGGAATTTTTGAGGTCGCGCCCACACTTACCTCGTGCCATTATGGCCCGCCTGTGTTGAGAGTGCTCCTCCCCTCGCCCTCTCGACATGCATGATCCTCCCTCATCGGAAATCGAATTGGGGGAGATATAGAGTCAACCCTCAAGGATGATGTAATGGTAATTTTCGAGGTATCTAGGAAGCTCGAAACGAGAGATTATTGTTTGTTCGCCGACTCATTCTGAGATTTCATAAACTTGTTAAAGCAATACTCCGGTAGTAATTCATTAAAAGGACATACGAGTGCTCAGTGGGAAAAACTCATTGCCACCTCGATGCCACGGTCGCACCTTCCTCTCATCTTGATCTTAGTTTCGTCTCGCTATAGCACGACGAGAACGGGCTTAAGAAGACGAGGAACGACCCCAGTCCGCAACCAGACTCCAAAGGGAAATCTCGTTTCTACATTGCCCTCAAAATCTCATCGAGCTCACCGACCATAACCCGATTTTCCTGTCGACGGAAACATACGACGGCTTCCGTACTGACCAAGTTTAGTATGGTTCAGCGATGATCCGGGGGAAAGGGGGGGATTTGATGCTGGAGAAACATTCCTGTAAGAGAACGAGAAGGTTATTCTCCAGTGTGTGATTGCTGCTGCAGAGGTAAGTAGAAGTGATCGAGGGGAATTAGAGGGTTGGAAGTAGTGTCTGTTGTTGCAAGTGAAACATATCGCAACAAACCTCACACCAATTCATTCCGATCGCGATTCCCCCTCACCAACTGTTCGGTTTTCGTCATCTGAATCTCCTACAATTGACAGCCTTGACTCCTGACCTGAAAGCCGGAGCCCCTTTCGATGCATTTCTCATCGATTCCCAAGCTTCGATATTGGGGCTGCTTGCAAGAACCACCGTCGAACCACGGTCCCGCCATGGTCCCATCAAAGCACCAGGGCAACTGTTCTGCAGCCGAATAAGGAGACGGAGAAAATGGCCAAGAAATCGTCTCTGGCGTTTGACGTTAAAGATACTTCCTCCTTCAGCTTTTTTGTGCGAGGTATATGGGATTTGGATTTCTTAATCCTTGATATTTCATTCTATGGCAAACCAATCTTCCAGGTGAGTTCATGTTAACGTACTATTTTTGCTATTATGCTCGCTTGCCCTCAAAACATTCAGGGTTTTTAGCGGAATTCATATTATTTGTTCTTGTATCTAGTTACTGTAGCATACAAGTTAGTATACCATTCGCTTTTTTATTTCATCCTGTCCGAGTTTAAATTTGGAGAGGAGTTATTTCACGACTTTTTGCTAGTATGTTTGTCCAGGTCTCAATTTCTCATATTGAACTCGGCTGTTATGTCATCACACAATTAGAATTCTCATTTTGGAGTCGATGATCAATTTCATCTTCGCGGAAGCACCGGGGGCGTAGAGCACTGAAGGATCCATGCCGGGGGTGGGTGGTATCGCATCCTTCTCGGTAGCCCAGCCATTCCCCAGGATTCATCTTGAAACCACCAAACAAATTACCTTAAATGATTTAAAGATGAATCCTACTAAACGCTCGTAGATTTCGAGCGAATCGTTGCTCGGACACATGGACCATTGATATGAGGGGTCTATTTACAGGTTTTCTGACCGCATCATCGATCATTCTATCCGATCCTTCCCCACAAATATAATGCTTATTTGGGAAACTTTGTTTCGAACATCAGCGCTACTTGTGGCGTGGATATTGATGAGCCTCATTTGTGCGCTCATAGTTTGTGAGAATTAAGATTCGTGTTGGATGTTTGCCACCCAGAGGACTAGATGGATGGAATTTGCCATGCGATCAGTGGTAACCAACATCCTTTGGTTTATTTTCAAGGTTCAGATCTGCATGGAGCGAATCCGTCTCCCCAATCTTGAAGCTGGGGAAAATGTGTATAATAAAGATTGTTCCCAGGTACAAGTTCTTTTCTTCTCATTCCTCACACCAGTGTCAGTCTTTCATCCAGTCTTTCATTTACACACTCTTTTGATCTCTCTCATATTATTGATTATTTTAGAATTGTTTACAATCATATTGAAAATCGCATAACTCCTCCATCAGACACTCTCACCTTACCAACATGGTGAACTCAATGCTGAAAGCGACTCTGTTCGCCACATTCTTATCAACATGCACCGCTCTCAAATGGGGAGAAATCAAACCATACGGAGATGCCCAATGCAAGAACGAATTGAAATACAGCTTCAAAGAGGATCCTCTAGATAAAGATAAGACCTTTAAATTGGGGAAGGGTGTTGGAGCAGTGAACGTCGGAGACAAATGGATGAGATACAAGGAGACGAACTTCGAAAACGCTACCGCACCCAATGGTGGGATTGGAAACTGGGTATACTGGGACACCGGACCAATCCCTAGTGGATGCAATGTTGTTTTTATGGAACCGTATGCTGGAGACGTTAAATATGGGGCTATGTGGCCAGGTCAAGCACCTGGGAATGTTATTTTAACGACTAGCAAGAGTGGATGTTTCTTTACTCAGATTCCTGTAAGTTCATTCTCCTATCTTCGAATTTCGATCTTATACTAATATCCCATGCTTTAGGTCGCATCTACCTTTTACTCGACTTTCTGCTGTGGTACTCAGTGCGATCACTATAGAGGCGACTCACCTGATGGGGCCGCCAAACCCAAGAAACGTTCTGAACTCCCTTCAATGTCGCAAGAAGATGCTGCTGCCATCATTGCAAAGGTAAGAAATCCCGCGTTCAGATTTTGGACAACGAACACGAGCTAACCAACCTATAGAAGGATGCCACGCCCGAAGCCGCCGTATCAACGAGAAACTCCGGTTCCCTTGCCGCACGCGCAGCTGCTCTCATGGGCAAACGAGGAGAATGTTCATCCACCGATAAAGCATGCATGGACAAAGCCTGGGCAGGATGCAAAATCGACAACGGCGACTCCTACCTAACAGCCGGCCTCCAAGTCGCCGTCTCCAACATCCAAACAGCCCAAGCTGGTCCAGGAGTTACGGGTAGTTCAATCTCTTCCTCCCTCTCCTTCACAGTTGGAACCTCGACCTCAGTCTCAAGCACGACCTCCTTCTCCTCAACCCAAGGTCTCTCCATGACTGTCACCGAAGGTGTCACCTTCCCCATGGAAGCGTCCGTCGCTGTTGCGGCATCTTTAAGTTTCACGGAGGGATTGGATAAAACGACGGGGCATGATAGTAGTAAGAGTAAGCAGGCTAGTGTGACTTATTCGATGGGGATGGTTCCTGGCACGAGTGGGTTTATGAGTTTTACGCCTTATTATGATTGTTATAGTCCGGTTATTCAGTGTGGGACTACGAAGACTTGGGGGGCGATCGATGTTTGTTATCCACATTTGCTTGGGGATGGAACGCCGAAGGGGGAGTATACTATTGTTGTTACTTAGATTGGGCTTTGGGGTTTTTCGGATTTGTTTGTTTAGGGGGCTTGGGAAAGGGGAATTGGGGTTCTGGCATGGGATTTGACTTCGTGGAAACACTTGGGTTTGGGATGCGGTTTGACCTAGGCTAAGTCACAAATTGATGTTCTTTTGTATATATTAGGTGGATTAAATCTAGAGATACAATAGTATTTACGTTTTGCTCCTTATAATATGAGTTATGTGCTTTTCGTGGTGGTTTCTATTTATCAATTGGAATAGATCATGGCGAGTTTGCCAAACTGCTGAATCGATCATTATTAGCAACATGGGGAAACCAGTGTGGGCAAAGATTACCCAAGTACTCAAGTAGTACTCTGAGTAGTATAGAAACTACGTAGATAAGTAAATTAGCTACAGTGGTAAGAGAAATATAAGCTAGAAGACTGCTATCTAACTAATAGTAAAGTAATTGTTTCAAGTTGACTTCTTTAGACTCCTTCTCCTTCTCTCCTATCTTTTCATCCTCTTTAGTCTCATCGGCGCTACTCCCGAAGCTTCTCTGAGCCCCGGCCGGACCCGGTCTGATACGGCTCGCACTACTCAAATACTACTCTGAGTTACTCAGAGTATTATAGATTAGAGTAGAGTAGAGTAGTGGGTACCTACTCTACTCTACTCTACTCATTTCCCACACTGGGGGAAACTGTTGAGGAAAGAAGAAGAATACCTTCAAGCCTATTTGGAAAGCAAGGCGTTGTTGAGGAGAAGTCTTTGCACTCGATTTGTACAGCATCACATCATACTTGCAAGTGAGACTCCGCCTCAGTGTGCAATTACAGTTTTCCTCACAGCTAGGTCTCAAACTGATATTCACGCTTGCATTGCAACCGGTCCTTGGAAAGGGCATTAAGCCGAGACTCCCCCACGGCTGCCCATAAAAGCCAAGTGCGTCTCTCGGACCTCTCCAATTCATGCCAGAATTTACATACACTCCACAACACAAACATCGTCTTCTTCCATCTGACGAAAACTATTTATCTTCATTGTCATCAACACCAGACGGCACACTTCTTCTGCCTCTCGTTTATTGCAGAATGGAGCAGCATTACACAGGAGAGGTTGATGTTGAATCTACCGCTGGTCAAGGTAAGATACTCCCCTCTCTTTCAGGAGTTGCTTTATAACATGGTATACATGAACTACTTGAGATGGCTTGCTAAGAGCAATGTTCTAAAAAATCGAAACGAACGAGACGATGAACGACAAGAATGGAACGTCCTTTTGACCGAAGAAGGATCGCCACCTATTCCGGATGAAGCTAGAACGCATTATTCTCCTATTGGTCCTCATTATCTTACCACTGACAGTATGGAGAACTGTTGTCAGGTTGATGAAACTGAACCTCTATGGTACAATCCTGGTATGTAGCTTAGCACTAAGATCCACATCTTGAACTTTTTTCTGATTCATAGGTATTTAGATCAATGGGAGATCGTTTCTAAACCAACATTTGCATCTGGAAGACCCTACAAAAGCATTGGTACACCTTTGAAGTATTCCAAATGGAATCATGGAATGCGACAGATCTTTTGGCCTAAACAAGACTTGATTCAGCAGTTTCATTTTTTCTCGCGCCTCCTAAAAGAGTTAAGAGTTGAAATCTGAGAGCAGGCACTGCCACCACCAAGGCTTTTTAGTCATTCACCCTATGAGAAATCATCGCGTCCCGACTTACTGCAATGGTTTCGACATCTCCATACCTGCTATGAGTCTCGCTCTACCTTTCTGTCCCACTACCAGAAGCTTCAACCAGGATACCTGGAAGATTCTATCGCATTCGAAGACAGAACTTACCCACCGACTTATGTTGATCCTCGTCGCGATACAGTTCTCATGCTGGCCTGGGATATGACCGCAACAGACTCAAACCGCCGAATCTTAATAGGATTAAACCCCTCCGAACTCAAAAACGTAGCTTTCTTCGTTGAACATATGGGTGACATTGACGAATTGATTTGGAACTTTGCGGAAGATCGCTTTTCTTCTATAAAAAGCCTATTTCTTCTTTACGGTCCGCCCCAGGAGTTTCATACGACTCACAAATCACGCCTTATGAAAATCGACCGCACTACCGACACTCTTGAAGGTTGGTATTTTCCTGAGTGGCATGATATTCGTGAAAACAACGTCGAATGTGGCTCGCCAACAATTCCACTTATTGACCACAAATAACAGTACAACACACTGTGCAACAAGAATTTAGAAGATACTTTACCAATGATTCCAGCCGATGGGGGAAATCTATTCGATCTGCAGTTTGTCTGCTTTATTTTGATGAAGCTGATAATGATAACGTCGAATACGGAGAAATATTATTTGTGATACCAAAACCTGGTTATCGACTTCCTTACAACTTTGATGAAACACGCTTCATGATAAAGCCAGTGAGATGTGGTATACCCAGGTTTGTGGGATTTAGCCCAGACTACGCTCATGTGACGGGGTCTTTTATCCACAACAACAGTATGCGCTCAATGTACTATGGAATGGCCAAGATGTTTGAAGATGAAGAGGGGAGCGAGGGTCATCATTGCAATTTATGCCCAATTGGTGGCTAACTGACTCGAGTTCCTGATCTGGAGGCATGCGGTTGGTGCAAAAATTGTATGGGTGCTTGGGGAATGCATCCTCCGCAGTATAGACCTAGTAAATGTGGGACTTAAGGGGGGGGTTCCTTCGCTGAGTTACGGAGCAGAGAGTAGAAGAACGTACTTCAAATGAAGTCTATGAATTAAAAAGAATGCACCTTCCTGGTAACATGCTTTACTATCCCTTGAGATTTGTTAATGACTGACTACCTAATGTTAATGTAACTCGTGAAGTCAGATTTGAGATCAATAGTGAGAGTAATTATAAATAAGCTTAAGTATGCATTGTTAAACTACATTCTCTTCCACCATTCCTCATGTAACCCACGCAGATTGATAGCCGCGGAATCTCTGATGCATGGAGTCATGTCAACCAACGGATCCTTTTCATCATGCTGTTTCCTCTTCCCAAATACCACATAAATCGGTTCCCGCTTGCTTCCAAATATTCATATCCCCAATCTTTCCATCTCGGCTTGCTAAGAACAATTCCCCAATGTGCACCACTTCCACACTTCCAAACCACAGCCCACGGATGAATTCACAAACCCAAAGTTTTATTCACCCTGGTGCCGTCAGTTTCAATCAGTGTTGTCAGTAGTATTTGGAATATCATACTACTCCGATAATATCGTTAAACCCCACTTTAATACGTACTATTTATACTGTTAACAATAATACTAAGGTATTTGACCACCGAGTGTCCGCGAAATCTCTTGGCACTACCATCTTATATTAGAAGTTATCACTTTCTTCCCCACTGCTATATAAAAAATCTACTAAGTACTCTCATCTGAATCAGATGTCTCTTCTTCAATAAAAGAACATATACAAGCGTTATGCCCGGTCTCTCCACACCTTCTACAGTGTCTTTGGGTTCGCTGAACTATATCTTGATTATCCCCACTACAACTCTTCTTCCTGCTCTGCTGCACTGAAGGTGACTTTGAAGTTACTGCTTGTGACGTCTCACTAAACTTTAACACTCCTCTAGTCTGAATCTACTTCCTTTTTCGCCCCTTGCGCTTAGTTAACTCATTATTAAGCTCTTCAAGCTCTTGGATATGAGCTACCATAAGTGTGTTCTGGTGTGGCATAAGTTCAGCGCCTTTAACAAACTGCAGAAATCTATCTTTTACTGAACTAGGTGAAGAGCCAAGCTTATTTTGAACTAGCTTAGTCTGCGATCCAAATTCAAGTGTATTGCTTGGTGTTCTGGACTACCATAGTGTCTCTTGTAATGGGGGTCCTGGCAGGGTCTGGGGTCGAATATCTAGTTTATCTAACGTGGCTTATAGGGATTCCGGATATATGGGGATCTCGGACAACAACCTCTACACCAGAATTTGTATGCAACGGTACATCAGTTGCTAAATATAATATCCGCGAGAATTGATAACAAAGCTTAGTTATTTGAAAAGGAAGTATCTTACATACTTAAAAATCAATTTTATACATGTACATGTTAACGCTATCGTTGAACTCTTGTGATTGATTAAAATATTCGAAGATTTCCAGTGCAAATTCACTAACATTTTTATATAGTGAGAGTAGTCAGTATTTCAACTAAATGTAAATATTCCACACTGCCTTTGAGTAAGATATAATATTAGCTAACTAGGGCATAATTAGGTTAAATAAACTATTATTGAAGGAATAAGCATTAGTATTATAGGTTGTGAAATTATTGAACTTCAAATATCAGAGCCTGATGTACCTTTGCATATAATCTTTGGTGTAGAGAGAGGTACCTGTCCGAGATCCTCATATGTCTGGAATCCCTATAAGTCACGTTAGTACAACTTGTGCATCTAATGGAACTAAGCCTGCGCTTCTGAAGCTTGATCGGATATTGGTCTCTGTAAATGTCCCAAAAGAAGCGTCGCGAAAAGCTAGCAAGAAGCCTATCTTGTCAATATAGAAAACACCTCTCTTGTGCCAAGGCTCTAATACACTGAGAGTACTAGACTTTTAGTACCGTAAAACAACACATATCTAAAGGCTAGAGAATGTGGGATAAATGAGGAGGCATACAGAGTGTAATAATCTTGTTCTCTTCACAGAAGTCCTTAAATTCCTGTGAGTTATGACTCTCATGGCTGTCTAAGATAAGTAGCTGATATACTCCCACCTAGCGTGTCTTTGTATGCTTGTCAAAGTGTTTGAACTACTCTAGACCAAGCTTGTTTGTTGTTCATCTATTCTTAGAGACTGCAAGAACCTAGTCATCAGGTATACTAGTCTCTTTATACCAACTAGAGAGGTGTACCCTGCCTTTATAGATAATAAAAGCTAGGGTTATAACGCTAGTAGCAGAGATTCCCTAGATAATTGTAACTCACTCCTGGTCTCCTAGCTGAGCTAGATCTAGTCAAGCACGTCTCTCAGAGCCAGTAACAACTTTCATAGTCCTGATAACACCTATCTGGAATCTAGATTCATTAAAGTTATAGGTATCCTCATCCTAGATACTATACTTTGCAGTCGCGATGTACAAGTCAAATGGAAATCTGGATGGAAAATCCTCACGCCTTCGCCACCACTCTTTGACACAAACCGCGAAGCACGTTCGCTTGGCCTATCAATATACGTCAAGTCATTTCCAGAGCACTACGAATCCACCGAACATTGTGCTTACGTCAACCCACTCGTCGACACCATCATCATCCATGACAATGCCCTTTCACTTGGAACGCATCTTGCAGAGGTCTGTGAAGATTTATAGCAAACAAAGCAGAGAGTTTGGTCTGTTGGAAACCACGTGGTATTTACAATTGGAAACATCTTGAGCAAGAAGCTTCAAGGTGTCACGGTAATAAAGATGATCACAAGCTCCGAATGCGCGAAACTCGTTGAGTTGGGCCAAGAGGACTTCTAGAAAAAATTATTGGGGGAGGGGGATGATTTTGTTTATAAATATTTGGGTTGTTGAAATTTGGGGGTTCGCGCGAAACATGACAGGGAGTTTTATTGGGGGGATTGTGAGTTTTGCCCGTTGAGAGTTTAACAAAGGGAGTCTTGGAGCTTTGGTGCATATATCTGAAAGGTAGAAAAATGTAAGGATTGGGTGCATCAGACCCTCAATCCAACTTCAATGGTCTAGGGGTATTCTAAAAAGAATAGTGTGAATAAGGCAATCATTGGCGGAGTCTCCCCTTTAGGGAGCGTATTTCTTTTTCATAGCATAAATTCACCACTAAACCCAATGACACCAGTCCCTTGTAAATTTAATGCAAACTGAAATGAGAAATAAGAGATAATGTAGATCAGCGATGCTGAGAGCACTGACTTAAGCGAGCTACAAAATAGTTCATTGTACCAACGGGACAAGCGAAGTGCCAACATCAATATATATTCATTTAGAAACCACGGGCAGAGTATCAGGCACTGATCAATCTCTTGCGATAGAGATGTGACTTTCCGAGGATTTAAATTTTGAATTCAAGACATGACAATGATGAGCATTGATTAAAGCAAGATTTACAGCACAGGTTCTAGTAAGAGGCCCCGTCATTGGTCTTCATTAAACTAACGTCTAAGAGAAATACATGTGTTTAAGCTTAGATGAAATATAGACGCCGGACCTACGCTGGTTAGTTATATCAAAATGTCCGAGATGCATTGGAGAGGATGAGAATATCATGACCGTGTTAGCAAGAAATAAAGAACCCGCTAGTTTTACTCTCCTAAATCTGGTATATTTTATCTAATATTTAATTAATTGACCAATGATACGCCGATTACACCAATTTCTCGGACTTTGTAAATTAAATTTTCAATCTATCAATTATCTTAAAGTAGGGGTTTTCTCGGTTTTAGGCTTAAGTCTACCATCCACCCTACACTTTATCCCTATTCTAGATTTCTATGTACACGTAGATATAAATCTAGAATAGAAATCAAGCATATAATATGTAGATTTCTTAGGCCAGAAAAAAAGGACCCTTCCTTCAGCTGTAACAATAGGGTATTTATTTCAGGATAGCACGCTTAACAACAACCTCAAGAAAAGTATTACAGCGAAGAGAGCGAGGAGCAGCTTGCTTGAATCTTTAACTAATTTACCTAGAGGAAGAAGGTCTAAAAGAAAGTATCTCTAGAATCGGGATAGTATAGAGGCTATTACTCTTCATAATTTAGATAGTTAATTTACTCAATATGTAGAGCAAGATATAATGAGATTAAGGAGTTAAGGAGATTGAGAAGAAGGGCCTTGATATTAGAGAAAAGAGGTTAGATAAGGGGGGCACCTCAGCTAGGAAAGGGTGGGTACGGGAATAGCTTCACTTTGTACTTTATGATTATTGTTGGATACAATTTAGGGTCTGCAAAGTCCGATAAGTTGGTCAATTTCTTATATAATTGACCAATCCCATAATTGTCGGATAAAATATACCAGATCACGACAGGAAATTCAATTTCCTAATCGGCCAGGACATGATTGCACGAATACTCATTACGACAAGAAGTACTCAAAATAAATATTTGCATTCTCAATTTATGTGCATGCGAAATGATCCCCATGACTCGGTGCAGGTTTCCCCCTTGAAAGTACCCGAGTACTGTCATGCACAATGAAAATCAAATCCAACACCCTTATTTTACAATACTTATCCTACAAGTCAAACTTCAAGAAATTCATCGTTCATCCAATGTGCGCCTTACTTTTTCGCCCATTCCCGTAACTCCAATGCTGCCTTTTTCTCACTCTCACTCTCTCCCCTTCTTAGTGTAACTTTCGTGTCGTCGCAACGAGTTTGATCCTTAGAATCCACCTCCATCGCTCCGAAGTAAGAAAGCCTTTAGACTTGTTAGCTTTCTGAAATGAAATTTGGGCATTGGGAACTTACATCATTCCGAAGATGAACACGATTATAGGCATAAATCGCATTATTGATCCATCCCTTACCAGCATTTCTGACACTCGCTACGCAAGTACCACAAAGTCTCAATGGACACTCAGCACACTTTTCATACGCCGAATTAGCACAAAGCATACATCGCCTATCCTTCTTCGTCATCTCATCATCCCTAACAATCCTCTCAAATTCGCGATGTCGATGCTGCAAAATCTTAAGCTTCTCATCCTTACAATCGACACAGATCCGAGCTCTGGTAACATCAACCTGCGTCCACGGATTCCCGCCACAAAACCTAATTTCTCTAAAAGCACGAATGTCCATCCCATCAAGATTGCTAAGGGTATTATGTAGGGTCGGCTTGGCAATTTGATACTTGGCGGCAGCCTGAACAAAGACAAAGCTTTTTCCAAGGACTTCTAGTGGATGACTTTGTTGGAATCCCTTCATGTGTAGTTGGTACGCGCATGCGCGGTCGCGAGGGTCTGGATATCCGTGATCTGGACGGGCTCGTTGCGTCCACTCTTCGAAAAATTCCCATTCTTTTGTACTACAATCTGGACAGTAGCCTCCTGAGGCTTCGACTGGGAGGAGGAAGAAATCGTTGGCAATGCCGAAATCGCAGTCGAAGGTGCAGAATGTGCAGTGCTCGAGAGGGTTACCTGAGTTCGGGTTACATGGTTTGATGTGTCCTAAAGCTAATTCTTGGAATGTGGGCATGACTTTTGCGTTCATTTGAGATGGGTAAGCTGGTCCGACTGGTTTTATGGTCCTGTTTGGGAGATGTTCGTGGAGGCTTCGAAGTATGTTTCTTGTAACTTTGTTCTGGCGGAGGGTGTTCTCAATTTCAACCTTTGTTTGTTCGGCTTGGTGTTTATCTTGCTTTGGTGCTCCCTTGTTCTTCGATAATAAGGCCTTTGCGCCTTTTACTTGGTAATCCAAAAGTTCTGCGACACCTCTTGAGCCCATATTGATCTTGACACCGAGGCTTTCTGCAATTTTGTAAGCATCCTGAGTTTCATGTACTAGTAATTTCAGAAAGGTCAGTTAAGGTTTGTCATCAAAAGAGGTCGTGGATTTGATTGTGCAAGAAGGGTCTTGTTTGGATTCGCTACTGACTTGGTTTTTTCCCCGATTCCCGAACCTCTTCCCGTTCCTCCTCCACTGGTGTGGGTGGTGATACTACTTGGGGATATTCCCACACACCTGGCCGAACCTCTACTCGCCTATCTAGAACACGCATTCCAAGGGGGTGCATTGGGTGGTGCTGCGGTATTTGTTGAGCCTGCTGTTGCGAGCCTTGCTGTCCTGTAAGGTTCATTGGTGAAGCTTGTGGTTGTTGTTGAACCTGCTGCTGCGGGTTTTGATGATTCCATCGTGGAAGATTCATCGGTGAGGCCTGTGGGGGTTGTTGAGCCCGCGGTTGCGGAACTTCGTGATGCCATCCAGGAAAGTTCATTTGCGGGAGTTGCGGAGGTTGGATCTGATTCGCAACTTGAGGTCGAGCGGTACCTGGAGCTGGTGGTTTCAATCCAAGAATAATCCGCAGCCGGAGCTTGTCTCGGACAAATGGGTATGGAACAGCAGCAATTTTAGCAATAAGCGTCTGGTATGCTTGCTGAACATTGGGGTCCTCCCTTGTACGCTTTCCCTCGACGAAATCTCGTCCAACCTGAGTTCTTTGTAAGAAGGTATAAAACCACAGGTTCATAACCTTATGGTAATGGTTATTCATATCGTGCAAAATAGCTGGCGGTGGTGGATTCGTTGGAGACCAATTATTAACAGCAGCTTGGCCAATGATGTTTTGTGTAGAAGGACCTGGTACCGAGTTTTGTGCAGAAACACCAAGACTTTGAGGGATAGGTTGAGCACCTTGAACGTGATTATTTCCATTCTGACAACCATTGCCGACTTGTGGTTTAAGTGAACTACTGACAACCACGCCCTTGCGGAATCCAGTTCTGGGGTCGATATCTTTATCTGGGACCATGACCTTTTGTTTCTTGGGGTGTCGAGGCATAATGCCTGTCGCGGTGGGGAGTTGGAGGGATGGATTGAGAAGGGCCTGGTCGGCAATGGTTGCCCATTGTCGTTGAGCTGGTGGTCGCTTCTGGGCTCGTGAAGGCTGCTTTGGTCGCTCACTCGGCAGAGGTTTTCGAGATTCTGCTTGCTTTGGCCCAGCAGATTCCTTTGGTTGCTCGCTCGGAAGAGGTGTTAAAGCTACTGCTTGCTTCGGCCCAGCAGGTTGATTCGGCTGTTCGCTCAATTGTTGTACTTGAGGTAGGATATTCTTTGGCACTGGAACCTTTGGCACTGGGACCTTTGGTACTGGTACTGGGATTTCCTTTGACCCGTGACTGGCTTGAGGAAGAGGCTGCGAAGCGGGTTCTTGCTTGGGTTGCGCATATTCGTCGGGTTGGGCCGGGTCCTTAGGTTGAGCGGGTTCCTTGGGTGGATTGGTCGTTTGTAGTTGTTCGATGAATGCCTTCAATGGCAGTTCTGGCGCTTTTGGTATTGCAGATGATCGATGTCTCTTCTTGGTAGCTTGTTGGGTTGGACTTGACGCGGGAGGGGTCGTAGCCTTCGAGGATTGAGCCGGGGCAAGAGGTTGATAGGATGGTACCAGAACGACAGGTTGTTTGGCAGCGCCGTGAGATGGAGGAGCTTCAGCGGGGTTTGTCTGAGCCGCTTGCGATGGAGTAACTCTTGATTGAGATGCCTTTCTCGATCGAGGTGCGGTCTTCGGCGGCGACGCTTTTGTATCGGCAGCTGGTGCTCGCATGGACTCTGTGGTTTGTGGTTCCGTGGGTGGTACTTGCAATGTATCTCCTTGGAGAGTTTGCTCTTCGGTGGCTGGTTCTGTCTTCTTTGCGCTGCTCTTCTTCGTTGAAGAAGAGCGCGCCGGTGTCTTCTTTGAAGGCGCCATGGTAGGGGAGCGCAGTGCGTGGAGCTCTCGTCAGTATTGATATGGTTTGGCTCACGAATGAAAGTGCAAGAAGCACTTGCAGGTGCAATTGATAAGTTTAGGGGTTGTAAGGCGCGTGTTGCGAAGAGAGTTGTCGATGGTAAGAGATCGCGATAGGGCGTGGGGGAAAGAGGCGGTGCCGGTGCCGGCAAACAGTGAAGATTAAAAACCTGCGACTCTGCTGTGGATGACGTCGCAAGGCAAGGGGAAAATCTCATGAAGGTCGCCGCACAGCGTTGTTGTATTGCTTCAACCTCAATTTCTTTCTTATAGTCTCAATTTCCAAAGTTCTCGCTAAATTCCTACTTCGAAGGTGACTTCAAAAAGGTACAACTTTCCTCACCAGAAGGCCAGTCTGCGCGCACCAAAGTATGTTTTGATACGCTATCAAAACCTGATATGTCTTTATACCGCGCTTAGCCTCTTTTGGAATATATTCTGCCCCACAGTACGAAAATTAGGGCTTTTTCTCCACATCCTGTCCATGAACAAATCTCTTCCTATTGGCCCATCCAACGACATGTCCTTATGCGATGTGCAACAAAACTTTGACACTGGTTCTGAGCCTATCTGGTTTGTCAGTTCTTGTATGGCCATAGCTCCTTGATATCAATTTGATATTGGGACTATCAAGCCCCTTGGTCACCTCAACCGTCGAGAACTACAGACAAAGCTAAAGGGTTCTCGATTATTCTTCTTTCCATGCAGTTGAATCTCGACTGTCAAAATTCCAATATGAAACCATTTTCTGCTTTATCAAACCCATCTCATACTTTTCGTCATTCGACGCGACTGGCAGGATGTTTTTTATATTCGCTTAGCTCCGCCGCCTATTCCAACCCATCGATCCACGCGGTTGAAGCTTTCTCAACCAACAAAATTCAAAGGCATATCGATGGTTGGATTACTGTTGATACTTACTGCCAGAGCAATGATGTCGAGCATGGTGGGAAACTTCTCGTTCGTGCAAGTGATCGCTGAGTGAAGATTGACCGACGTGGGGCGGGGAAAGGTGATTTTTAAAAATATCTCGTCGCTCTCAATCACAAATTTTTTGTTCTTTTCGCTCTCCTTGCGGTTACTCTGTTGGTTCTGTTTTGACTCAGTATTTCTATGTTTACACTGATGTTGATGAGGAAAGGAGAAAGGCCCCACTTATAGGCCTTATAATGCAGGCATCAATATCGACAAGCTGGAGTACCGAAAACTTGAGCTGAAAGCTTCAAGCTCACTCACACACGACATCGAACGAGGCGCATCGTCTATTGCCATGGTAGCAGCTAAAGCTCATGGATCTCAAATCGAATACGGACGCTCTCGAGAAATTATTCAGTAAAATCGCACAACAAGAGGCCTCAAACCCGCCCGACCGATACAAACACAAGCGAGGGTCTCCCCATGATCTCGAACATTTCCCAGATGTCCGCAGAGCCAACATGCGTCGATTGGGACCGAAGGAGGGGTTGCCATAACTAGCAATTGGAGAAGTCGCACTCGTGGCATGGTAGAGTTGACGGAAGCTTTTAGCTTGAAATCAGGAAGGAACTACCAACACCTCGATTTGCGCCGGGAATATGCGAGTTATTTTTACACGACGGCATTCGGAACAAACGGAAATTTTATGGAACACGGGCATGGTCAAGATATGAGAAGAGAAGGTCGGTTGGTAAGGAATTTATCTATGAGGCGAAGCAAACATAAAATCGTCATGAGGGTGAGAGATTCAAATGGAAGAAAGCCGGTGGTGCCTGATTCTTCTGCACAGGACATTTCGTCCCTCTGATCGCTCTTTCCCTTTTCAAGTCTTTCTCAAAAGAAAATTGTGAAAGGAGCGACCGATTCGACGGCTCGCTTTTCGACTTTCCGCCTCGTCTTTCCGTTGCGATCGCACTTTCCCTCTAGCATTCAGAACAAGCTTGTCGTTAGGAAGGAACGACCGGTTCTTCCATCAAGAGCACCGCAGCAGAGCTCGATGGCCCCGTGTCAACCCACCACAGCCCCGACAAGAAATATCGTGGATTTCTAGGAATGCGTATGAATTTTTCTCGAGATGAGCTTAGGTAGAGACAAGCTCACGGGACGGAAGGCATCCATGACCAACAGGTCGATTGGACCGGACAAGATACGAGCTATCTTCCAATTCCATGATGTGCTTCAAAAGATCTAAAAGGCTTTAGAAATAAGGGGGAGGTCAGTCAAGATACAGGATAAGAATGCTGGTTGGTGGTTGAAATTCTCTGGGAGATGAACGAAACCCCGAGGACCTTCGCATCATCATATAAGTATTGGAGCCATCTCGACAAAAGCGAGCAGGAGCGTTGGAATTATTCGTCTTGCTAGGTTGTCAATCACAAAGAATGTGTTGAGGGACTCCCGGTTGGAGAAAGAAGCTAGTGCTTGATTTTCTGAACAAGTTCCAGTTCTGGCTATTTATTACTCGTGTGCAAATTGGGTACGGCCTGGCAGTTTGGATTTTGAATTGCTATTTGGCCCCTAGTCGCTCTTTTCCAACTATTCTACTTCTCAGAATAAATTTGTTGAAGGGGAAGGAGCGACCATATCTACTGCCAAGATCCCCGCGTCAAGAGGAAGGAACGACCGATGCTTTAGCTCCTCAGAGACCTAAACCCAAGGAACGTTCACATTTCGATTGCGCTTGGGAGCATGCGATTTATTATTCTACAGTAGTCTTCGAAACAGCGCAAGTGGTTGGAATATGAGGCGGCAGAATGCTGGAGATGAAATTGTTTGGCAGGCAACCGAGCATCACCCCAGGAACGACAGCAGCGCTGGAGTGGCTTGGTGCACCAAAAAGAGATACGCCAAATGTTAGTGCTCGTTGCTTTTGGAAATTTTGGCACATGTTTCCTCAGGCCAGTCTTCTCCCCAAACAGGTACCTGGAGGTCTCTGGTACCCAGCATCCAGCTGTTTTGGTGGGGTGGCTGGCTGGTCGCTCTTTCCATTTTATTTTTTGCTTCTTGGAAGATTGTAAAAAGGAAGGAGCAACCGGCGCTTTTCCATGATTAACTTTTATATTTCTTCCCCGTCGCTCTTTCCACCCTGGTCCTTGGCACAACCTTGTCAAGGGGAAGGAGCGATCGGTTCTATGTCGCTTTGTCGATGACCAGATCTTTCAATTTTTGCCTCGTTGATGAGCACATTGACGTCGAGCTTGTGCAAGTACTGTCAGATCTGTGTATCTCTTGTGGAACTTTTTTTTCGGTCGCTCCGTAACGGTGTTAGTTTTGTCTATGCTCCGAGTTTGGTACGGAAACCGTACATCTGACCCAAATATTTCTCTAGGTAACTCACCACCGGCGGTGTGGCTTCTGAGCCTCAATCGCAAGAAAATTGTCGCGAAGTATTTCCGTGTACCTGGAACTCGAAAACGGCCCGAAGAATGGTTGCGATTTTTGGTTGTGGTGGATGCTTGCTGGGTTTTCATTTTCGGCAGGTCCGATGGGGAGTTGTTCAGATGCCCGATTTTGTTCAACTCCTACAACGAGCTCGCTGTCTGGTGTTCTTTGCGCAAGGCAGTTTCACATGTTTCTTGGTGTCTTTTTCGTTTTGCGCATTTAAAATTTTTGGATTTCTTCTCTGACTGCGAAGAACAGCGATTCTCTTTCTTTCTTCAATGATGGCATATGATCCGAACCCAAGCTCCTGAACTCCCCCTTCCGGACCAAATCCAACCCTTGTTGCACCCACCAATACAGTGATTGGGCAGTATCACAAATTCCTAAAGCAAATCAAATATGAAATCGTTCATCATTTCGAGACACCTCGCTCAGCCTCTTCCTTCCGTCTCTCCAACCCTTATAGTCCAGCATGGGTCTGGACGAATTGTGCAGCAACTGGAGCATCATCCCCGTACTTTGAATAGTTAGTTATTGTTCATGCATTCAGACCTGGCATCTCTTACAGTTGAATGAGGTGGGAGGATCAAGATTCCACCGTCACAAATGTTATCACCGTCGTGGCAAATGACGAGAACCTTGGAGGCTGCGATAGTTCCGACAGCTGATCCCTTGTCTGGATCTCCGAAGGTAATGACTTGATGTTTCATTAGAAATCTTTCTTCAAGGGCACATGAAGTGGGCCTTACCAGATGATATTTTGGCTGCTGATGTAGCAGTCAATTGTCTTGCTGCGTTGTGTACCAATTGGCCACCTTGACTGTTTAGAGTTAGAATTTGTTGGACTTTGCAAGTTGAGCAATGAGGACTTGCCTGAAGCCAGCCATCACAACTTTTGTATTTGGGCATTGCGCGTATGCTCGCTCCACCAAGCTTGCCATCGTTGTTGACCCCGCTCCATCACCACCTTGTAAGAACCCCAGAATGCTTGCAGAATAGGTGACTCCTTGCACCGCTAAATTGTCTGCACCGATCAAAGCAGCAACTGCTCTGAAAAAGATTGGGCCAACGGATGTTGTTGCTCCAACGTTGCCTGGTGCGGATGTCCTATGAAATGGTTACCACAATGCTTTCTTCTCCGCAGGTCTGCTGCTTACCCTCGGGCCCAAACGATTGTAACTGCCTTGCATGGTGTTCCGTTCAAGAGATCATTTTGCGTTTCCAATGTCAAGTCGCCAGCGCGTTTGAACAAGGACAATGATATTGGGAAGGCGGTAGAGAGGGAGACTGCCAAGAGAGACAGAACAGCTGGAGTGAACTTCATGATGCTGATTGATGGCCAAAGACTGGAGACTGAATGGTGGAGAGATGAGAGAAGCTATGGGTGCACTTTAAGAAAAGCAAAAAGGACAACAGAGAAAAGAAAAAAAGAGAAGACCTACCAGATTCAAGCAGATCTTATAGAAAAAAAAGCTCCCCCTCCCCCAAACTTCCGAGAGGGGCTTACCATCACCGATTGGAGGAAACCAACTTGCTAATTGAGTTTCTCTTGACATTTCACATGTGGCAGAACATTTCCTTTGGTCGAGATGCCATCCAGGAACACAACGAATCCTCAACTTCCAAGAAGGTGTGTGTCAACCATTGGTAGTCGAAGCACAATTCCCAAAATCGGCATTCGCTCTAGTACAGGAACGCGGGGCACACTAGTGATGTCTTCCATCCACCACCCCCCTCATTGGACAGGGGTTACTCGCTTCTCCGATCCAATTTTCTTGGCAAAGCGGGTATCCGATGCACCTGACATGTCAAATGCCCACCCCCATTGGTTCTTGCCTATTAGACTTTCACATACTAAGACTAGAAGCCGGTTTTTTGTACCTGAAAGGTGTGTTAGGAGGTGCAATAAGAACTAATGCAGTAAGCGCTGGAAGCCTCTGTTTGGTCTGCTGGTGAGATGCTGCATCGGGCTTGGGCAGTTAGGGCTTGGGAAATCAGGGGTCTCGATGATAATGATTCGCTTAAAACGCGGGGAAGGCCCGGTTAATATCATGGAAGTGCACTAGAAGGAAGGAACGCTAGGCTTGATGGGGGAGTTGGTAGGTGCTGACACACTTTTCTTTGAACGTCGTGTTGATGGAGGGGTTAAGAAGAGTTGTAGTTTTTTTTCTTGCGTTCATGCGTTTGCGTTCTTGTCCTTCCGAAGTTGGATATTTTTGGGAATGGTTATCTTGAGGAAATCCCCATTTCGACCACGTCGGGATATCTCAGTCGTTGATGTTCTCATCTCTCTTCGTTCTTCAAATGCATTTCCTCGATTTCGAAAACGAATCTCATTCTTGGAGATACTTGCACTGAGATGCCTCATTTTCCATCACCTAGTTTGGGATCCACGAGGAGAAACAAAGTTCTTCGCGACATCCAAACGTTACAGTCAGCTTACATCTCACCACATGAGTTATTTTGTTACCATTAGAAAACGTTACTGAAGAGATTGTAGCAATGCCATTGCACAACTTTCCATTTTATGAGTCTGCGATCGATTTAAGATAAGCTTTTATGATCCACCTTTGCCCCAGTCTGAGTGCATATTCGTCACTCGCGGGAATCCGATGCTGATATTTTAGATGTCAGTCAGTTGGACGGAAAATTGTTACTCGAAGAATCGAAAATTGAAGAGAGTTTTTGCAGGAATTTGGGAATTAAGTTCAGTGTCAACTTTTCAAATGTTGGGCAGCAATCAGGGACATTATTTGTTGTTCCGCTTCTTTTTTCTTATCAAAACTGTCCTGAAATGGCTCCCAATATTGTGGGGTTTTCCCTTTCCTCTTTCCAGAATTAACCTCTCAGCCAAGTTGAGCTTGCGACGATCGACTCTATTCATGGGTCTAGATTAGATTTAAACCTCCCTTTGAAGATTTTCCAATTCCATGTGACAAAACACGCCAACGGAAATATTTAAGAGTCCCTGTCATTGATCTTCATATACCCGAGAATATATCTTCTAAATAACGAAAACAATTTTTCGTCTGTTTTATCTAGAAAAGCTAGACTTTACTCTTCATCTCAGGGGCTGTTTGGCATGCACATCTTTTTTTATTATATGTATAGATATATGATGAGACTAACTCGGAATTGACCTCGTGTAAATCCGTACAGATCACTACTTATTTCTTTGATATATCATTTAATTGTTGCACATTTTATTGCATCGCTGTGGACAGAAAAGTGGCAGTGTTCGCACCTGCCTGTATAGGACTGGTAACTTAAAAGCAATTACCCTAGGTACTTCGAACAATTTAGAATAGTAAACTATAGTTTTAGAACAATCAAGCTAGATTGTTTTGAAAGCGTTAAAGCAACGAGCAAGATAAGCAAGTATGAACCTCATTTACGGCCGTCTTTTCTGTCCACAGGGAGAGCTTATATATAAGTCACTTAAGCGAGGGCGATAAGCGTCGAGTAACACAGTACTAGTACCCCCAAGAGTGGCGGTAGTGGATGAGAACTAGTACTAGTAGTGGAGATGGAGATGGAGGAATATGTGTATGGAGATGTGAGGATTTATGCTTATTAAGGTCTGTATCTTTTATTTCTTGATTGTGGTAGTGCACATTCTCGAAATATATGCATGAAGATATGGAAGTAGTGAATTGAGGAATTAGTTTACTAAACCGGGGGGCAATGAAACCTCTTCTCTCGTACCGAGTAACCTCTATTCGATCAACATCACTTCTAAATGCCTTTCGGCATCGTATTGCGCTCTCTTTTGCCCCACTCTCGTACCTCTCGCGATTCGCTCGCCAGGAATTAGATAGCACTCCAACCTCTTGAATGAGTGCGATAGCCAATAGTACTCACTCTGTTCACCTCTTATCTCAGTGAGGTCTCCTGATTAGCTTACGGAGAGTACAGAGTGAGATACTTGAAGCTAGCCAGCAAATTCAGGAATTCTCAAAATAACCTACGTGACGAAAGGCAATAAATACGAGAATAAACGAAGGATATGCCTTATGTTTTAATTTGTAGGCCAAACGCCGGTACACCTCTACAAGTGATGCATATCTATATATATTATTGTACGCTTTTTCAGTGTGAGAAATAAATAGAGTAGTGACTGCTACTCTACTCTACTCTACGTAAGTAGTACTCGGGTGGTATAGACCGACTCGGACCCATCTAGACAGATAGCTCGGAGGCTTATATAAACTCTATAATTGCTTTTGGCAATTAACCGAGAAATTTTATAACAAGTTATATTACTCTATAACGTGGTTTATCAGTATCCCGATCACTTTTCCACTACCCTACCACTTTGAAATACAATTATTCAACCACCATACATGAAATTAACTGAAACTACTCGGAATCCAATAAACTACACATATTAATATCTTCTTGACAAGTCCGCGCATTATGACTAGTCTTTCCGCAATTTACACACCGTCGCGCGTTGGATTGCCCCTCAGTCTGACAACCCCTACTAGAGCGCTTGTCACGTCGAATCTGCTCATCCACCTCTTCCTGGGCCAAAATATCGTGTGCATCCTTTACAGTAAGTACACCTCCTTGACAGATACGATTCTTTTTAGCCCTACGACTCTTACTAAGGGCTTCATTTGCTGCTCGAAGTATGCACACCTCAGCTGTCAAAAGGGTTACTTCATGAGCCAATCGCTCTGTACCTTTCGCCAACGCAACAACTGGCTGGAAAATAGGTGTTGGCGAGCTTCCTTGGTGACGAGCAATCCAGTCCTTGACAAGAGTTGTCTGCAAAAGGGCGTCAGTCGGGTTGTGTGGTGTCTGAGAAACCCAAAGGTCAACGTCCGCAGAGGGGGGGGCTAGCTGGTGTTAGAGTCCATAACTTAACATCAAGCTTTGATATCACTGCCTGAGGATTAAAGGGAATTAGACCAGCTCCACAGAATCCAACTTTGGCGTTTTGGACAGTAATTTGCTGTGTATACGCTGCCTCAAAGGTTATAAAGAACTTGGCCTTGGTTATATAGTTGATATAGGCTCTCATAAAGACTTCGATTTGCTAGCCGTATGCTTGTTTCAACACACTAAAACATCCAACATCTAGTATCTGGGTAATATGAGAGGAGTGAGGAGGTAATCCAAGAGTAATGATATTATGTGCCTTACAATACTGTTGGAATTCGATCGATTCGTGGCTCTCATGCCCATCCGGAACTAGCATTTAATATAGACCCTTTTCTTGAGATATAGTATGTTTGTCGAAGTGTTTCAGCTATTCTAGACCTGTCTCATTATTTGTCCATCTATTATTCGTGGGTTTAATAACCCAATCGCAAGGGAGGTCAGTCTTAGAGTACTAATTCACAAGATGATTCTTGGCTTGAACAATCAAATATGAAGGGACACTACAACCTTTGCTATTAACACAAACAATCGCTGTTGCCTATTCCTGATTGCCTGGCTGTACTCCCTTCGCTCTACCACGTCGATTAGCACGTGTAACAACCATTCCAGGTATGATTTGGCCTATCATAAAGCTGGTCTTATCGAAATTATAGAAATCACTATCTACTACACTATATTTCGCCTATATATTCTGTACGAGTTGGAACCACGCGCTAATTAGCTGAGGATCTTTGCACAAGGCTCTCTAGAAGTTATAAACACGATTAAAACGTGTCTTTAACTCTGGGCGGCGTTGAACAAAGCGATGTGCCCAGAGCTTCCCGACAGGTTTCGCTCCGCGTGTTTTCAAGAGATCATTTGCTATATCTTCTACATCAGCCTGCCGGGGGGGACCCCTCTGGAATCTCGATCGATTATATGATTAACAATCACTATATCCTCTTGCTCAGTCAACTTTTGAGCCGCTGGTCAGCGGTTGTGAATTGAAGTGGCGCTAGTTATTCTGTCGGTGTGAGGGTTGGAACCCATGATAGAGGCTCGGGCCATGCCCTCGCTAAGCACTGACCAAAGTCCCTGCTCAGCACTGGCCATTACCCTACTGCCAAGCAGTTTCTTGGAATATTCCAGAAGCTCTTCCTCTCTCTCTATATAGAGGAAGAGCTTGCATGTATGTAGTCTTCATGCACTTCTTAATTGAATATTTGAAACCACACCTTTGAGTTGTTTGAGGTCTGGCCTCTCACAGTCGGAGAGTGTTGTATAAGGAACTTTGTAGATCTTTGCAGCCTTTCGACGACTTAGTTTTCTTCTAGACGTTTGAATAGCTTCAATAGCTAAAATAATTCACGCTTCTTGAGTTTGAACTTCTATTGTTGAGAAAGAAAACGCGTGTTGAAGTGAGAGGGTAGGGAAATTGGTAAAAATGATCGGGGTACTGATATGACTGGGGTACTGATAAACCACGTTAATAGAAGAAGATTAAGAAAAACTTAACAGTAAACCTTTTTGTTTTTAATCTAGTTAGGTTTCTTATTCCTGCTTATGTTATAGTCTTTTAGCTTATTTTTTAAAATATTACTTCTTGTCGTTACATATTTCTGGTGAATAGCACCTTGTACGACAGCCTAGTTGATCCACGTGCTTTACCTCATTCACATACTTAAGCTCACAGGATCCTACCCTCTTTACCTTTACTCTTCATGCAACAAAGATACAGTAATAAAACCACTTGTTGCATCACACTTTATGACTACCAAGTCATACCAACAATAGCTTTTCTCGTCAAGAAGTTATATCACGTTGAAGATATAGTAGTCTACGTTTCTAGGCGGGCTTTGACTAGGGGCGGGCACGAACTAGGGAAATCGGTTAAGCGGGTACGAACACTGCCGCTTTTCTGTCCACTGCGAGCCACCGACAACGTATTCGTGCTCACCCCACATTTCCCCTGAGCCAAGCGAGCAATACATGGCATTCGTGGTTCATTTGGCCTATCGCAGTCCTTTAAAACATTTAAACTAAAATTGGGGAGTACTTCCGAATTTCCATTGGTTACATTGTTCAATTTGCTCCAATATTTACGCCGAATCGGAGCTACCAAGGGACCGCGCCGTACCTGTACGTGAAGCGGCACAGCATGTCCGAGGCACGGCAGGTATTTGTACTTCCGTTGCGACGGAAATATTGATATCTACCTCGTCCTGCCTCCTGTTTTCTTAATTAATTTTTGCGTCTTGTCGAGTTGAATTGGAGCTGTGTTGGTGCGAGAGTCAATAGGTAAGTGTTATTCCCCAGAACTCTAAGTTGTAACTGGCTATCCAAAAGAAAAGAGGGGTACACATCCTCAAAATCCTCATAGCCAAATCGCGAAAATGGCAGTAAACACCACCTCCAAAGGTTCTAAAGCCCTTAAGCCTCAAGCCAAAACCAAACCCATTTCCAAGCCAATCCGGAAACCTGAGAAGAAACCAATCGAAGATTTCGCAACGGAACATAAAACAGGAGGATGGCGGGAAGGAATGGATCACAGAATTGATAACTCGGACCATTCTGAATTCGGTGGCTCTTTTGGTACTTTGGCCATTATCATTGGGTCTCCGCTGCTTATGTATTATCTGTGGATTGGAGCTACGTATTATGATGGACAGTTCCCGCTTCCGGAGAAGGGTCAAAGTTTGGGGAATTTTGGGAAGCATTTGGGAGGGTTGATTTATGTGAGTTCGAAGCTGTTTGGTACCACCATATTTTCCAACAAAACACATCTAATTCCGTAACAGACAGGAGCCTTCCCCCATCTCCGAGCTTGGAAAATCTACTGGACCTACTACATCTTCGAAGCTCTCTGCTACCTCTTTATGCCCGGCTTCACCTGCTATGGAAAGCCCCTCCTCCACGAAGGCGGCAAAAAACTCATGTACTACAACTCCGCATTCTCATCTTTCTACCTCACCATCTTCGTAATGGGCGTTCTCCATTTCACAGGACTCTTCCCCATCTACACATTTCTTGACGAATACGGACCAATCATGTCCGTAGCCATCCTCTCAGGCTTCCTCGCTTCTTTTTTCACATATTTCTCGGCTTTCTGGCGGGGTGCTCAACATCGAATTACGGGGTATCCGATTTATGATTTCTTCATGGGTGCCGAGTTGAATCCGAGGTTTATGTGGTTGGATTTTAAGATGTTTTATGAGGTTAGGATTCCGTGGTTTATACTTTTTGGGCTTAGTTGTGCGGCTGCTGCTCGACAATATGAGCAATACGGATATGTTTCTGGTGAGGTGTGTTTCATCGTCATGGCACATTACATATACGCCAATGCCTGTGCGAAGGGTGAACATCTTATAGCGACATCGTGGGATATGTATCAAGAGAAACTCGGATTCCTCTTGACTTTCTGGAATATGGCTGGTGTTCCATTTTCCTACGCCCACTCGATTCTTTATCTTGCGAATCGCGACCCTGCAATTTATGCTTGGAATAAATACGCCCTAACCGCCTTTTTCATCGCTTATTTATTCGTATACTGGGTTTGGGATACCGCCAATGGACAAAAAAATTCTTTCCGTATGATGGAACGAGGAACCTTCGTGAAAAGACATACTTTTCCTCAACTTCCGTGGCAGGAAATCTATAACCCGGAGACGATAAAACTTCCCAACGGGGATACAATCCTCTGCGACGGATGGTTTGGAAAAGCGAGGAAGATCCATTATACCTGTGATCTTTTTTTCGCGCTCTCTTGGGGATTCATTACGGGGTTTGATAGTCCTTTCCCTTGGTTTTATTCGGTTTTCTTTACGGTTATGATTGCTCATCGGGCGATGAGGGATATTCAGAAGTGTAAGGCGAAGTACGGGGAGGCTTGGGTTGAGTATGAGAGGACGGTGCCTTATTTGTTTATTCCGGTATGTTGTCTCTCGTTAGGCTACTGCGTGGGGCATGGCTAACTTGTTAATAGTACGTGATCTAGATTTGCCGATTGTAACGGGATGTATATAGACTCATGGTATGGGGCTGTATTTGTGACTGTATCAAAAGAGTTAAAAGCATTGAAACTATTTATGAAAGGAAAAAGACTAGGAGAGGGTAGAAATTAGATCTGAACATTTGACTAAGCTATACATTAAGTGAAAACAAGCCCACAATGTCTGCCCTTCAAGATTCAACTATACTACCATGGACCTGTTAATTACACTTTACCCTCTTGATTTCTCTTTTGTATATAATTTTTGGGCATGTCTCTATTACCTTTTCTCTTTTTTCCTTCCTTTTTTTCACCTCTCTCTCCTTTTCTCAGCACTTTTATCCACTACCTTAAATATAAACCCATTCTGTGCAACCTTGAAGAACAATAATCCAATCTTTAAAAAGCCTATAATTAAATTTAGAAGCGGGTGTGGTAGAAATTTGACATCTGCCCTTCTCACAAAAACCAGCATTAAATACTTTCACAGTTTGCGATATTTTTCTCCAACAAATCATTACACAACCCGAGGTAATTCTAGTAGGGGATAAAGTCCTAAATTTATTCCCTGACCTAGGAACTACTAATTCCGGAAATAATCCAGCTAGCAATGCCAGTATCAGTGGTCAAGATAGAAACCAGCTTGCTCAATAAGCGAAAGAATGTTTGCTACCAAATCGACAGTATTAGAACTTTCGAAAGTAGTAAAACCCACCCAAAATTCGCATCAGAGAAGAGAAATCAAGACATTTCACCTCAGCCTAGGATCTTTCTACGTGACCTTGTGATTTTTTTCATCTTCTTAATACTTCGATCATCGAACTTTTATCCTCCAGAACGAGTATTACTAACCTAAACTAGTCTCCCTCATATTTTCGTCCAAATCAAAGCCTCACCAAATAAAGAGAGAGAGGTGTGTATATGTCATCCCTACTTTCTACATCAAGTTGCACTTCAATTCTGGGATGCGTTCCTCATGACGCAAGACTATTGTCGAACATTGAAACCGCAGGGCAAGATACTCGGTGAAATCTTTTGAGAATACTTGAGCAATTGAATGCGTTGAATACTCATACCACACTCTAGAAATCCCTCGCTTGATGAAGATCTCGCTCAAAAGGACGACTTCAAAAGCACTGATAAAAGAGTTCTCTTGCGTGCCACACGGTGCACTCTTCATACTAACGACTGAAAATAACTCGCAAAAGGGGTAAAGTATACGGCCTAATTTCTCGAAATAAGGTGTCAAATTTCCACACACGGTGGGAATTTTCCATCGTCATTGACCATCAGTCTTTTATCTAGTCTCCCCTATTCCTAAAGTAATTTTAGGCATAATGAGGGATACTCTTATACACTCTTATTAATTTCTACGGTTAACTAGGTGCTACTAAGGGCTATAGAAAATCGTAACTATAATCTCTATAGTACTTTCCCTCCTATAATTTTTCTAACACCTTTGGGGGGATGTACTTGAAATAAACCTAATTATTCTAGCTATTTAGAATAATTGAGCTGTTAGCATGTCGCTATTTGTGGGTAAGCTACGAATGGCTGATTTTTAACTAGGGCTATTTACAAGTGACCTACGAGTAGGCCCACTTTTCATTTGGACATTAATTCTCTCAGAAGGTCATGAGATTTAATTATTCCAAATAGCTTCGAATAATGCAATTGAGAGTATTGATTATATCATTGATCGAAGGTGCGCAAGTTTACATTCTCTAACTCACTTACTATCGAAAATCATCTTTTCCAAGACCACTAACCATCGAGGAGCTGTTGGCAAGTTTATTCTCCATTCCACACAGGAGGCCCAGGGATGTCATAAGTCTAGATTGAGTCAGCACACGAATTAATACCGAAAGGAGACTTACAGTCTTGTTGTACCAAGCATCAGAGTATATATTGATATTGACGCGAGGATCTAGATCCAGTTAGCCAAAGGTTTCTATTCAACAACGGCCTATTCTTCCATCGAGAAGACGAGCGATAGCTCTAGCTCCCCATGAATCCCTGGTCCGAATACAAAATAACAAAAACACGGAACAGAGAACATACCATCCATCCTCCAAACCCCCGGCAACTTGGCCCTAAACTCCCTCCCAGGAAGCCTCCCCTCCTTCTCCCCCCTCCCTGCCTTCCGCGAAACGTTGAGATGCGCACACTCCATATACCTATCACTCGTCAACAAAACCCTCACCCAAAATCATCCTCGAGAACACTCCAACTCACCACTGAGGTTTATTCTCAATATGCAACGCTACAATCTCATTTCGTAAAAGATACTCTCCCTCCTTCAACCCCTCGGGAATAGTCTCAGTCCAAATATTCGGCGCCCCAGTCCAATCCTGGAATTGTCGCTGGAACCACTGTCCTTCCACAATGGTACCAGAAAGAAGACCATGTTGTCCAATTTTGAACCACGAAACTTCGCTGGCGTTGAAGGAGGGAGAGTTGCAAGGTCCGTTGCAAGGAGCCATCCAGGCGATCATGGGGCCGACGTTGTGGAGCCAGCTGGGGGGTTGTTAGTATGGGAGAAGATGAAGGGGAAGGGAAATGAGAGGGAGGGGATGAGTGGGGTGGGGAGAGGTACTAGTAGTATATCGCGCTAATGTTTTGGCCTGCTTCGATGGGGATACTTGTCACTGCTGGTGTACCTGGGGTGTTGCAGGTCATGGCTAAGGAGGTGGGATCAAATATTGGATCAATGGATGTCCATGGTCGGTTGATAAGCCATGGTTGACCGACTTGTGATTCGGGGTTGTCATTTGGGTTGTATCTGTGATGTTTGGAATATCAGCTTTCTATCGTGAGATTGTGACGACAAGAGGGATGAGGAGAGAGTGAGAAAACCTACCCTCTGTACCAAGTATCACCCAGGGTATAATTACTCACACCGCCATGTGCTAGACCAGTGGATAACAACACGGAAATCGAGAATAAAAACAACAGCGTAAACATCTTGGACTGTGTATGTTGGAAAAAGAGAGAAGAAACAGCCAAGTGTCGTGGCAAAACCCAAGGGACAACCCAGGTCGTGGAACCCACTTACGGAATAACCTTGCCTTCGCCAGTAACACTCTACCAAACGTATGGAGGAAAAACTCCCACAACTAATATAATTTCAATCTGCAAAGCTTCTCAGCCATAAACCAGTGTGTCGGGCGAAGAATGACCTCCTATCCTTTCAGTCCGCCTGACACCACAGCGCAGGCTGAAGAACGATCTTCCGGTCCAAAGTTTTGAAAAGAAAGATTGCGGGGAATTCAATATGGAGGCTCTATTGCTAAATGAAGATCTGGGGTTCGTTTGTGGAGGCCCCACACCCGGGTATTTAGCAATGTGGTGTGGGAGAAAGCTTGAATCTTGCCTCTCTTTTAATCCCTGTTCAGGCTAAGGAGTATAGGACGAGGTCGTTTACTTGAATTGATATGTTTGGGGAAATTCGAGGTTTTACATCAGTCTTGTGAGGATCAAGGTACAAAATGTGCGAACCTCGCCGTTTTCTTGTAGGAAATGGGACAAAAGTCTTGGCTCAATAGCAACATAGGGCTTTCGGAATTTCCAAATATGCATTTCTCAACCATTATCAATACACTCATGGTGCCGGCGCTTGCTCGAGCTGCAGCGCTGACGAGAGTATCAAATTATGGTGGAATTGCCAGTTCAAAAGCAGAAATGTAAAGCAATAACGACAACCACACCATATCTGAACCTTCTGCTAATTCTCCTATTCTAGGTGGGTCTACAAGCCAGATAACGTGAAGGAAAACCCGGCCTTAGTCGTAAGAAAGTTTTCCCTTCGCAAATTCATGGGGACAATTTTGGGCTCCTTGTGCAACAGAAGACATACTGATCTCGCGGCTAGGTGGTCATCCATTCCTGTCAATCCACTGCCTCCCAATACTTTAATAACGCCAAGATACCATGGCATGCAGGATCCGATGCTGGTGGATACATCACCATTTGGCCTACTAGCCCAAACAGCGGAACATGCTGGGACGTGAGCTCATCCAAGTCCCTCAAAAGAGATGGAGGTGGAGACTCGACTGCCATTGCGAATATGATCAAATATGCAATTCCACAGTACAAAATCAACCCAGAGAGAGTCTATGTGACAGGAGGTTCATCAGGAGCCATGATGGGGAACGTCTTAGCAGCAACATATCCAGACTTGATCAAGGCTGTGTCCGTATACTCGGGTGTAGCTGCTGGTTGTTTCGTTGGCCAAGGTGTTGCACAATGGAACAACGCTTGCAGTAAGTTTCCCTTGAATTTGCTCCTTCTAAAAATGGCTTGAAGTTGACTTTTATTAGGCGGAGGAACAAGCACCAACACACAAGCGGGATGGGCAAAGATCGCAGAAGACATGTACCCAGGATATAATGGAACTCGACCAAAGATGCAGATCTGGCATGGATCGGCTGATACAACGATTGCTCCTCAAAATTACCAAGAAGAATTGAAGCAATGGACGGGAGTGTTTGGAGTTACAATGGCGGCATCCGCCAGTAAAGCAAACACACCAGAGGCATCATATGTAAGCTCTCCCTTCTATCTCTCTCCAGACTTAACATCTAGCCAAATCAGAAAAAGATGGAACTGACTTCCCAATTCCTTAGACGACCTCTGACTACGGACCAAATGTGCAAGGTATCTATGGCCAAGGGGTAGGCCATTCAGTACCTTCTCACCTGAAGGTTTCCGAGGCTTGGTTCTCGCTTCCTTAAAACCTGGAAGTGAAATGGAATGGGCTGTAGATATTTTGGAGCAAAAACATGTGCATAGCTCTTTACTTTGGTGTAGACGTAGTCAAAAACAATACGCAAAGTTTTTCCTGCAAGCAAAGAGGGAGTTCCACTTGGAATACGTCCAGTGGTTGTGTGACACAACTCGAAACTTCTTGGCGACGAAACATATGGATAGCCTTGTTTCCAACAATTGAATCTTCTTTCTCTTCTCTCTTCAATTTTCCGACTCGAAACGTTATATTACCTCTTAAAACTCTTTCTTGTCCGCCAATGTCATTGCTGTAGCCAAAACGATGTCTTCGGAGGGAGTTGGGTGGTCGCATCGTCAGGGGAGCCGCCTCGATTGCTCCATTATGATAGCAAACAGCGGTTAGTAGCATTTCCGATGCTCGTATAACGTTACTGATACTTCGACAGACATAGAGAGGTCTTCTTTATCATGCGATGCGTTGGAGGGCATGCAGTACAGTGGTGGCGATGGGAGAGGGGCAATTGTTGTTGGGTGGTTGAGGGGTTGAGTGGATTGCCGCCGTGGAAATCTCACGATATCTTGGCCCTGCAGTCAGCTGCCGACTTCCCCAGTTTTGCCTCCGGGAATTGCCCCAACAGCACCTCGAGTTTTGACAAGTCAACCAACACCAATTTCACTTCGGCGTCCTTTTTTTTCTTGTCGCAGAATAGATTGGTCGCTATGATGTCCAAACCAGATTAATAGTCGCGCTCCTTCAAAACCAACCAACCCTCGAAATTTCCCTATCGCGAAGCTATCGAATACGACCATGGCAAAGACTGAGTTGAAGCGCGCAAGGTCGAGATCCACAACGAATACAACGGAAGAGCGCCTGGAACCACAACTTCTAAGGGCAATCGAGGACGAAGATGAAGAAAAGGGGCTGGAAAAGCTGCGCGGGCTCATCGACGAAGCTAGAGCAAAAAACCAGCTACAAGATCACCATTTGCGGATTGCCTTGATGCGAAGTTCGCTCAAGAACAAGATTGCAGTAACAAGATATTTATTATCTGAGGGGGCACCTCCAAATGGAACTTCGGGGAACCTGGCATCGCCTCTGCTACGGAGCGTGGAGAGAGATCATATCGCTATCGTGGGGGAACTTCTGAGACATGGAGCAGAGCCAGAGAGCTCAGATAAGAAGGGCAGAACATGCCTGAATATGGCAGCCTGGAAAGGGCACTGGAACATACTTGGGCTTCTTATAAAAAACGGCGCTGATCTCAACGCGAAAGATAATAAAGGTGATTTTCCGAGTTGCCATTTTGAGCGGTTGGGAAGATGCTAATATTCTAGTAGGGAGGAATGTTCTCCACAATCTTGCTGCGGACAAGGCCATGAACTGGGGCGACTCGGTTGTCGAGCTTCTATTGAAGGAAAAGAATCTGGATTCCGAAGCACAAGACGAAACGAAAAGAACACCTCTGATCTGGGCTTGCGCCGAAGGGAAGAGCCGTTTGGCCGAACAACTCCTCACCCGTCCCTTGTGCAGAGCCAACATAGATGCCACCGAGATCAGAGACAAGACGAGTCTCCATCTTGCGGCTATACACAATCGAGATGATATAGTCGAGTTGCTCGTATCATACGGCGCAGATGTTCACTCCCAGTCAGATGGTGGGTGGACTCCTTTCCACAACGCTTGCAAGAATGGAAATGAGAAGATTGTACGCCAACTTGTAAAAGCGGGCTCCGATATCAATGGTAAACTTCTCAATGGCATAACCGGACTTCATTTAGCTGCTGAGGGAGGACATATTGAGGTTGTGAAATACCTCCTTAGCTTCAAACACATCAAGAGGACTGCTAGGGATAGTTTTGGGAGCACGCCGTAAGTACAATTCAGTCATCCATAAACAACTGCTAACCCACCTAGCTTTTTACGGGCTGCCCAGAACAAACGAAATGAAATTGTTGATCTACTGGCCCCGTACAATAACTTGGATTTTCTCTCTGCAGATGCTATTGGGGCCTGTAAAGGCTTTGCAGCTACCATTGTTGATTTTGGAAATTATTCCCATGGCAACAAGGCAGAGAGACAAGCGGTTGGGAACAAAACGGAGAAAAAGACGATATACGAGCTCCTTTACGCTCGAGATACTATCAACCCCAGAAAGCCGGCCGTCACAATACGTCCTAAGCCAGGGGAATTTCGATGGATCCACCTTCCGGCCAATAACATGGCTTGGGTTGAATCACTTCTCACCAAACTCTTTATCGAAGAAGGGGGTAACGATATTGATGGGTTTAAGGCTCTCGAACGTTCTTTAACTAATCAGCACCGTGGGCATCGCAGCCATTCCAATTTTATGAGACCTTTATGTCAGAAAACTACCAGATCAGTCCCCAAGCAACCTGAGATTGACACCCCCAAAATTGTTCTTAATGGACCTGGCGCGAAACCTACGGATGATCCCCGCCCATTATCGCGAACATCTACTGCTACATCTGGAGATCTCATTACCTCTCTCAGTGATCTCGCCAAAGATGATACAAAATCATCACAAAAAGACAAGTCAAAAAAAGGCAAGGGGAGTAAATCCCCGAAGCCGATCCCAGAGGCCCCCACACCCAAAGAGATTCGGAAACTGAATTATTTTAACAAAAATACCCCCTCGCCTAGTTCACCCGGTCGGAAGGAGTTTCCACAAACTTCTCGAGGCACTTTATTTCTGTTCATGCCATACCTCCATTTTGAAAGCAGTGAAAGATGTGGTAGGATGCAAGCAGCCATTGAACGAGCAGAGAACCGACGGATGCGCCAACGTCATGATACTGCTAGTAGCCACGATGAGATGCTTATTCGTGCTCATCTGGCATCTTCAACGGCCTCGCTTCATGTGAGAAGAACTCTAGGTACGTATTACAAGAACATTTCCCCTCTTTCCCTAAATAAACCCTATATTTTTCTTGTCAAGTTTCGGCTTGCCGCTCAGCATACATTTACATTATTGAGTATTTTGCCAAGAGGTCTAGGAGAATAGAAATCATTGTAGGGAAAGGATATGATAAGCAGATATCTAGTTCACTCTTACAGTTGTTTTTGGTCTCCTGAGCCCATGGCATATGTTAAATAGTTTGATGTGTACTGAGTGACTCCCCTATTTAATAAAATATCCTATCGTATATTTTTGTGTGATGAAGGAGTGTGTATATTCATCGTAATGCAGAGTAAAACGATTTCGTTTCAGAACTTCTTATCGACGAAGGTGTAGTTTCAATGTTTTGTAGCAGTGATATTTTGGTCCCGAATCACTTCGAATTACTTGGTCATCATTTGTTTACAAGGCTGATTATTTCACCTCTCCAGACCAGAGCTTTTACCATAATATCGATACCCAAGCTCGAGATAAGGACCAAGTTGTATATCGATACCAAAAGAATCGGAGCGAGAATCCTCGCAAAAACCCAAATATTGTTATGGTCGATCAACTATGGATGTGGGTGCTCGGTAAAGACTTGGTCATCACAGCTTTTCCTCAGAGATGGGGACAACCTAAACGAGACCCCTTGAATGTCCTTAACAGTATTATCGAAGACATCAACGACACAACTCGCGAGCCCGTGCAGTCCGTCTATGATTTGGCTATGGTCATCACAGGTCGATGTTGTGGAGTCTTTGATCGTCACCGTGGAGGAGACGAGGATTATCAATTTTTGGATATGTTCGAGAGCAGCATCGGGAATGCAACCGACAATGACTCGAGGCTGTTCGACGACTTCAACAATGCCTCTCGCCACGCATCCGCTTGGCTCCAACACCACAGACACATCAACCGCCCCTCTCGAATAATGCCCTCCACCTCCTACGCCCCCGACAAATCCTTCAACGAAGCCGAACCAAGCGACCTCCACAACCCCGAAGACTTCACCCGCGGCCCCGAATTCATCGACAAACTTCTAGACATAGGTCAAGAAACCAATCTCCTCGCGGAAACAAAAGACATCCGCGACGAACTAAACATGATCCGCAAAGTTCTCGAAGACCAACAACACGTTCTCCCCACGATCGAAACGGCCATCTGCGAGATCTACGCCGAGGAACAAATTGGTCAAAAGGAAGTTAAGAAAACTTTTGCGAATCAATCTAAAGCGGTTGCTACACATATCAAAGATATCGATCGAATGGATAAGCAAGCTTCTAAAATCTATATTTCCGTAACCGATATGTTGGATTTGAAGCAAAAACATGCTAACGCTTTCGAAGCGAGGTTTGCGCGGGATCAGGCTACGGCTACGGCGAGACAGAGTCAGACTGTTATGGTGTTTACGATTGTTACTATTATCTTTTTGCCGATGAGTTTTTTGGCGGCGGTGTTTACTATTAATATTCAGGAGTTTCCGAGGGAAGGCGGGAACACGAGTTTACCGCTTGCGTGGGTGGCGAAGTATATGTTTGGGATTGGATTGAGTATTTCTTTCCCTATGATATTCTTTGCGTTTTATTTGGATGATATTGGGGAGACGTTGAGGAGGGTTAGGGGGTGGAGGTTCAAGGGGTGGAAGAAGAAGGGGAGAGATGGGAGGGAGAGTGTTAGTGAGGGGTTTGAGGGAGAGGGGGATGAGAAGAGTGTTTTGAATATGCCGGTTATGGATCAGGTGTTTAGTGTTGCGAGGAGTGCGAGGAAATCGGTCGAGAACGGGGGGTGGATTAGAGAGAGGTTCTCGGGGAGTGTTGGGAGACCCGGGACAGACGGGGGGAGTTTGAAGGGTGGGTTGAGGAAGGAGAATACGGGGTTTAGGATTAAGAATAGTGTTGATATTGAGAGGGGGGTGAGATGAAGAGGCTTTGGATATTACCTATGCCCTGACTAGACACCCATTTTTTCCCTCGACCATCGAACGACTTGACGAAGTTTCAAAGGGGTGCTTAATTCCCTACCGAATGGAAGATGCCACTCTTTGGTCCGTGGCTGGGAAAATGTCGATGGGGTGAATACCTACTTAAATTTTGATGGTGCGAGTCGACCTGGGATAGATTGAAAGTGCTGTTCGAGAACGTTTAGGAGAATTGGGAATCTGGTTTCTTCCTCGAGTGATGATGAAGGGGGTGGAGCAACGACCCACAAAGAAATGTATCTACCAAACCGACTTGAGAAGTACCCATTGAAGAAACTTGGCTATTCTCCCTCGTTGGCTTTATTATTCTTCGTGGAAGGGTGGCTCCAACGCAGGCGCTAAAAGTTTGAAGCTATCACCATTTTAGTCCCGCTACTCAATGACAATCTGTCGGTGACACTTGCACAATTTAGAACGAAAACCATGGTCTATGTTGGTCAATAAAGAACTGGTATCTCATCTCAACCACTTCTTTCTCTCATTTGTTTCACTCGAATGTTTTAAGATGCTTGTTTCAAGTGCACCCAAGTCATTCATACCATGGAGAACCGCTCTCCTTGCTATTTTCTGCATCGTTTTGTTTTATAAATACGTCAACTGTGATCTTCATCGTTCAGATGACGAGTTCATCACTACCTACGGTTTGCAGCCAGCCGAATCTGATAACACACCCCATATACCGAAAAGAATGTGGTACAAACTCGGCCCCAAAGGTCTCAGTCCTAAACTGCAAGGTTACATCTACACCTGTTTCGATAAAAGCCCAACCAACTCATACAAATTCATGACCGACTTGTACAGCGACCACTGGGTCAAAAAGACCTTCGCCGATGACCCCGAACTCGTAGATACATATCTCGCTCTCCCATTCCCAATATTGAAAGCTTATTTCCTGCGTTATTTGCTGCTTTTTGCCGAGGGTGGAATATGGAATGATCTCGATGTTTCTTGTAACGTACCGATCGATGAATGGATTCCAGCTGAGTACAAAAGAAAAGCGAGGCTGGTTGTGGACTTGGAAATGAATAGTATTCATTGGGAGAATAACATGGAACGTCAATTTAATATTTGGACCTTTATGACGCAGAAAGGGTCCCCGCATTTGGGGATAGTGATTGATGATATAACAAACAGTTTGAGAAATACGAGTGGGGTGAACAATGTTACGATTGGGGGATTGACTATGGATATGTTGAATGTTATCGAAATGACAAGTCCGATGAGAATGACGAGGTTGATCATTAAGAGTTTGAAAGAGAAGGTGGAAGGGGGTGATGAGAAGAGTTATTTGGAGCTGAAGAAACCGTTGTTAGTCGATGATGTGCTGATTTTACCGTCGTATTCTATGGCTTTGGCCGCGAACAGCTATGGGAAAGAGGAGGTACTTGGACCAGAACTTGACATTCATTATTATTCTGCAAGCTGGCGAATGGGCTGACCCCTTCTGTCTACCAGACTTCGTAAGCTAAATTCAAGACCCCCATAAACACTGCGCTGGACACCACAACCCGTTATCACGAGGACACGAGTCGAGGAAACGCCCCAGCGTTGCAACCAACCACAACACGGAAGCTCGTAATGGTCGTTTATCGAGGAACGGGAACTTGGATGATATTTAGCCTGGCGAGTGATATCAGCTCGAAGACCCCATAGTGCCTGCAAGCCAACGGCTCGGAACATATTCCAAGTTCGTGTCTTAAATCTCCACAATCTGCAGCTACCATCACGTGGGTGGATCAACAGCGCGTATAGTTGGGCTCGATTTTAGCTTAAGGGGTAGCTAAGCGAGTGTTCCATCTAAACATCCCCCTTTTTGACAAACAGCAACTACCCTGAGAAAAGTACACTTTTGCATTCTGCCTTTTCTTTCCGACTTTATCGATTGTTAGAATTTCTTCTGTTGAATGCATCATTGCATTAAGCCAAGCCCATCGCGAATTAACTTTGGGCGGCGCCGAGACAATAGCGGAGAGACCGTTTGTGTGGAGGTAGCCGACGAGCCACAATCGGTTCTCCAAAGACTGAGCCCGGCCGGAAACATTTTGTGCCCACAACTTGGCCATCTTGCACATTCTGAAAGCCTGATCGCTGAGCAACCACTGAGCAACGGATTGACAAAGCCTAAAATGGACAAGACGCCCACTTGTTCCCTCGGTCTACTTAGCATGCCAAATTCTGCGACGTTGACAAGAGCACGCAGGTCCTCAGACCTTTAGACCCAAAGTGATATATTCCCCGAATATTTCTCTCCACATAGCCTAAATTTGACTTTCTGGGCCTCTAATTAAGCTTCATTTACTGTCTCACATATTTGTTTTTATTGTCCTGTCTAGATGGTATTTCCAAAAACTTTCGTCTTCCAACTTTCCTAAAGTTAACAAATATGTCTTTCAGCCGCTTTTGATAGTGTCGTAGTTATTGAAATCTTGTGGGTGTCCCTCGTTTATTACTCACAATGAGGTTCTTAAGCTTGTCTCTCTTTTTGGTAGCTTTTCAGCTCATCAATGTGTCTGCATCTCCAGTTGATGTTGTGTCGCTTGACATTGAAAAGCGAGGCATGTAGGTTTTGTAACTCTTTCGTCGACCGTTACCTACTAAACTTCGAAAAGCAACGCCCACGGTAGCAACCATAGCCATCCTGGAGAATCCACGGCATTACGTTCAATTCTCAGCCGCAGCTTATTGCAACTTCGATGAATCTTTACCTGGTGGCAAAGTGACCTGCGCGTAGAATACCTGTCCGCAAGTTGGGAATGCAACCGTAACCAACTTTGCTTACTTAGGGTTCGTTTCCAAGCTCCAAGGTTGATAAGAATATATGTCTAATTCTAAAATTTAGATACGACCAATCTATGGTCTCAGGATTCGTCGGTATTGACCACACAAGCCAGTACATTGTCGTTGCGTATCAAGGGACGAAGACAATGACAAAATTCCTCACTGAGTAAGTGATAAAATCTCCTTTGGTTCTAACTTGATACTCAGTTCCGTTAACCTACCTTTTCTTCAGCATCATCTTCCCTCTCGAAAGCTGCAGCGACCTCGTATCAGGGTGCAAAATGCACAGCGGCTTCCAAAACGCCTGAGGCGATGTGAAAAGCGACACAATAGCCGCCGTAACCTCAGCTAAAGCTTCATACCCATCTTACACAATCATTACAACAAGCCACGGCCTTGGAGGAGCAATAGCAACCATTGCTGCTGCCTATTTACGAAAAGCCGGCTTCGCGGTAGACATTTACTCCTTCGGCTCTCCCCGACCTGGAAACGATGATTTCGCAAACTACGGAACTGGAGTGCACTTTCGCGTAACTCACACAGATGATCTAATTCCAGGTGTCCCACCAAAGTGGATTGGATACAGACACAGTGGAACTTAATTCTGGTTAGCGAGTGGAGGAGATGAGATTGTTGATTATACTGTTTTGGATACCAAAATCTGTACTAGCATTGAGAATAAGAATTGTAATGATGGGACTTTCACTTTGGATCTTCCATCTCACAAGTCAACGGGTTAGTCTTTGTAAGTCTACCAGTTCCGAGTTTACTGGGTAGAATATGATACTTTGTGATTAGGTGAAGAAAAGCTCTGAAATAATGTAGCTGACAATATATAATTGGCTTAAATGTCTCTTGTTCAATTCGTTTGGTTCGCTTCCACAGTGAGCCCAGTAGTGCATGTCAAACAATGCAATTATGGAAACGACAGGTTCATATCATCAATTGTTAAAACTGGGCTCTCCAACTGGACACTTTTTTCATGGTAAAACACGCAAGTGTCTTTGCAGCTCGAAATGGGGCGGATCGAATGCAAACCTGGGAAGCAAAAAAAGGATGGAAACCCTAGCATCTCTACTTCATTTACAGCTGAGCCCGAAAGAGCCCGTTGCTCACCATCTTCTCTCAGGTGGAATAGTCCACCAAAGAGATATTTCTCGACAGAAGAAGAACTTTCGATAACAAAACTAAGTTCTAGAAATCGCGAGAACTAGAAACCTTATAACTCAAAAGCCATTTAAGAGATAAAAATACAGGCAACTCGCCAGACAACGTTCACATCAATAACCCTGGCTCTGGTGGTATTTAACAACTTTCCAGGCGGATAGTTTAGTTTGCGTTTCTTTTTGGCAGGGAGTACCTAACAAAAGGTTGGTGTTTAATTCGCTTTTAAGCTGGACGAAGAGGCAAAGTTCTGATGCAAACATGCAACTTCAGAACTTTCTGTGACTGTTGGCTACACATTGCTCAAGTATTTGCACTCAGAAGCCTGTTAGTTTTATTTACCTGTGAATTTGATATTTCAAGGTCACTACAGCTGAATTTTCTCAATCAATAAAAAACCTTCCGCTCACAGGATGAGTGAGAAATGATGCACGTAATTGACAGCTCTCAAAATACTTCCCTTCAGTGACTTACTGCTATTTTTCAAAACTTCTCAATTTGAGAACGTATTTTATTATCTCCTTCCCTCAACAAAAGTTCAAGAGAAGTTTTTCATTGTGCCGCCTCAATGATAAAAGGAGCGACAGAAACACACTTAAGTCTTTTGGTGTGTGAAGAAGTAAGAGAGAGTGCGTACTACCATGGAATGGAAGAAAATTACAATGCCAGGGAATAATTCAAACCTCAGTATATCCGCTACTCACTCCATTTAATCAGCCCTGGTAATGTTCACTTCTCTCTCACTCTCTCTCTCTCTCTCTCTCTGAGGCGTACACCTCAAATATTTTCAGATCCATATAAAAAGCAAACGTGAAAAACGCGTTTAACAGCAGAAGCTTCATCGGTAGTAAAATGCATCGGATTTTCACCTCCAATTTCCGACATCACATGCGCAATACAGAAAACAAATTCATTATATCGTTTCCCGTAATTGAAATAAAATGGTTTGTCTCCTACTTAATACACGGGAAATTGCTACCCACAATGGGATTCAAGTATCTTCTGGTTGACATCCATGCCACCCCAGTTGCTCTCCACGCACTTATTTTATACTCGATACTTTCAAAGGAGATGAGTAAGAACACCGGGCTTTACTCTACGGCACTCTTCTTTTAAATTGATCGAAATAATCTCGGACAACGATAGTAATAAACCCAGAAGACTAGGAGAATAAAGGATTCGAACTTCTAGTTCTTCCAAGCCTCCTCAAACAATACTACTTACTGTCCGAGCCTGGTTCCCACAATCTACAAGAACGTAGCTGACGGAGAGTAATGCGTGGATCTCTTACAGAAATACTTCCCTCAAAGTCCATCATGGAAATCATAAAATAATCGACTCAGCCATTCATAATGACATTCAATAATATTAAAAACTAGAAAATATATCTCTACCAAGTTCTCTCGGGCGATCTAGAGACCCAAAAATCAGTTTAGCGAGAAACAATACGTACGGCCTAATCGTCAACCCCAATTCCAACCTCAAAATGCACCCCTTTCCCTCATGCCAATTAGAAGTTATATACTAGAATTCTCCCATTCCTCTCATTCCCTCAGACAGGTCCCTCTCCAGGCAGCGGAAACCCAGGTAAATTAGGCCAATTCCCCAAATTCGCCGGATCCCCTCCAATCCTTACAAACTGCCCAACACTAGGCGTCGGCCCATCAAGAACAAACATCATATACCACCCCGGCGGACAAACATGAGCATTAGGTGGACTCGTAACCGTACAGGTAGTTCCCGCGCAACTCACAGCAGGGAACATAGTTCGTTGACCCATTGAGTTTCCATGTGTACTGCTTACACTTCCCAGCAAAGAAACCTTTGCATTCCCAGTGCTGGAGGTGAAGGATATCGATTGACCATAATCCCAATCTTTATTGGTAATGGTGAAAGTAGGACGTGCGAGCCCGGAAAGAAGGTATGGAGGGCTGAACACTTCGACGCGATATTCTTCGGGGAAGGTATCGGGTGGTGTGAGATATTGACCCGAAGGATCGGAACCAGAGACCATTACTCGACCGTCGAGGAGGACGATAGCTTCAGAGTGGTAGAGACGGGCGACGGTTGTGTTTGCCATTACACTCATTCGCTGGTTGGCAGGTTTCGTGGGGTCGTAGAGAACGGCATTGTAGTTTGGTGCTCCGGCGAGACCGAAACCTGCGACTCCGTGTTGGCCTCCTCCGAGGATGACATATGTTCCGTCGGGGAGACCAGCCATGCAGGGCATGACACGACGAGATGGCTGGAGAGTGTGTTAGTTGGATGATGGATATGAGGTTTTGGTTCACTTACCATTCTTTCGATCAACCACGTTGGGTTTGGAGCTTCTGGCTGGGTGGAAACGCAGTTGTCGATTGGATATCCACCTCCTTCTGTAGAACCACCGCAGACGAGAATTCCGAGAGGATCTGTAAAAGGAGCATATTGTGGTAAGCTGACAGTAGCACCTTGGAGTTGGTATGAACGTCCACCTGAGGGGTCATTGACGGCACCGGGCATATTTGGCAAAGACTTGATGGTGTTAAAGTTGACTTCATCTAAGATTCGAGCCTCATTGTAGTAGACAATGAGGATTCCGGATGGTACAACTGTGATCCATGGATACAAGTTGAATGGAGCTGTTCGGTCCAAGAAATCCAGGTATTTGGTCGTGTTTGAATATCCACTTTGAGTACTGGCATCTGGAACGCCGGTTGGAGGGAGAATCTCGAGTGTCGGTTGTTCAGCAGCATTTTGACCAATCTCACCACCAACAACAAGAATAGAACCATTTGCCATGACCATTGCAGAAGGATACCAACGTGCTACCTGGAGCTTAAGATGAGCACCATCTTCAACCCATTGGTTTACACCCTTGACACCTGGAGATCCATCTGGCCAATAAATTCTCACACCAAGAGTAGAGTCACCAGCCCAGCCTCCGACGTTGATTTGTCTCCCTGCTTTATCGGGCATGGTGACACCCCCTGAACAGAAAACGTCGGATTGGGGTTTGGTCATTTGTCTCCAAGCAGCGCTAAAATTATCGATTTGGGTGAGATCAAGTTCGTAAGCTCCCGTAGCATTAGGTGCTCCAGTTCCAGCCTTTTCGAGGAAAGTGACTTTTCCAGTGATTGCCTGTGATGTGATGAGAGGAACGATCAAGCCTCCAATCAGTAGCGAGTATTGACCAGCTGATGCTCCGGTAGGAAAGTCCCACTTGTAAAGGGGATCGGTTGCATTCCATGTGTAATAAGTGAGCCTATTGCCAGAACCACAAAGATATTGAGGAGCACCAGTGCAGGGAGCACTACATTCGGAGTCTGCGTATGTGGCCGGTGGGGTGGCATATGTATAGTGATCAGGATCCGTCGGTTTGGTTGAAGCGGATGGCATGGATGCAACCAGAAGATTGTCTTGATCACCACAAACTAAAATCCAATCAGTAGAGAAAGTTCGAGTGAAGAGAAATACTTACAGCATTGGGATCCATATTCCTATTGAAGAGTTAATATGGAGACTTTGAATGTAGGATGTTTGAATATTGAACTTACTAGTCCCGCCGCGTTGAATCCAAAGGTTTGACATTGAGTAATACACTCTGCTGGTGTATTCGACTGTTTGTCCCAAATTTTGTAAGGAAAAGTCTGGATGTTGACGTTCGCTGCCTCTGCAGAAACCACATTGTCACCCACACAACCAGAATATTTCCATCCTGTAGGCAGTCCAGAAATTTGAGGCCCAGGAGCTTGGAATACTTGAGGAGTTCCGAGAGACATCATGGAAATTCGATTACCAGCACCGCAATTCGTTGAGGTAAGCCCAGGGCATGGAACGTTGCAGTCAGCCTGATTCGCAGCGAGGGCGCCACCATTATATACGAAGTTATCGCAGAAACACTGTCTGAGATTAGCTATGACAGCATGGCAACACCCGCATATCCTTACCTGCACCCCATACTCGGCACCGGCAATAGTGTATCCCAATCCCGCACATGTTTGTACACATTTTTGAAGAGTGTTCGTTGTGCTGTCGGGCTGCTGGTGTGTGAGCATCCGACCATTGGCAGGCTCGGCCCAGCAACCTTGGGAAGTCCAGCCCGTTGGAAACCCTGTAGCAACAGGGACTGTGGACGTAGATGTTGGATCCACGCCCGAGCTCGTGGTTGGTGGTGGAGTGCCAGATACAGCGTAAACTGTGAGGCGTCCACCGCTACCACAATACTCACTTGAGTCGCCTGCACATAACATCGAACAGTCAGTTGAAGGAGCGACCACCGATCCTGTACCAAAACTATTCCCGCAATAACCTGCATAAAGTCAGCGATGTCCCTGCATGTCTAACTCAGAAGGACCACGTGCATTCACGACCGTATTCTGTACCGAAGTAGGTGTAACCACTGCAGAAGGTTGCGCAAGCCTCAATCGTCATAGTATCCGAAGCAGTTGTGATTCCTCCCAATGCTCTCCCTGCCGCAGATTCTGTACGGCAGCTCTGGAAATCATAAGTACCCACGGTAGGCTTATTTCCCGGGGGAGCAACAACAGCTCCACTCCAATAAATGTTCACCCTATTAGGCCCTCCACAAATTTCAGTGCCATCGCCCGCACATGGCATATTGCAGTCGCTTGCGGTTGCCGGGACAGACGCTGAAGCGATTGTATCCCCACAATCTAGTCAAACATATCAAAAGCCATACTTGGAATTAGAATTCCGCGTGAACTCACAGCATTCTGTTGAATCTGTGCAATGGAGTCAGTTACTGGATTTCGGTTGACTGATTGACGTAACGATTCAAAGCCCCTGGTTCACAAGAATCCAGGGATATCAATCAGGAGTGTGAAGATAAACAAGATATCCTTACATTCTACCCCAGCATATGCAAATCCTTTTCCAATGCAGTAGGCAATACAGGTTTCTACAGTCGTAGTCCCTGCTGCATTATTGGCCCCAGAAAGCGTTCGAACACCATTATCTCTGAATATGCGTCAGCCTGACATCTACAGATACGTTCGTAATGATGACCACAGTACGTACGTGTAGCATCCCTGGGAAGTCCATCCCGTAGGAAGCACAACCCGTTTCCCGAGGATCGCACCATGAGCGACAGTAAACTATTCAAATCAACCTATGAAACACGACGAGAGGGGGGCACTAACAGTACACAGTATAAAACCTGCCCCAATGAAGGACTTCATTTTTGGAAGCATGCTTTTCCTTGCATATGCAATGTTCTAAAGAGGGGACAAAAATGAGAAAAAAGAAACGAAAATAATATTATGAATGCTGAACCTCGAGACAACCCGAACGAATGATGGCTGCAGCAACGAAGCACGCTTGAGGAACATCTCAATTGAGGGAGGAGGTTGTGTTATATACTTGTAAATGATTTGCTCTCATCTGCGAAGGTCTTCACAAAAAGAAGGAAGTAGTGGTCCAGGATGTTGCATTGCAGGACGACTAGGGCTGATTTGCTGGGGCTGACTAGGGGTTTTGCTGCACAGAAGCAGGTTGGTTGTGCATGGCCTACCTGCTATGCACCAAGAGTTCGTATTCCACGGGAGGAGATAGCAAGCCCAAAACTCCAAGCGGCTTAACAGCAATAGATAATAAAAGCTTCCCGCTCTGGCTTGCACTTTCATTGGAACAGTGTTTCGCATAGCGCGGGGTATTTGGGATAGGAAGAGTTTTGAAAATAACGGCCTGTCGATACGAAGAAAATAGGGGAGACGCCAGGATCCTTGATAGTCAGGGGGGATTGACCAACACCCCAACCAGCCTGTTTGCACCCTGTTGGATCGGATTCATCAATCTCGATACGGGGGACACTGCCGGATAGGCGCCACAGGAGCTTAATTGGATACTTCCAAAAGCGGCTTGAAGACCCTATACAAGGACTGCCTATGAGATTTCATGTCTGTGAAAAGGATGGAGACCGAGAAGCCATCCGAAGAAGGGCAGGAGGATAAAAAGCCCGGCTCCAGCGCGTGATCAACACGCCACCAATATATGACAGTACAACTGCCAGAGAGTCAGAGACGGCGAGGGTCAAGATGAGGATGTTCTCTCGCGTTGCAGCTGCAGATGCAGTGCGCCAGTGAGAGTTTTCGAGGAGAGTCTGACGGCTTACGTGGTACAGCAGTTTGGGTTGGTGTTGTTGAAAGTGGAGTGTTTTTCGATAGGAGATACTATGTTGATACGAATAGATGTAGATGTAGCCTGGGCTACCGGTACCTTGACATCAGCTGTCAACCGAAAGCGGTCTATAAGGCATATAAATAGGCGATGCCGACTTTGTTCACCTGCACATGGTCTGATGTCTGGGTTGGCCCCTTTCAAGGCTGAATTTTCTGGTGCGAGGTACTCCACACATACCTACTCTACTCGGACATACTGTAGTACGACGTTGTACACGTCTCGGGTAGTCAACGTTGATGCCATGCTTTATCGAGCCTTTATCGAGGTAGCAAAAGAAAGCCATGAGATCGCTAGACTTGAAGAATTGCCGTACTCCAGACGGAGAGGGTAACGTTGAACACACTGGCGCATGGCGGTTCTTGCGACGTGGACCACAAGAAGTCTTTGGCATCAGGTTAAGGTTACCAGCAGCAGCACAAATAATATGAAAATCGGAAAATTGTCCGGCTGGGATGGGCCCCTGAGGACTTGAGGAGGAAGGATGGGGAGATTATTGACTGCTTGCAGGTTAAGAGGAACCTCATCCTAAATAGGAAACAGGGACAAAACTTGATCTGGTCACGTGAGCCATCACCTCAGCCCGCCTTGAAATTGCTCTCTCAACAATAATCTTCCAGACTTTTCTTCCTTCATCTACAAACTTCTCGCAACGCTCTTTTACACGCCTTCTCAATAATCTCGAATGAGCTATCTCCAAGTTGACAACCATTCACGGGCACAATACTGTGTAACCATCAAGTTCTAGTCTCAATTTCGATTCTTACCCAGGGTACAGCGGCTGACAGGAACATTTTTCCCGCGTCACGCAAGGCTTCGGCCTATAATTTCGCAGATTCACGCAGCTATTTCTAGGCTTCCATTGTAGTTTTCATCACGGTCCTTATTTCTTTTAAAGCTTTTTTTGTCTACGCAATTACGCAACAGTTATCCCAAGTTTGTGGTCTTGGTATTGGTTGCTTGTCCCAAGTACTGCAATGGCTGTCTGCAGAGTCGTACTTGACGTACTGATCACCCTGTCACCAGAGCATATGTCGCTTTCCTTTTTTCTATTTCTACCGAGTATACAAACTACTGCGGACCTGCAAGAGAAACGGAGTCGGTGTACCTCGATCGGATTTTTTCTCCTTTGGAAATTAGGATGACTTGCTTCGCTTTACTTTCCCGCCAGGCCAGGATCTCAGACCAGACTTCCTGCTGACGCGCTGACCAGCGGCGGTGAGGAGCAAAGTTGGCAACCTGCATGGCCATGGCATGGTCCTTCACAATATTGACGGATTCAAGACAACATGAAGTTCGTTTCATGCATTGCTAGTGGGCGGCCAGCCACCAGTTGTTTCTTTTGGCGGCACCAACGTCCAACGGGTTCAACTCATGCCCCCCCCGCAAACGCCACTTTTCAAGTTGATATCGGCGAGATTTGTCAGGGACTCATAGCAACTCGCATTCGTGTTATCGGTATCAGACCCAATTAAAGCCAATGGCGCCCCGAAGGCGCGCTTTGAACCGTGGGGTTGGAATCTCTGAATACGGTAGATCCCGTTATCTTTTCTTTTTTTGATAGCGGGGCGCGTTCCGCTCGTTATCCTGACTGCTTCCTTGAATTTCCACATAGCGGGATGGTCCGGTCGACAAAACCCCAGCGGGGTACCAAACCATTGCAGAGTATCAAACCTAAAATCTTTGTCTTCTTTACATTTTCATGATTTGTGTTGAAAGAAAACAACTTCGAGATGGAGCGAACCAGGGAGCGAAAGTTTTCACGGGGAAAACCCACGACACAAGTGTGTGGAATTGTTCTCGGAGTACGGAGTTCTCGGTGTCAGCCAAGCTGTCGATTTGGAAAACTCCATGATCAACACCATCAAACAACCAAAACATATTCTGTTGTTGGTGAATAATGGGGTGGGGTATTTGTTATTTGAGTTTCTTGCATTCATTATTTGATTTACTCAGTTCCAAACGTGCCATTTGCAACAGTGTACGACGCACCGAATAGCTCCACGCAATTTTGAATTTTAATAACTCGAGGAGCTTGCTATAAGTACTTTCTCCAGTCCGACAATGAATACTAATATTTTATCAGACATCTACCATTCCTACTTCTCTCTACCTGATTGATCTCAAGTTTCATCTTCATTTTACATTGTATTTCTGACCCGGAATTCAAACCAAAATCTCTTCCAAGACCATCAAAATGGCAGCCCAAGAGATATCTTCCCATTTTCCCTTCACAATGAACTTCATCGACCTTGAAAAAGATGTCTCAATGGCATACATCGACACCGATCCCACCAACAAATTACAAACGCCTCCAGTGGTGTTTCTCCACGGCAACCCCGCTTCCTCGTACCTCTGGCGTAACATCATTCCTCATGTCTCGCCATCAACCCGATGCATTGCTCCAGACCTCATAGGAATGGGCGCCTCATCAAAAGTACCCTTCTCCTTCTATGGCTGGGAAAACCATACTCGGTATCTGGCAACGTTCTTGTCCAAGATCTTAAAGTCGGACGAAAAAATTGTGTTAGTACTCCACGATTTCGGTTCCCTTTTTGGGCTTAATTGGGCTCGTCAACACCCCGAGAAGATCGCAGGATTAGTCCTAATGGAATTTCTCCCCCCTATGCCAACATGGGAAAGCACAGGCGAGATGCCCGCAGAATTGCATGCCGCTATCAGTGGTGGGCCGGAGGATTTACATAAATCTATCGTCGATGATAACATCTTCATCGAAATATTTCTTCAAGGCCAAATTCTTCGTCCTCTCACTGCTATTGAAATGGATGCTTACCGCAAACCCTTTTTGAAAGCAGAGTATAGGGAAGCTATTTTTGAAATGGCGAAGATCTTTCCTGTTGCGGGACAGCCGGTTGAGGTTTATACTGCAGTGGAGAGTTACCATGAGTGGTTGGTGGAGAGTGAGGTACCGAAGCTGTTTTTCTGGGCGGATCCGGGGAAGATTATTCCTGTTGGGAAGAAAGAGTGGTATGAGGGGTGTTTGAAGAATACGGAGTTTGTTGGGGTGGGGAGGGCGAAGCACTTTATGCAGGAGGATTGTCCGGATGTTATTGGGAGTAATATTGGGAGATGGCTTGGGAGTGCTGGGTTGGTGGGTGGGAAGTAGGGGAAGGGGAGAAGGAAGTGTTTGTGATGAAGCTTTTTTGGTTCTTTTGAGTGTTGCTCATTGAACTCTTTTTTTCACTTGCTCTCTTAGATTCCTCCCGTTTGAGTGGGCGTCCTAACAGGAGGTACTCTTAAATGTCAACCTAGGTTTCTAACTCGATTTGACTTTTCTCAGCTATTTAAGTACAGATAGGAAAAAGTCCATACAAAACGTTAAACAGGATATTTCTTTGCTGGTGCTTGAAATCTTTCCCCAAACCTCTCGTAAAACCCATATTCTTCCACTTGTTCAACACCGCATTTCTCTTTTATCTTCTTTGGCAAATTATCGAACCACACCATTTGTTCATCATTAAGTTCCCTACTTCAAATCAGTAACCAAAATTGAGGAAATAACATTATAACATACCTTTTCCAAAATCTCGTAACCCATAAAAGTCGGACCGCAACTTTAATTTGGTTCCAGAAAAGCATAGGTTCATTTCTACTTCTTCTTTCGATCTCGTAAAGTTCTCGGATCTAATATTTCTTAGCAGATATTAAACTAGAAGAAGGGAGACCATACATAAGCTCCTCTTTTCTCATCAAGCTCTTTGCCACCTTTATACTCGAGCTTGTTAAGCTTACTAATGACTCCACCCAGAGCACTACTGTAACTAAAAGCCCATAAGAACACAAGGACCGGGATAATAGCAAGTGGGAGACAAATTCCTGCTATCAAGCGCCATTGCGTTGCTTTTTCTATGGTCATTGCAAAATATTGTTTCATTTTGGGGTGTGATGAATTTTGCTATCGTCCAGTCAAGGGTTGTATTGAGATCACCCATTGTCACTGTGTGTAAAATATTTGGGGGGTGGTTGTGGGTAGTTGGGAAATTCATTTGTGGGATGATTTTAAAGAAAAGAGTTAGTGGTGACAAAGAAACAAGCCAGTTTAAACGACGCTTTAAGTTTGAGGCCGATAAATGCGCTATGCGCCAAGCACGACGAGATATAACTACTTTTGGAGCTAGTAGAAATGACTTCACAACACTTATTCACTACTAAATCTTAATAAAAGACATCGCTAGCACCATACCAAGAAATACCTTCTTTTATCAGCCTGCTCTGCCCCCACACTAGTACTTAAGTCTCAATAACACAACTTTCAGCCAATTAAAACATGAAGAACAATAGAAGCTCGATTGGTCTAGTGGTAAAACGCTTTTCCCCAAGCGCGATATTTGAGTGACCTTTGTCACTCTGTTCTTATGCACTGACGGGTAGCCATATCAGCTATAAAATGGGCTTCCTAGCTTCGACTAGGAAGGGTATCGTTAGGTCTGGAAGGAATCATCAGTTCGAATCTGATATTGAGCAATGAAACGTTTCTTTTTTCTTTCTTGTTGTTCTAGAGATCTTCTGTATTGAACTGTTTGTTATATTGATTTAGCTCTGAGTAGTGATGTCATTGTCGAGGGCTTCAACTTCAAGAGGTGATGACTCGAATTATTTATTCCACCTCTCTATTCTTTCAAGGGGACTGCCAACTCGCTTGAGCTTTTAGAAATATCTCTTGTTACTTCGTACTAATTAAGTTTCAAAGTAGAACTCGGTACATCTCAGCTAAACATATCATTACTCCTCCAAATGCTTCTCTACCCATCCCCCAGACTCCATTTGCCCCACTCCCATACTCCACTTCTTGGTAGTAACCGTCAACAAGACAAATATCAACCAATCAAAACAGTACTTACAAAAGCTCAGTTAGTCTGGTAGTAAAACGCTTCCCCCAAATTTGACATCGAATTACCTTTGTTATTCCCCTTCTCTTTGAGCGCAAACAGACTCTCTAACCGAGGGATGAAGGTAGCTCGGGAAGGGCTTCCTGGTTTCGGCTAGGGGGGATGTCATACCTTCAGGACGGGAAGAATCATCAGTTCGATTCTGATATTGAGTAGCCAGTTACTACTTTATTTATGCCTTCTGTTTTGTTGTTTTGAGGGTTTGGAGTCTTCTCGGCTGTTTTTAATTGAGGTGAGCAGTGAAAATAGAAGAAAATCTAGATGTCCAAAAATCATTCTCGAGTTGTGATAACTTGGTTGAGTTCAGTTCTACTTACTATTGATATTTCTTATGAACATAAAATCTTCTAGTAGCACAACAACCCAACTCTCTTGGGAGAAACTTCGAATTAAAGCAAGCGAGAAAGCGCGACATGACTTGCTTTGAAGAATTAATAATACGCCGGTACTAAGCCGATAAATACCCCTTTATTTACTCCCCCTCACCACCCTCAAACTCCCCACTTAAAAGCAGTTAGCGAATATTGAAACTAATATAAACACCAGTACTCATAAAAGCTCAATTAGTCTAGTGGTAAGACGCTTCCATCAAATCTACCATCCTCGGGCAGGCACTTGGCTCCTTCTGGGGAACCTGTTGCCGCCTTGGGAAGGTGTACCTTTGGGTTGGAAGAATCATCAGTTCGATCCTGGTATTGAGCATTGAATAAGATACTTCTTCATCCTTTTTTTGATATCAGAATTTTGAAAGCCCGCCCTCTTCATCTTAGACTTTAACATTCACTGAAGAAGCATTCATTTACCTCATCTTCACAAGGCGAATAACTCCACTACAAAGTACCAAGCCGACAAACACCCCGGCCTACCTTACCAGCCACAGTCTATTATAATCTACATAATTTCAAATAAGTAAAGCCAAAACCGCTCGATTAGTTTAATGGTAAAACACTCCTCTCTAATGACATTAGTAATAACCTTCGTAATTCCCTTCCCTTGAAGCTGTAACCAGCGCTGAAAAGTGCGGTACCGCTCTACTACCTAGATTAGTAAAGTAGTGGCATTGAGAAGGACTTCCTTAGTTTTGACTCGGAAGGGTGTCTTGGAGTCAAGCAGAAGAGATTCTCAGTTCCATTCTGGTGATTGAGCAATGAATTCTTTTGTTTCTTTGAACCTTTTCATCCAACCTTTGTAGCTGTACTTGATTTTTTATTTTTTTATTTTTTATTTTTATAGAAAACACATAGTTTCGGAAGGTATCATTCACCTTTTCTCAACTACTCTTCAAAACCCAGCCAATAGAAACCCAGCCTATCTCAGCAGCCCCACCTAGCTACTTAAGTAGTAATAAGAAAATCGACAAAAACTCATAAGTTTAATGGATAAAAACGTTAACTACCATTGTAATAATCTTTGTTATTCCCTTCTCCTAATCCAACCACGCCGAAAGGTGAGGGGGTTGCCTGGAGGAGGAATTTCTTAGTTTCAACTGGATGTAGAGTTAATTAGGAGAGACCTCGGTTCGATTCCGAGATTGAGCATCGAATACTTTTTTTGTTATATAATTTATTTGGCTCAGGATAGACATTAAAAGCAGCAGTAAATATGTCAGGGTCGCGCCTGCTTTGTTCCAGCTTTTTGAAGGGATTATTCTATACACTTGGAGCAATCGGAAATGTTGACCCAGGTACTTTAGAACAAACAAGTTCAATTGTCCCAAAATATTTTGTAATTGAAGTTAGAATTTAGCTTTAAAGTCCAGGTTGATACTGACACGTGACACTCCCTCCTTTTGACCAATCAATATTCCGCGGCTCAAATCGATAGGCTTATCACTTGTCATCCTGCACTTCGTAAGATTTGTCACAGCCCGAAAGGTTCCTTTTGTTGCTGCAAGCCAGCCCTAAAGTCCATGTATTGAATCCAAACCAGCGGACGTAACTGCCGGACGTATGAATCTCCCTATAGAAATCCAGTAAAGCGTTCTAGGCTCCTGTGCTGTCACTAACGCCGCACATGCGCCTGAAGCCCTTTTTGGCAATTGGTTGTGGAAGATGCATGCCTTAGAGTCGGTGAGGAGTTATACACTCTGCATTTGCTGCATTTTCTCGATCATTAATCTAGAAGTCCCTTTGAAAAGAATAAGAGCTCATTTAGGAGACTTTGCTCCTATTTATCGCCACTCTGTAATCATTTAATCGGGAACTCACGGTCTGAATGTTGGAAGTGGCCAAGCTATTTATATTTGCCCCCCAATCCACTTCCCTGTTTGATTCCCCTCCTTAGCCTGGAAGCTCCCTGCGCTGCAGCTGCCCCGCGAACACATTTAGATTTATGTAGCAGCAGCGTCATTCTCGACGAGCAACAATCACAACAACATCTACTGGTAGAAGGACAGTTGCTATCGGCTTTGATTAATCCCCTTTGCGCCTCTGTTCCCTGACATTTCGATAATAATAACCTCAATTATTATCCCTCTCGGTCGGCCTAGATATCGGCGTTGACGCAATCCGATCGGTCTATCGGAATCCTTCACTCCTCCGTCGATTACGCACCTCAACCAGCTCCAGCTCGGCGGCATTCACAAGCACAAGCCGGACAGTTAAATACCGCGAGACTTCCATTACTTTCCGCCGCGCTAGAAATCATATCAGTTTTTCTTGCCTTCATGTTGGCATAAATTCTCCAGCTTAGGAGCCATTTCGACTCTTCAAATCTTCAACACCAAGATGCCTTCAAAACCCGGTGGCAGCGGTGCTAGTGGGCACCAAGCAGACCCCAATGCGATTCCCTCCGATCTTGTAGCTCAAGCAGAAGCTGCAATTGTGGGCAACTTTAATGAAGAGAGACATGTACGACGAAGTTCGCGCGCATCGCAATATGAGTATGGAACCAGGCCAGCGTAAGTTCGACCCCACCGGGAAATTCAAATACAAATGCTCATACATAGCCATAGGAACCACGCAAATTATTCCGACCTAGCTGTTCCCAGAGATAGCGCAAGCGAAGCCCCTCCCGCATATGGCGATCGACACGATGAGATTCTCATGAGCCAGGATGGATTGGACACAAAGGCAAACCTCACAGATGACGGACGAATAAATATAAGAATCAACCAGAAAACCCAGAAACTTTCAGATCTTCTCGTTCCGGCGTTGAGAAGTCAACTTTCCCTGGTTGAGAAAGAGACACCATTACCCACGGGCTATATTCCACCAGCTTTGGGGGGACTGCCTGGCCAAACCCCTCCTCCAAAACTAAATGTTGTTATACATGTGGTGGGGTCGAGAGGAGATGTTCAACCATTTGTGGCTTTGGGAAAGACCTTGAAGGCTACATATGGTCATCGGGTTCGGCTGGCAACGCACCCTACATTCCAAGGATTTGTTGAAGAAAATGGATTGGAGTTTTTCAGTATTGGAGGAGATCCTTCCGAGCTCATGGCTTTCATGGTCAAGAATCCCGGATTGATGCCTGGAATGGACTCTTTAAAGAGTGGTGATGTTGGAAAGCGGCGAAAAGGAATGGAAGAAATTGTTTTGGGATGCTGGAGATCCTGTGTCGAAGCCGGCAATGGACTTGGAGCACCAATTTCCACTGGCAGCCAAGAGAGTCTTGGACTGGAAGCTGGAATTAACATGGACACCGGTCCCTCCGATCGACCTTTCATTGCAGATGCTATCATCGCTAACCCTCCAAGTTTTGCCCATATTCATATTGCTGAGAAAATGGGTATTCCCCTTCATATGATGTTTACGTATGTTATATCACTATTTATGCCCAAGCAACATCTAACGACCCATTTAGTATGCCTTGGTCGCCCACGCAATCCTTCCCCCATCCTCTAGCAAATATTCAATCCTCCAACGCCGACGTAAACATGAGCAACTTCATCTCGTATGCTCTAGTAGAAATGATGACATGGCAAGGTCTCGGAGACGTGATTAATCGATTCAGAGAACGTGCTCTTGGACTTGATCCGATCAGTTTGATTTGGGCACCTGGAATGCTGAGTCGTCTGAAAGTTCCATACACCTACTGCTGGTTAGTTTTGCCAGTGCACCTATAACATATTAAACTAATATAAAAACCAGGTCTCCCGCACTGATCCCTAAGCCAAAAGACTGGAGCCAACATATTTCCATATCTGGGTTCTACTTTCTTTCCCTGGCTTCTTCGTTCACTCCTGAACCCGAACTTGCTGCATTCCTCGCTGCTGGCCCACCTCCAGTTTATATCGGGTTTGGTTCAATTGTGGTTGACGACCCAAATGCCATGACAACCCTTATTTTTGAAGCAGTCAAGAATACTGGATGTCGAGCCTTGGTTTCCAAGGGATGGGGAGGACTTGGGGGTGATGAGCTGGGTCTTCCAGAGGGTGTTTTCATGCTTGGAAATGTACCTCACGATTGGCTCTTTCAGCACGTATCGGCTGTTGTACATCATGGAGGTGCTGGAACTACGGCAGCTGGTATTGCGACTGGTAAACCAACAGTTGTTGTGCCGTTTTTCGGTGACCAGCCTTTCTGGGGCGCAATGGTTGCAAGAGCTGGAGCTGGTCCTCCTCCGATCCCGTATAAGCAACTTACTGCCGATAAGTTGTCAGCTGCGTTACTCGAGGCCCTCAAGCCTGAGACTTTGGCGAAGGCGAAGGAGCTGGGAGCTCGCATCAAGGAAGAAAAGGGCACTGAAGTCGGTGCTAAGAGCTTTCATGATTTCCTCGATGTGAATAGTTTGAGATGCTCTGTTGCTCCTAGCCGGGTTGCAGTTTGGAGATTGAAGCGCACACAAACAAAACTGAGTGCTCTAGCCGCAAACGTGTTGGCGGCTGAAGGTCTTTTGGACTTTGGAGATCTGAAACTGTAAGTTCTCACCGTCCCATATGATTACAGTGATCTAATTTGGAATAGTTACCGAGCAAGAGAGTACGAGACTGATGATGGTCCTTGGGATCCGATCACTGGAGGAGCATCGGCCTTGATTGGCACGATCGCCAGTTTATCCATGGGTGTAGCTGATTTTCCAATCGAAATTTTCAGAAAAGCTAAGACCAGCACGGAAGCCATAAAGGCACGATCGAATACTATGAAGGAAAATTCGACGGGCGACAAATCTCCCACAAGAGACTCGAGGTCATCATCTGAGGTCGAACTCAGCAAGCAAGGAACGCTCTCTCCAACATTTCCCACAGGTGCTATGTCACCGCGGGCTCCAAGTTCAATCGCGGCTTTATCGAAGACATCTTATGAAAGTACGGGAAGATCTTCGACTGAGCTTGGGAGTATCGGCTCCTCAAGCACCAACCCAACCACGATATCCCTTGACAATGGAAGCATCAATACCGCAAGCACGAAGCCAACCACGATGTCCTCTGCACGAGGAAGTTCATTGAAGGAAGCACTCCGAGGGACGGTTCAGCGAGCTAGATCTCTTTCTAGAGATCGTTGTTCAACTTCGCGATTTGATTCTAGAGATCCAAGCCTCCGTTCTAGTGGCACGGAATCTCCAGGTAGACATTCACGGAAGGATTCTAACAGCGTATTTGACCCGAGCAAAATGACGATTGATAATGCTGGACGAGCTACGAAGGGTATTGGGAGAATTGTTTCTGCGGGAATGAAATCGCCTATGGATTTTACTTTGGGTATTGCGAGGGGATTTCATAATGCGCCTAAGTTGTATGGTGATGACACTGTTCGACCACAGGAAAAGGTGACGGATTTCCAGAGTGGGCTTAAAGCTGCAGGAAAGGAATTTGGATACGGTTTCTACGATGGAATTACAGGACTCGTCACTCAGCCAATTCGAGGGGCAGAAAAGGAAGGTGCCGCCGGACTTATTAAAGGTATCGGGAAAGGTATCGGTGGGCTTATTCTCAAACCAGGTGCGGCTATTTGGGGTCTCCCTGGATACGCATTCATGGGCGTTAACAAGGAAATCAAAAAGATGTTCGGCTCCAGCGTCCTAAACTACATCATCGCCGCCCGAACAGCCAAAGGTTTCGAAGATGCGCAAACCTGCACGCCGGAAGAACGCGCAGAAATTATCAACCGTTGGAAGGAGCATAAAGATGAGTACCAGAGTACCCGGATGAAAGTCAAGGAACAAGGACCTGAAGTCACGGAATCCGGGTACCTTTCTCCTAAGGGATTCATGGAGGCAAGGAGCTTATCTTTTGAAGAAAAAAGGGCACTCCATAAACGGCTCCATGAGGATCGGGTGGAAAAGAGGAGGCAGGAGAAGATTAAGGAAGTTACTACCACCACGAAAAGTCCGAAGAATTGTCCTTTCTGTCGGAGAGGGCATGCGCATCGTCATACGCCTAGGGGCGTGCAGGAAGGTCCTGCCGAACCACTTAATCACACTACGAGCAATTCCTTGGATCATACGGAGACTAATGAGGAATTTGAACATGCTATTCATACCTCTGTTGCTGCTACCTCGAGGGGTAACCATGAGGAGGATGAGATGATCGAACGTGCTATTCGCGCTAGTGTGCGGGAGTTGCAGAGTAGTCAATCCTCCACACTTACGGATGAACAACTCATGGAGAGGGCCATCCAAGCTAGTATCAAGGAATCTCACAAACACCATCCGGCTGATGAACAAGACGCGGAGCATGAAGCGAGGTTGGAGCAAGCGATTCAGGAGAGTCTTCAGCGCTATCGGGAACGTAATTCTTCTGCTGAGGATATCCTTTCTGATGATGATGAGGCTATCAAACTTGCGATTCAGAAGTCGAAGGATGAGCATAACTCGACTCCTGCCCCCGAAGAAATCGACGAAGCGCTCATAGAAGCAATCGAGAAGAGCAAAATCGACCATGCGAACTCGACGAGTGAGGAGGAGAGGGAGCTGGAGAGGGTTCTGAATGAGAGTTTTGAGGAGGAGGAGCGGCGGAGGAAGATTAGGGAGGGGAAGTTGGGCGAGGGGAGTGATGGGATTGTGATGCAGGATAATTCTGGGGCGGTTGATCGTGCTGTGCCGAGGACGTTACTTGCTACTGAGGTAGCGCCTTCGGTTGTTTCTGGGGATGCTGCTCCGCAGAAGGAAAATTGCCCGTTGACGCCTACGAATACTAAGGTTGATGCTCCTGTGGCTCCAACTCCTGCGGAGGTGGAGAGTAAAGCTGATGAGGAGGCGTTGAAGTTGGCCATTGAGCAGAGTTTGAATGGGTGAGGTGCGGCGGGTGGGGTCGATTTGAGTTTTTTTCTTTCTTCTTCTTGATGAGTTTCCCTTTTGCACTTATGCGGGATACCCAGGGTATGAATGAATCAATGGAATTTTTTCATGCGGACATACATAGAGGTGTAGTGGTCGGTGGGAATAGGGAAGAGGCTTAGGTGTAGGTGATTGGGATAGATAGGTATGGGGTATGGACATACACGAGGCATGGAGTTTATGAGAAATGAATTAAATCTATCTCTTCTTTGAAACATGATGCTCGCGGGCTGCACGTATTTTACGCCTGTTGAAGTCATACTCGGCTCCCGGGGAATTTTCTGGGTGATTTTTGTTTTCCCTATAAAATGGCAATAGGTGCCTGTTGCTATTCTCTAGGAACAAATCGTTTGTCGCAACCATCTCCACATGTGTGCGTCTTTCTCTTCTATGGCTTGCTCTGTTTTATGGTTTTTTGGGGGGAATATTATGGATGTTTTCCATTTTTGGTTCTTTACTGTTTGAAGACCTTGATTGGCGATGTTGAGACGACGAGATGGGGTAGCTTTTACTGTCGAGGGGGGGTTTGTTGTCGATTTCTTTTTGGACATTTGTTTTTGTTTTTCGGTGAAATGAGATGGTGCGGGATAAGCATGGGGAGTTTATCAGCATGGGGTTGATGAGTGTGAGAAGTGGTGTTCTGTAGATGTGTAGAGGGGACGTGGATGGGAAAATGAACTCGGCCCATGCAGTTTCGTTTTGGGGTATGGGTTTAACGAGAGTGAGGGAGTGGGGGTTATATGGGAATTGGTGCTGGGGTGTTGTAAGATGTTGGGATGATGGGCTGGTTTGTGATGGAAAGGTTGGGGTGTGGGAAATTCGAAAAAGAGATTGAGGGGATTGGAAGTGTAGTGTGGGGAGTATGGAACTGACTGCGAACATTACATTGGCAAATATTGTTCTAGGGGATTTATCAGGGGTGGGGGGAAGTATATAAAGGATATAACAAGCGGGAGATAAAGATACAAGGCTTCCACCCGAGGCATCTCGAGTTGGTGATCTCTGTGGTTTACTTTCTCTCGAGCCTAGGTCTCTTCGTTAATCCTTGTCGGTCTCGGGATACTTGAGGGTTGTATGAAGCATTACTTTCCTTTGATGAGATGATATTTGAGATGGTGAGATGTAGGTTTTGCTGTCGATTGGGGGCACTAGGGGCTGTAGGAATTCATGACTGACCAAGAGTAGAATCCCTCTAATCTACATCCCTCATTGTTCGACTAAAACCCAGAAGTCAAGTCAATTGTTCTAAACGACTAGAAAAATCATATCTGTATTAAGTTCATTCTCCAAGAAGTTTTAGGACAATTGTAGAAGGGAAAGCGAGATGAGGCTACAGTCACGAATTCTTGCAACCCCTGGTGTTGGGTGGGGGGGTTGTCGAATATTTTCTTTACGTTTATTATTTATTTTAAGTAGGCTGTAGTATGAGTTTGAAAGGGGGCAAATACGGGGAGTTCATGTCTATATATATAAATATTCGGAAGGTTATGGTGGATGAAGGTGGCTAGAATGGAGCGGGGAAGAAAGTATGGGTAGATTGGCAAGCGGCAGTAAACGACACTCTAGCCCAGTTAAACTACTGGGAACTCGATTATGCTAAAGCACCTAGAATAATAGTAGTAACTTAGTCCAAGTCGTTAGAAGAATTTCCTTGAAGTGTCTTAGAAAATTAGAACAACGAGGATTGGGTAGGTACCTACGAATTTGAAGTATTTACTTCCATTTTTAATATCCATCGTGAGATGGGTTTGGTTGAAGAGTGTTGGGAGGGAAAGAAATATAAATGAGTTTGGCTATCTTTGGATTACATGGATGAAAAAGTAGTGAAGCTATTCGTAGGTTACCCGGGAATAGCGGAAGAGAAAGCCACCTATTTGTAGGCCACCTGGAAATAGTAACAATAATCGCTTGACCTATTCGCAGTTTACCTGGGAACAGCCAGAATAAATTTTCCATCTGTTCACAGGTTACACGGAAATAGTAGTAAAAATCAATTGGGCTGTTCCTAGGTTACCTGGAACAAATCTCCAGATTGTTTCTTTGAACGAAAAACCTCCCGGTCGCTGTAACGATTCTTCTTTACTGTGGACATCGATTGGTATGTGTGGCCAGCTGGAGGGAATTATATATTTTTCATGTTACCCACAGAAATGGATTCCATTGACGCTATGGCGGCAGGGAGCAAAGCGGTCTCTTACTCTTCAAGCACTTGGGCTGTACTTCGTTTCTCGGTTAATTTTGCGTTTGGAAGAAAACACAATGGTTCCGGTCCAAAGAAACTTGACTTTTGCTGTTGACATTTCGTCTTTTGCCGAAAGTTCCTCTCTTTTCACAAGCCAATATTTCTGTAAAATAATAAGTCCGTGGTTAAAGCAAACCTTTGAATTGAAGAAGTTTATTTGAGGTCAAGGGGTGTGTGGAGTACCTGAAGCACCTTGTTGACTACCACAATATAGCATTTTGCTCGCTGGTGAACACTGTTTATGCGTGTATTTCTTTGAGGATCGAGAATATTATATATAATTCTGATGGCCAATGATGATAACCCCCCATCCCCCCTTCCCCCCTCCCCCCCCAA